>CAVLGL010000094.1:13277500-13877500 GCA_963668995.1 Parnassius mnemosyne
TGCAACATCAGGGGATTTCATTCAAACGTTAACGAAGTCCACTAGGTACCATCTGAAGACGGCGAAGCCGACCTTGCTCTTTCTAACCGAGACGCAGGTCCTCTCCGGTCGATAAATCTCTCCTATCCGGGGTAAAAATTAGAACACCTTTGTGCCTCAGGCTGGAGTTTGCGTATACGCCAGAGGGGACATCTATTCTCGACGCCTCGGCAGTCTTGAAGATCAGCGACGAACATCCTCGCATCTGCAGGTGCCCCTGTATGTAACGCCGACACAGATCAACTCATCGACCACGTCCAAATTGCTGCAAACTCCGTGATACAACAGGTCCCATCTGCAGAGATCGTAATCCTTGGTGATTTTTACGGCCACCACGCTGAATGGCTTGGTTCTCGTTTAACCGATCATGCGGGAAGATCTGTTCATGACTTTGCCTTGGCATATAGTCCGACACAGATGGTTACTTCGCCTACATGGATTCCAGATGTGGAGGATCATGCACCTTCCCTGTTGAACCTTCTGCTGATCTCTCATCCGGACGGATATTAGGTCTCTGTCGACGCTCCTTTTGGCTCATTGGACCATTGTCTGATCCGGACTATGGTGCCAGTGACACGATGGCGATCTGCAGGATAGTTGCGTTCTGCAGATCGCTACCTTGTTTGGCACCATAGGTCGGCCAATTGGGACAGGATGCGGTCTCTTTTTGCATTCTTTCCTTGAGAACAGGGGCGGGTATGCCTCTCGCCGTATGATCCCAATGTGATTCTGTCGCTGATATGGTACTTCAGGGAATGGAACTGTTTATTCTATCATCTGTGGTGCCGGGTTTGGTCGCTCCTGTAAAATTGCATCGCGGTACAATAGGGCGCCAGCGCTGTTAAAAAGAAGTATAACTTCGCCTTCAGGTCGGTACGATACAGTTTACACAGCGCTTAGTGCGCATAGTACTACTCTCTCTAGACGACAAGTCGAGTGGGCCAGAGGGAGTTCCTCCCATTTTGCTGAAGACGTTTGCTCCCCAGTTGGCACCGGTCGTAACGTGTCTTTTCTAAAACACTTTCTCCCTAGGCGTAGTCCCGAATTCAAAGAAAGGTTTAGTGCACCAGATCCCTAAAAAGTAACCGAAAATCGACCGCTCAGACTTATTCAACTTATTCTCCAAAATAATGAAAACCATTGTGAACTGCCAGCTCATGAGGTTAAGGATCACCAACTGAAAAGTGACCACCAGTACGATTTCCGTCGCCGTTGCTCAGCTGGTGATCTTCTGGCTTACCTGACTCATAAATCAGCGGAGGCAGAGAGGGAGACCCTGACCGTTAGTTTGGACATAGCGAAGGCCTTCGATCGGGTTTGGCACAAAATGCTTCTTTCAAAGCCTTCCTATGGGCTTCCCGAGATTTTTTTTTTAAAAAATCGTTACCCTCACACTAGGATTTTCTCCTGTATCGTGGAGGCAGTTTACAAACATATATTGCACAAGGACAAACATCCAGACCCGGAACAATTATTTGTAGGCCATACAAATACTTGTTCCGTGCGGGATACGGACCCGCGGCCCCTAGCGTTGCAACTCATTGCTAAGCCACTACGCCACGGAGCCGTTTTTTTTTATTTGTGCAACTGAGTCAGCAGTTTTCTTGCAAATTGGAGCAACAAAGTCGTAGTAAAAGGTGTATGCTCCATTTACAAGTCTATGTATGCTGGTGTTCCACAAGGCTACGTGCTATCACCGACGCTGTTTCTTCTCCTTATCAATAATATGTTGTAAACCAGTAACGTGCACTAGTGATGCTTTATACACCGGCTGTGCCTATATTTCTCGGGAAATGTCGCCAAGCACCGGAAAAAACTTGTGTCTGAAGTTGAGTCTTTGCCGGATAAGGTCTCGAATTGCGGTGACTAAATCTAATTAAGTTCAATGCCCAGAAGACAACAGTTTGCGCATTTACCACTAAAAAGAACCTTATTGTCGTAACTCCTTAATTTCGGGGCACTTTCCTTGTTATCTCAGCCAGTATATAAATTTTCGGCGTTGATATATCGAAAAAATGTGCAGTTGTGCAGTTTCGTGGTCACTTGGAAGGGAAGGCTGAATTGGCATCTAAAAAGCTGGGCGTATTCATCATCATCATCATCATCATCATCATCATCATCATCATCATTACAGCCCTTCACAAGTCCACTGCTGAACATAGGCCTCCCCCAAAGAATGCCACAAAGCACGGTCCTGAGCCACTTGCATCCATCGACTTCCTGCATATCTTACTAGGTCGTCACTCCATCTAGTGGGGGGACGCCCTACACTTCGCCTGCCGGTACGAGGCTCCCACTCGAGAACCTTACTTCCCCATCGGTTGTCGGTTCTTCGAGCTATATGGCCGGCCCATTGCCACTTCAGCTTACTAATCCGTTGGGCTATGTCGGTCACTCTGGTTCTACTGCGGATATCCTCATTTCTGAGTTTATCACGCAGAGAAACTACGAGCATAGCCCTCTCCATAGCTCGCTGAGCGACCTTGAGCTTCCTCATCTGGCCAGCAGTGAAGGACCACGTCTCAGTTCCATATGTCATCACTGGCAACACGCACTGGGTGTACAGTCTCGTTTTCAAGTTTTGAGGTATACCTGACGAGAAGATGTGCCGTAATTTCCCGAACGCTGCCCAACCGAGTTGAATCCGTCGATTGACCTCTCGGTCGAAGTTGGACTTACCTAGTCGGACTATTTGTCCCAGGTAAACATACTCGTCAACAACTTCGAGCTTAGTGTTCCCAACAACTACCGGCATAGGTGTGACATGGACATTAAACATGATCTTTGTTTTGTCCATGTTCATCTTAAGACCTATCCGTTGGGAAACACTATTGAGGTCATTGAGCATAGTGCTTAGGTCCTCCAGCAATTCTGCCATAAGTACTATATCGTCGGCAAATCGAAGGTGAGTGATGTACTCGCCATTAATGTTGATACCGTATCCTTTCCAGTCCAGAAGCTTGAAAACATCTTCCAATGCAGCGGTCCACAAGTCTCTCGTTAACAACGTTGTAAAGATTGAGAGTGTGTCGACGAGGGTTGCGTACCTTATACTCAGAATCAACAAACGGTATTCGCTGAAGGTCATACAGGTTTACGCGCCAACCTCGGCACACCCCGATCAGGAGGTGGAGGAAATGTATGAGGATATCTCTAGAGCCATGCATTCCTCCAAAACCCACTATACGGTGTTAATGGGAGACTTCAATGCAAAACTAGGCACAAGAGAGAACGGTGAGCCGAAAGTGGGGAAATTTGGAATAGGGCAACGGAACCCAAGGGGCCAGCAGCTAGCCGACTTCATGGAGAAAGAGGGACTCTTTATGATGAAGTCTTTCTTCCAGAAGCGGCCCCACAGGAAGTGGACCTGGTCGAGCCCCGACGGTTCGACAAAAAATGAGATTGACTTCATTATGACGACCAGACGACAACTGTTCAGTGATGTCTCAGTGATCGCGAGGGTGAAAACCGGCAGCGATCACCGAATGGTTAGAGGCACACTGAACCTAAACGTTAAATTGGAGAGGTCTCGTCTAATGAAGTCAACGCTCCGTCCCCTTCGTGCTCTAATCCAAAGTCCCGAAACCTTTCAGCTCGAGTTACAAAACCGTTTTCAGTGCCAAGAAGACTGCAATGAAGTGGACGATTTGAATGACAAGCTCGTGGAAACTGTCCATGCGGTCGTAGCTAAGTTTTGCAAGACCCGCCGCAGAAGAACACAAAAACTCTCCCATCACACTCTTAATCTCATGGCTGTTAGATGGGAGATGAAGCTACATTCTTCAACAGATTTGACAGCATACAGGCAACTGAACAGACAGATCTCTAAATGCATGCGGCGGGACTTACGCAACTTCAATACAGCTCGTATTGAAGAAGCGATCGAGCGGAACCAAGGCTCCAAAGTCTTGCCAGAGATCTGTCTGCCAGAAAGAGCCAACTGTCAAAGCTGAAGACAGAATGTGGCAGCATCGTTTCCGGGGCACCTGAGATTTTGAGTGAGATTGAGAGGTTCTATGGGCAGCTGTACACGTCATCGTTGGAGCCGCACGCAAGTGTGAGTAACGATCCAAGAGCGAGTCTTATCCGACATTTTTCCGATGATATCCCGGACGTCAGTCTGAGCGAGATTAGAATGGCTCTCCAGCACCTTAAAAACGGCAAGGCCCCAGGCGAGGATGGAATTACAGCGGAGCTTCTGAAAGCGGGTGGAAAACCGGTACTTGAAGTCCTTCAGACGCTCTTTAATTCCGTCCCCCATGGTGGCATTACACCGGAGGCTTGGAGCAGAAGTGCGGTGGTCTTGTTCTTTAAGAAAGGCGACAACGCTCTTTTGAAGAACTACAGACCGATTTCCCTTCTGAGCCGCGTCTACGTGCTGTTTTCGAGAGTCATTACGAATCGTCTCGCGCGCAGACTTGACGACTTCCAGCCTCCCGAACAAGCCGGTTTCCGAAAAGGCACCATAGACCACATACATACCCTTCGGCAAATTGTACAGAAGTCCGAGGAGTACAATTTGCTACTATGTCTAGCGTATGTGGACTATGAGAAAGCCTTTGATTCCGTCGAAATTTGGGCGGTGCTGCAGTCCCTTCAGCGATGCCAAGTTGACTGTCGGTATATCGAAGTGTTGAAGTGCTTGTACAGTAGGGCTACGATGGCTATCTGAGTACAGAACCAGTGTACGAAACCTATCCAATTGCAGAGAGGTGTAAGACAGGGTGACGTCATATCCCCGCAACTCTTTACCGCTGCATTGGAAGATGTTTTCAAGTTTCTGGACTGGAAAGGATACGGTATCAACATCAATGGCGAGTACATCACTCACCTTCGATTTGCCGACGATATAGTCCTTATGGCAGAATCGCTGGAGGACCTAAGCACTATGCTCAATGACCTCAATAGTGTTTCCCAACGGATAGATCTTAAGATGAACATGGACAAAACAAAGATCATGTTTAATGTCCATGTCACACCTATGCCGGTAGTTGTTGGGAACACTAAACTCGAAGTTGTTGACGAGTATGTTTACCTGGGACAAATTAGTCCGACTAGGTAAGTCCAACTTCGACCGAGAGGTCAATCGACGGATTCAACTCGGTTGGGCAGCGTTCGGGAAATTACGGCACATCTTCTCGTCAGGTATACCTCAAAACTTGAAAACGAGACTGTACACCCAGTGCGTGTTGCCAGTGATGACATATGGAACTGAGACGTGGTCCTTCACTGCTGGCCAGATGAGGAAGCTCATGGTCGCTCAACGAGCTATGGAGAGGGCTATGCTCGTAGTTTCTCTGCGTGATAAACTCAGAAATGAGGATATCCGTAGCAGAACCAGATTGACCGACATAGCCCAACAGATTAGTAAGCTGAAGTGGCAATGGGCCGGCCATATAGCTCGAAGAACCGACAGCCGATGGGGAAGAAAGGTTCTCGAGTGGGAGCCTCGTACCGGCAGGCGAAGTGTAGGGCGTCTCCCCACTAGATGGAGTGACGACCTAGTAAGATATGCAGGAAGTCGATGGATGCAAGTGGCTCAGGACCGTGCTTTGTGGCATTCTTTGGGGGAGGCCTATGTTCAGCAGTGGACTTGTGAAGGGCTGTAATGATGATGATGATGATGAATACGCCAAGCTTTTTAGATGCCAATTCAGCCTTCCCTTCCAAGTGACCACGAAACTGCACAACTGCACATTTATTCGATATATCAACGCCGAAAATTTATATACTGGCTGAGATAACAAGGAAAGTGCCCCGAAATTAAGGAGTTACGACAATAAGGTTCTTTTTAGTGGTAAATGCGCAAACTGTTGTCTTCTGGGCATTGAACTTAATTAGATTTAGTCACCGCAATTCGAGACCTTATCCGGCAAAGACTCAACTTCAGACACAAGTTTTTTCCGGTGCTTGGCGACATTTCCCGAGAAATATAGGCACAGCCGGTGTATAAAGCATCACTAGTGCACGTTACTGGTTTACAACATATTATTGATAAGCAGAAGAAACAGCGTCGGTGATAGCACGTAGCATACATAGACTTGTAAATGGAGCATACACCTTTTACTACGACTTTGTTGCTCCAATTTGCAAGAAAACTGCTGACTCAGTTGCACAAATAAAAAAAAAAAACGGCTCCGTGGCGTAGTGGCTTAGCAATGAGTTGCAACGCTAGGGGCCGCGGGTCCGTATCCCGCACGGAACAAGTATTTGTATGGCCTACAAATAATTGTTCCGGGTCTGGATGTTTGTCCTTGTGCAATATATGTTTGTAAACTGCCTCCACGATACAGGAGAAAATCCTAGTGTGAGGGTAACGATTTTTAAAAAAAAAAAATCTCGGGAAGCCCATAGGAAGGCTTTGAAAGAAGCATTTTGTGCCAAACCCGATCGAAGGCCTTCGCTATGTCCAAACTAACGGTCAGGGTCTCCCTCTCTGCCTCCGCTGATTTATGAGTCAGGTAAGCCAGAAGATCACCAGCTGAGCAACGGCGACGGAAATCCTACTGGTGGTCACTTTTCAGTTGGTGATCCTTAACCTCATGAGCTGGCAGTTCACAATGGTTTTCATTATTTTGGAGAATAAGTTGAATAAGTCTGAGCGGTCGATTTTCGGTTACTTTTTAGGGATCTGGTGCACTAAACCTTTCTTTGAATTCGGGACTACGCCTAGGGAGAAAGTGTTTTAGAAAAGACACGTTACGACCGGTGCCAACTGGGGAGCAAACGTCTTCAGCAAAATGGGAGGAACTCCCTCTGGCCCACTCGACTTGTCGTCTAGAGAGAGTAGTACTATGCGCACTAACCGCTGTGTAAACTGTATCGTACCGACCTGAAGGCGAAGTTATACTTCTTTTTAACAGCGCTGGCGCCCTATTGTACCGCGATGCAATTTTACAGGAGCGACCAAACCCGGCACCACAGATGATAGAATAAACAGTTCCATTCCCTGAAGTACCATATCAGCGACAGAATCACATTGGGATCATACGGCGAGAGGCATACCCGCCCCTGTTCTCAAGGAAAGAATGCAAAAAGAGACCGCATCCTGTCCCAATTGGCCGACCTATGGTGCCAAACAAGGTAGCGATCTGCAGAACGCAACTATCCTGCAGATCGCCATCGTGTCACTGGCACCATAGTCCGGATCAGACAATTGTCCAATGAGCCAAAAGGAGCGTCGACAGAGACCTAATATCCGTCCGGATGAGAGATCAGCAGAAGGTTCAACAGGGAAGGTGCATGATCCTCCACATCTGGAATCCATGTAGGCGAAGTAACCATCTGTGTCGGACTATATGCCAAGGCAAATTCATGAACAGATCTTCCTGCATGATCGGTTAAACGAGAACCAAGCCATTCAGCGTGGTGGCCGTAAAAATCACCAAGGATTACGATCTCTGCAGATGGGACCTGTTGTATCACGGAGTTTGCAGCAATTTGGACGTGGTCGATGAGTTGATCTGTGTCGGCGTTACATACAGGGGCACCTGCAGATGCGAGGATGTTCGTCGCTGATCTTCAAGACTGCCGAGGCGTCGAGAATAGATGTCCCCTCTGGCGTATACGCAAACTCCAGCCTGAGGCACAAAGGTGTTCTAATTTTTACCCCGGATAGGAGAGATTTATCGACCGGAGAGGACCTGCGTCTCGGTTAGAAAGAGCAAGGTCGGCTTCGCCGTCTTCAGATGGTACCTAGTGGACTTCGTTAACGTTTGAATGAAATCCCCTGATGTTGCAGATATTCACGGATAGCGTGGCAGGGATCACCTTTATCTTATTACTCTACTTGTCACGAGCAGTATTAATCCTAAGCGAAATTTCACCCCCCCCCCCCTTCCCAGTATACACGAGGCAGCCGTAGCACCTGCGCTAAGGAAGTGTAGATTAACTTGGACGTGAATGCTTAGCCAGGGATTCTCCATTAATTCTTATTTAATTACACTACCAAGTCAAGAGGGAGAGGGCTTAGGCCTCCGACTACCTGCATTTACCAGGCGAAGTAAACTTCTATTTCACGCTGGTTATCTGTAAGGTTGTACCCCCTCGGTTCGAGCTGGTCCACCCATTCATTTATTCATTTCATTTCAGACACCCAGTCATGCATTCATTACAGCTCTTCATTTCATATCTTACCAGTTCGTCACTCCATCTAGTCTGGTCCACCCGAGCGACAGCAAAAGCTGCCATGTGGCTCTTCCACTGTTATGTTGTCTGCCTATATTATAAACTGTAATCTATTTCGTCATTGATTATGAGTAACGCATAATACTTAGTAGTAAGTAGCTTTGCTTTATTATGCCCAGCAGTGGGCAACAAGGAGCTGATGATGAAGTAGTTTTGCACCTTTAAAGTATTTAGTTTAGTTTAAATAGGGTCCCAATTTTATTTTTGCCCCGGGGCCCTTGGTTACATAGCTACGCCACTGGACTTAATTCGTCTATATACCTACCATGAGTTAACACTGTTAGGTTTTATGCGGAAATTATTTATTTCTTTGTAATTCTTTGTTTTCGTTAGTGTGCAAGTAGGCTTTGATTTTTAATGAAAAGTTTAATTGCTATACAAGTAAGGGTGACAAAAGAGTGTACAGATCGTTAGTTGTGGTATAGACACTGTTCGCGCTAAACGCTAATTTCAAGAACGAACGCGAGAGGGCGCGCTCATGGGCCCTAATCCCGTCAGTCTTGGTTGGGGCAGCTAGGGGCGTGTACAGACACCTTGTCCTACATCAATATCTATAACCGATTAAGAATCAAAATTTAGATATATTGTCAACCCTGAGTAGATGTACCTTATGTTCAGTAAGGGGGGGGGGGGGGGGGTAAATATGTTATACTGTAGTATATGCGATTTAAATGAAACAACCGTACTGCCAGAGAGCTGATTTATTACTGCCCGTTCTTTCGAAGTACCAGTGCGCATATACATCACCCCTTCCGCATTAATTTGAAAACCTAATAACAACAAAAAAGTAATTTATTATTTTACAATTTTTTTTTTCTTGGTCTTAGATTATAACGGCAGCGAGGGATGCTTTGTTCGGTATCGCTATGTGGCGCGGAAGGACCGGGCTTAGGTGCAACAGAACCAGACTCTGATTGTTCCCCGCCATCCTGCCGATCGACAATCCCCTCCACCGAGACACTCTGCCGATCTGCCACCACCGCCTCTCCTCTATCCTCATCTAGCATTAAAGTTGGCTCTCTGCCTTCCTGTGGAGATGTCTCGGCGTTAGAATGCGTGTTCGTAGATGCTGTATTGACTAGCGGAGCGTTATTCATACTACCCGGCATACCAACGGGAAGAGGTGCAGGGGAGATGGCAGTCGGATACTGCGGTTGAAATGCTGATGCACAACATACGTCATTCGCAGTTTCAGGTGTCTTGTATCTTTCCGTATATCGCAGCAGTTGGTCTATGTGTCGCTTGCAAACACCTTGACCAGCAACTGAAACCGTATACATTCTGTTACCTTCTCTACTTACAATTGTAGCTTGGGACCAAAATGGTTTACGGGACGTATAACAACGCGCCCAAACCTTTTCACCAATATTAAACCGCCTTACACTACTATCACAAGATGTTTGCATGTCTGTATTCGTAGGTGGTCAAATTAAATCTAATCGCGTTCGCGGTTCACGACCAAACATTAATTTTGAGGGTGTTTCACCGGTGCTACTGTGAATGCTGCTGCGATATTCGAATAGACATCTTAACAACAATTCATTCATTCGTTCATTGCTTACATTTAAATTATTACTGAGGATACATTTAAGCATTTTCTTACAAGTGCGTACGGAATTTTCGGCTTGGCCATTACTACAGGGGTGATAAATAGGAGACGTCATATATTTAATACCATTAACTTTACAAAAAAATCGAAATTCTGCATTACATATTTTTGGGTAGTTGTCAGAAACTAATAACTTAGGTAAACCAAAAGTACAGAACAAATATTTATGTTTTTGTATTAACATTTTAGTGGACATAGTGCTGCACATGTGGAGACATTCGGGCCATTTACTATAACTGTCTACAACAACGAGATACGTGCGGTGTCCGAGTTGCATTTAGTCTATGTGCACGCGCTCCCAGGCGGCTGCCGCGCGAGGCCAGGGTGCGGGGGGCGCGCGTGGCGGTTCAGGCCGCACAGCGCTGCATGCGCTACAGCTCGACACTAATCGCTCGATAGCAGAGTCGATTCCCGGCCACCACATCTTACCGCGCGCTATGCCTTTGGTTTTAACTATTCCTAAATGACCATTATGAAGCTCTTCTAACATACGATCCCTATATATTTTTGGAATAACAATTCTATGACCCCGCATAAGACAACCGTGTTCCACCTCCAAATCTGTTTTACAATTGAAATACGGTTGAATGTTTCTGCAACGGACTTTTCGAGGCCAACCATTACGAACATATTTAATTACTGTTTGCAATGTTTTATCCCGTGTAGTTGCATCTCGTATATTGTTAAACGAGACAGGCAACATCGTATCATCCAAAAACTTTAAATAAGACGTATTTTCGTGGTCATCTGATTCCCTTAAGCATTTATCATTAGGTGTCCGAGAAAAATAGTCCGCTACCACATTTTTATCACTAGAGACGTATTGAATCACATAATTATATGCTGACAAAAATAGTGCGTACCTTTGGAGGCGCGATGCCGCCATTACCGAGACTCCATTTTTCTTACCAAATATGGCTAATAAGGGCCGATGATCTGTTTTCAGCACAAAAGGTTCTTTTCGACCAAATAAATATTGGTGGAAATATTTAACGCCAAATATTATAGCCGTAGCCTCTTTATGTATTTGGCTATAATTACTCTCACTGGCTGTAAGAGACCTGGAAGCGAAAGCAAGTGGGCGCTCGTTACTTTCTGGGCCCTGCGCCAGCACCGCACCAAGACCGGCCGGGCTCGCGTCCACACTGAGCACAAGTCGCGCACTCGGGTCGAAATACGTCAACACTCGGTCTGATGATAGTTCACGCTTAACTTGTATAAACGCCTTCTCATGACGCTCACTCCAAGTCCACGCTGCATCATTACGGAGTAGTTCATGGAATGGATGTAATATGGCTGATGCCCTAGGTATGAACTTACGATAGTAATTTATAATGCCTAGAAACCGTTTTACTTCTAAAATATTTTGTGGTCGTGGAATGCTTAGAATTGACTCAATCTTCTTTGGACACGTCTTAAGGCCCTGTCTGTTTATGACGTAACCTAAGTACGTAACACTGCGTTTAAAAAAATCACACTTTTCTTTTTGTAATTTTAAACCTGCATCTTTAAGCTTACCTAAGACTTCACGTAACCTGCTCAAATGTAATTGCTTGTTAGGGGCCGTGATACAAACGTCATCTAGCCAACAACTAACACCTTCAATACCTGCTAACAGGGTTTCCAATGTCCTTTGAAAAATAGCGGGCGCATTAGCCAAACCATATACAAGCCGGGTATATTTGTATAAGCCACGGGTTGTATTAATGGTGGTAAGTTCCTGTGACTCCTCGCATAATATAAACTGATTGTAAGCGTTGCTCAAATCAATTTTCGTATATGTCTCGCCACCCCCTATTTTCGCGAAGACTTCCTCTATGCGCGGCATAGGATATTTATCGATTAGTAGGTCTTTGTTTAATGTTAATGAGTAATCACCTGCGATCTTTATTTTACCGTTTTCTTTTAATACAGGTACGATAGGGGTCGCATATTTAGAGTAATTTACCGGAATCAGAATGCCCGCACGTGTTAATCGGTCAATTTCTTAATTTACTTTGTCTTTCAGAGCAAAAGGCACAGTTCGTGGCTTAAAAAATTTTGGTACCGCGTTATCTTTAAGGTGCAAGGTGATTTTAAATTTATTAAATGCCCCAAGTTCTTTACTCCACAAGTCCGCGTACGTATTTAATAAATTTTGAACTTCACTTTCATAGCTGTCCACTAAAATGTTATTATTATTAACTGATGTCAACTTAATTTTAAATTGAGACATAAAATCACGCCCTAAAAGTGGTGGCCCACCATTTTTTATAACAAAGAAATTTAATTGCTTCATGAAACCGTTATATTTTACCTTTGTACAGAAATAACCTAAAGGCGTAATTTTATGGCCGTTATAAACACATATTCGGATATTACATTTATAATTCAATGTTACGGTAGGAAAGTATTGCAAAAAAAATTGTTCGGACATAACTGAAATGGCCGATCCCGAGTCCACTTCCATACGAAAGTTTTTATTGCTAATATTCACCACCACAGTAATAGGAGCCAAAGTCTCATACCTCATATTATGCAAACGGCACTCCATGCAGTCCCCACAGTCTCCATCTGATTCAGTTTCCTCCGTAACGGTATTGATGTTGTTTACGCGAACTTTACACATTTTTTTAAATGACCTTTAATACCACACTTTTGACACCGATAGGTCCTATAACGGCACTTTTCTGCACTATGTGTTTTTAAACCACATACACCGCAACGGTTTGTAACCTCTTCTTTACACCCGTTACGAGATACACTCGCTCTGCCACTGCCACTGCTTCCACTGTCATCGGCAGCACCTACATGCATGCCCCCACTGCTTCTCCAACGGTTCCCGCCGCTCCGACGACTAGATTCGCCAGCTGAGTAATATACCTGCTCCTCCTTGATGTTAATACCTGTTTCGCTGCTTACTAGAGCCTTGGCCTCTCTCGTATAAGCTGCCTGTACAGCTATTTCTAAAGCCTTTGCAAAAGATAGACTTGAAATATCTTGCTCGAATAGTCTATCCCGCTCGGGGCCCGTCCCCAAGCCTAGGACGAAACGATCCAACAGAACCGTTTCTAAGGCGGTACCAAAGTTGCAATAACTTGCAAGGCCTCGTAGTCGCGCCGCCCATTCTCCTAATGGCTCGCCTGGGTTTCTTGTCGCTCCGTAGAATCTTGCTTTGTCTACGAAAGAACTGTGCTTTGGCTCAAAGTGCTTATCGAGTAATTCGACCAGTTCTCCGTAACTAAGCGTAGCTATCTCGCGTGGGTACGCAAGGTTACGTACGAGTCGATAGGTTTCATCCGAGAAGTTTGCTATAAGTATTGCACTTTTATTATCTCCACTGATGTTATTGACTTTGAAAAATTGCGTCAATTTTCCTTTAAAAATCGACCACTCACTATTTTTATAGTCAAAGTTCGGTACATTTCCGATGTAAGCCATTTTTTTTTCTTTGTGGGTACTTGTACACACCTCGTCGCCAAATGTAGTGTATGCGATTTAAATGAAACAACCGTACTGCCAGAGAGCTGATTTATTACTGCCCGTTCTTTCGAAGTACCAGTGCGCATATACATCATATACAAAGTATATTACACATATACAATTAACAATTAAGGGTTCATTCTCTCGCAGGCTTAATGTACACACTAACAGAATCTAGGGATATTTTATATTTCTTTTATTTTTTATTTTATTTGGAACTATGATTTTAAGTATTCTTGCTTGTAAATTATGGATCTGGTCAAGATATGTTTTGTTAGTTCGGCCGTAGCTACTTAGCTCGTATTGAATGTGCGACTCCGCAAGTGCATTATATAACATTAATTTTATTTTAAATGGAATGCGATTATTGAGAATAGTGATATTTGCTAGAAACTGTCTTAGTTTAGTACATACATGTTCAATATGCTGTCTGCAATTAAAGTTATTGTCAATAACTAGTCCGAGATATGTTTGTGTACAAACTGTATCAATTTCTGGGCAGCAACATTCAGCAGCGCTGTTATTATGTGGGCAGGTGTGATTGTGTGCGACAATTTTTTTTAATGAAGTGGATTTTAGGTACGGACATTTAATTACTAACAACTTAGTTTTGCTAGCACTAAAGACAAGCCCAGCATCAACGCACCACCTTGTTAGGATATCCAGGTCAGACTGTAAAAGGTCACAAGCCTTTTGTGGACTTTTATCACCAATTACAAGGCAAGTGTCGTCACTGGTAGCACGTGCAATTAACGATGCAGCTGCCCATGTCATTGACGTAGGACAAAAAATGCAAGGGTCCTAGTACCGAACCTTGTGCCGTACCCTCCGTCATCAACATCGGCTCGCTGTAGCTATTTTCAATATTCACAAAAGATTTTCGGTTCTTAAGGTAATTATGGCACTAATTAAGCAATGGACCACGTACGCCACATTTGTCTAATCTATCCACAAGAAGTTCATGTAACATGGTGTCAAAAGCACGTGAGAAGTCAATAAATAGGTCAAGAACCTGTCTTTTTTTATTTAGGTCATCTAAATTGACATCATCAGTGAATTTTGATAAAGGACCTGTTGTACTTTTTCCTGATTGGAAACCAAACTGATATGGACTTATTACAGTGTTATTCGTATAAAATTTGTGTATTTGCTCGCCTATGAATTTTTCCACAATTTTATCTATTGACGAAAGTTATGTAATTGGGCGATAGTTTAAGTAGTCATCACGTTTTCCTTTCTTATGCACAGGTCTGACACAGCCTTCTTTCAATTGATCAGGATACAAACCACTTTTAATGCTACTGTTAATTAGGTCAGAAATGGTTGGGGAAATATATTCCCCAATCATTTTAATGTCAGAAATCACAATATTTTCAGCACCTGGCGCCTTTCTTGAGTTTAATTTTTTAATAATTTTATGAATAGTACTGGTGGTCGCTTTCCGAAATAAGATACTGGAGTCTAAGACTTTAGATGTTTGACGGCTCCGTGGCGCAGTGGCTTAGCAATCAGTTGTTGCGCTGGGGGCCGCGGGTTCGAATCCCGCACGGAACAAGTATTTGTATGGCCTACAAATAATTGTTCCGGGTCTGGATGTTTGTCCTTGTGCAATTTATGTTTGTAAACTGCACAGGAGAAAATCCTAGTGTGGGGGTAACGTTTTTAAAAAAAAAAAAAGATGTATTATTGTTGTTACTAATTTTATTAAACAATTAGGATTTATACTTTTTACCGCTCTGTCAAAGCTATTTGCGAAGTTATCTGCAATAGTTTTGGAGGTAAGTCCCTGCGCATCAAACATCATTATAATTATTTTTAATATTCTCAAAATTATTATTCATTTGCTTAATATAATATGTATTCTTTTTGGTTTCGAGAACTCTATGTACTTTATTGCGTATTTTACTATATTCTAGTCTTAGTTTAGAAATATTTGGATTATTTTTCCACTTACGATATAATTTGTCCCTTTTATCACAAAGACGAGTAATATTGTCATCAATCCATGGCAAATTAAACCGTTTAGGGGTCTTTCTAATTAATTTATAGGTTTTAATATTAGTTGCGGAATTTTTCGAAAGTGACGGTAAAGTTGTTGTTCCGTCTTCAAATTTGGCGGAAAATCTCTCAAAGCTTTTAGTTGTAACATGTCCCAGGAATGTTCGATAGGATTTAAGTCGGGCGACTGTGGCAAGCCAAACTTCAATATCGTGGTCTCGGAGATCGGCCGACACCAGCCGCGCCGTATGGAAACGAAGTATCAACGAAGATCCCTGGGGGCGACCGTACAGGATGGTGCTGGGAAATTTCGGCCATGGTCGCTGCCCTTGACGGAAACTCTCGATCCGGACCTGCTGGAAAGAGTGATCGGCACGCTTTTCCCAGAGGATCAGTCAAGTCCCTCAGGTCACCTGCCGTCGTCATTGGAGTGGCATGATGAGATGGAGGTGACCGTGGAGGAGCTGGACCGAGCCGTTAGCCGCTTGAGAGCCCGGAACACAGCACCGGGGCCTGACGGAATTCCTGATCGGGCTCTGGTACTGAGTCTGGCTGCCTTGGGGGACAGGCTAAGACAGCTGTTTACCGGCTGTCTGCGGAGTGCCAAGTTCCCCACAGCATGGAAAGAAGCAAGGTGGGTCCTCTTGAAGAAGGAAGGTAGGGCCGCCGATTCTCCCTCTGCGTACCGTCCCATATGCCTGTTGGACGAGATTGGGAACTTGTTCGAAAGGATAGTTGCCACTCGGCTCAACGGATATCTGTCGCGCGTCGGTCCCGATTTGGCAGATAGCCAATTTGGATTCCAACGGGAGCGTTCCACCACAGATGCTATTATGCGCGTCCGCTCCCTGTCGGAACAAGCAGTATCCCAGGGTGGTGTGGCGTTGGCGATAATTATTGATATTGTCAACGCCTTTAACTCTCTACCCTGGGATACAATACGGAGGGCATTAGCATATCACCAGGTGCCTGCCTACCTGCAATGCTTAATCGGAGACTACTTGCACATTCTGTACATGGGGCAAGATAGTAGGAATATACGGAGGGAGATTAAACGTGGGATTCCGCAGGGCTCAGTGCTGGGTCCGCTACTGTGGAACCTCGCGTACGATGCGGTTCTGCGTGTCGACCTTCCTGCTTGCGTAAATATCGTATGCTATGCCGATGACACACTGGTGGTCGCCAGCGGGGTTAACATTCGAGGGGACCAAGGAGCTTGCTGAGTTTGAGACAGAAGTCTCGTCGCCAAAATCCACGAGTTGGGTCTAGAAATAGCGCCTCATAAGACCGAGGCCGTGTAGTGGCGGTTAAGAATATCCACTACCCCATATTTTCCCGTGGGAGTCGTAAAAGGCGACAAAGGGAAACAGGCAGGAGATGGGATGCAGCATCTTCCTGATAACAGCAAAAGTACAAAAAAAAACTGCGGTTGCCAACCCGCTCGCCAAGCGTGGCAACTATGGCAAATACCCCTTAATGATAAGAGCAACAAAGAGACGGCCCCCATTCCCCGGCGGCCCCGCTATTCCATCCCGCTATGCCCGCTACGGTGGCAACCATGGTAACGGCGGGGCAGGGGGTGCTAAGAATCTCCGGTGGAAGTTCGGTTGCCACCTAAGACGACTCGACCTGGCAACATACAACGCACGCACCCTGAGGACTGACGAGAAGATCGTGGAGCTGGAAGAAGAGATAGACAAGTTACGCTGGCATATTATAGGATTATTCGAGGTCCGAAGAGAGGGGGAGGACACGGTAATCCTCGAATCCGGCAACTTGCTCTATCACCGGGAGGGCGACCATCTGTCCCAAGGAGGTGTCGAATTTATCGTCCACAAGTCTCTCGTTAACAACGTTGTAAAGATTGAGAGTGTGTCGACGAGGGTTGCGTACCTTATACTCAGAATCACCAAGCGGTATTCGCTGAACGCGATACAGGTTTACGCACCAACCTCGGCACATCCCGATTAGGAGGTGGAGGAAATGTATGAGGATATCTCTAGAGCCATGCATTCCTCCAAAACCCACTATACGGTGTTAATGGGAGACTTCAACGCAACACTAGGCACAAGAGAGAACGGTGAGCCGAAAGTTGGGAAATTTGGAATAGGGCAACGGAACCCAAGGGGCCAGCAGCTGGCCGACTTCATAGAGAAAAAGGGACTCTTTATGATGAAGTCTTTCTTCCAGAAGCGGCCCCACAGGAAGTGGACCTGGTCGAGCCCCGACGGTTCGACAAAAAATGAGATTGACTTCATTATGCGACCAGACGACAACTGTTCAGTGATGTCTCAGTGATCGCGAGGGTGAAAACTGGTAGCGATCACCGAATGGTTAGAGGCACACTGAGAGGCACAACCTAAACGTTAAGTTGGAGAGGTCACTTCTAATGAAGTTAACGCTCCGTCCCCCTCGTGCTCTAATCCAAAGTCCAGAAACCATTCAGCTCGAGTTACAAAACCGTTTTCAGTGCCTAGAAGACTGCAATGAAGTGGACGATATGAATGACAAGCTCGTGGAAACTGTCCATGCGGTCGGAGCTAAGTTTTGTAAGATCCGCCGCAGAAGAACACAAAAACTCTCCGATCACACTCTTAATCTCATGGCTGTTAGACGGGAGATGAAGTTACATTCTTCAACAGATTTGACAGCATACAGGCAACTGAACAGACAGATCTCCAAATGCATGCGGCGCGACTTGCGCAACTTCAATACAGCTTGTATTGAAGAAGCGATCGAGCGGAACCAAGGCTCCAAAGTCTTTGCCAGAGATCTGTCTGCCAGAAACAGCCAACTGTCAAAGATGAAGACCGAGTGTGGCAGCATCGTTTCCGGGACACCTGAGAATTTGAGTGAGATTGAGAGCTGTTGACGTGTACAGCTGCCCCATAGAGGGCAGCTGTACACGTCAACGTTGGAGGCACACGCAAGTGTGAGTATCTCTCAATGTTTTACTCCTCTATGACCTGCTGCGGTTTTTGGAGGAGCAGTGCCGGCAGATCGAGAACGCGACGGGCACCGTTGACGACATACGAGCCGTGCCCAGTGAGAGGCTGAATCCACTAGGCAAGTCGTCGTCAACCCCCCCCCCTGCTCCTATTGTCGAGCATCTGATCACCGGGTAACGTCGTGCCCGAAATTATTAGGTAAGCCGGTTCCGGCGAGGCGAACTATCGCCAAGGAGCGCCGCTGGTGCTATTCATGTTTGGGAGGGCACCTCCAGCGAGACTGTCCGCATCGACGGTCCTGTCTGCATTGCCAGGGCAATCACCATGCAGTTTTGTGCCTGGGTACGAACGGCGTCTCCTCTCGGGGCTCTGCCAGGCCCTCCACCCCCACGGGCGGGGGCGCTCAGCCACGCCCTCTGCTGGGCGACTCTCGGCGCCTGCCGGCCAGCCACCAGGCCCCTAAGTTTGAAAGGGGTCCCTCCCCTGACCAGTAGGGGGGTAATTCCCCCAGGGACGGGTGTTATCAACCCCCCTCAGCGTGTGGAGAGGAACTTCACGGCCACTCATCTGTCCGCTGGACCCTTCTCACTCCCGTTAGCTGAGTGGCCGCGACTGGTGTACCACTGTTTCCCATTTGATGGAGGCGGCCCTGGCTAGCTGCCGCCTTAGCTCCCACCACGGCCGCCTCCACTGAGCCTTAAGCAGTCAACAGTCCACTTGTCAAAATGTTCTGTTGCCGACGGCCTCAGTGAAGGCGTACAACCCGAGTGGCGACTGTTTGCGGTTCGCGCTCTATTGGTCTCGGGTTCACGCCGTGTAGCCTCCACTTGGTGGTGGGAAGATTAGGGCCCCCCTGGAGCGTTGAATCACACTGTCAATGGGTATTAGATTGGTTTGGTCAAGCACTTAGTTAAAAATTCTTTGAATTAAAATTAAAAAATGCTTTGGGCTTTCCGCGAATTTTTCCTATTTGTAGCGGTTGTGATTAAAAGAATTGAATTTGAAGAAAACTCCTTTAAATGCTACTGCATGTGTTTTGTAAATATATTTAATCACTGTATTTGATTGTTGCGTCTGTTTGCTGAAAGGAAAATTTGAATTCATTTGAAATTGATTGTTTAATCATTTTGCTTTGTAAAAAGGAAGGCTGAAATTAGATAACCCTATTTGTGCCGAAGTAAATAAAAGTCAATTCTCCTTTGGTTTACATTTTGTTGGCACTGTCTAAGTTATTTAAATGAGAAATAGGGCTGTCTCTTGCGTTTATTGTTTTGTTTAATTTGTCAAGTTGACCTATGTGCATCGGTGATTAATTTGGTTGAATTGATTCTGTAGTTGAACATTGATGCTTTGAAAAATTAGTTGAAATATGAGCATAGGACTACTTGCCTAACAGACTGGCTAGTTGTAGATTATCAGATGGAAATCAGCTGTCGCACCATTTGGTAAATGATTATATGGTGGATGGCCTGGCTATGCCTACTTGTTTGAAAATTCATACTAGGAACTATCTGTGCGTTTCGTTCGGCTCTCCAAAGACGACGTTCATGTGAAATTTGTGGGTGCGCTCTGCATTGAAGCTTAGGAGGCCACTCTGGGCAGCTTCGTGTAGCGTCGCTGTTTGCAGACCTGATCCGGTCGGATTGCGGAACTAATCGTAGGGGCACAGATACGTGATTGAAAGAGGTCGTCGGACTTCTGTCCAGAATAGGACTTATTTATGGGCTGCGATGTCCAGGAAGGGCATCCAGTTAAACCCTCCGGCTTGCCCACGTTGGGGCTGTAATTTTGAGGCGTTGGTTAGGGTTGCAAGACCTGATGGGGTACCTAAGGTGGCCTAGTTTGGTTGTAGATTCGGTCTTGTAACTTGCCGTCGCGACCCTGTCCCGCTGACCGGTTTGCTGGCGGACCTAAATCCTTATGTCCGGGACGGGGTTTTGTTTACGCTCGAACGGTGGTTTCGGAATCGACGTCAGAGGGCGCGCGGCTCGGTGCAATACCGGTCTGACATTCGGTCGTGCGTAGGATGCGCAAGCGCAGCAGTCGTCTGCTAGCTGTGCTAATGTCTACACGCTGTCAATTTTTGTGCGGGAACCGCGGAATAGTTAGGGCGTCTAGTAAATATCCTGTTTAGGATTTATAACGCGCATTCCTTGTTGGATAGCTTTTCCCGGGACTTATTGGGTCCGACTCACAATCTGTATAAGTGCATTCGACAATATTAGCTAGTGCGGCCTTTGATAGTCTAGAAATAACTGTTGCTACGCGAAGCGGTAGTAACCTTTGATCCGGGCACTCCCTGTTAGTTTTGTGTGTTAGGCTTTATAACAAACGAGACTTAGTGGCTTCTGTAAGTTAATTAATCGTACGACAGAGTTAATTGACTGTCATCGTGACGAACGAGGAAAGTGATTGTGGACAACGCCGCGAAAGGTTCCCTCAATTTGGAGCGGCGTCGACGCCCGGGCTGCTGCCGACGGCCAAGGTCTAGGGTCAATCACCATCAGTCACACCCAGATACACATCACATCACCTTATTTCCCTTGCACTACACAACCACATGCGACCTGACCGACTCCGGAGGGACCAGTCGCCTTGGATATAGGTAAGTAAGCTCCGTCTAATATCCTCCCGGTCGAATGGCCGTAGTATAGAACGCTCCCCCATATAGTTTAGTGTAATTAGAGAAATTCCACGTGGCCATATTCTGGCCCCGTCCCTCTGCTACTCGTCGATGGGATTACCCATGGGTCCTAATCCCGACATCCTTGATTGGGGCAGCTAGGGGCGTGTACAATTTCCGATACGCTATGTAAAGGCAATCCCTCCGCGCAGAGGCAGGCCGGGATGCCTGTACTTTGCGCAACTGGACCACCTAAGCCAAGAAAGGCTAAGCGACTTGTACACGACTTGTACTTGAGAGGAGTCGTAATTGAAGCCTGGCAGGGACGAGTGGGCTCAGCACAGTGCCACCGCTGCCAGGCGTTCGGACACGTCTCCTACAATTGTTTCCGACCCATTAAATGCGTCTGTTGCGAGGGGAAACACGCTGCAAGGGATTGCTCGAGGAGTAGAGATGAACCACCTACATGCGCAAACTGCGCTAAATCACATACAGCCAATGATCGTCGATGTCCGGTTTTGAGGAGGATTGCACGGAAGCAAGGAATAACACTTCCCGGCTTGCTTCCGGAAGCGCCGAAGCTGATTCCAGAGAGTCGCCCGAGGACCGTTGAGATCTACGAAGAGGAGTGGGCAACCATAAGAGGGAAGGGAGGGAGGCAAAGAGCCCCCCACCACCCCCGCAGCCACAATCACAGCAGCCAATGGATGTAGTTGAACAACCGCAAGCCAAAGCAACCACCGGAGCGACTCTCCAGCTCCCCGCTAATGACGACACACAGCGTCTGGCACCTAAAAAGAAAAAGCGGGGGAGAAGAAAGAAGAGCAAAACGCAACAGCGTCCTCAAACCATTACCTCTACCCCCACTCCAGCGGTCACGATAGCCTCCCAGGCGCAGGTTACCGCTAAGGAAGTAAGGACCACCGTAGGTAGAGCACCAGAGAGGACTCTACCTGAACATAGAGCCCGCTCTACAATCAGAGCGTGCTCTACCATACGAAGAGAGACCCAAACCCAGCCGAGACAAGAGCCAACCTCACATAGAATACCAACTGCCGGCCCAGGCTACGTAGATGCCATCCACAGATTGGTCGGCATAGCCATAGAGGTCGGCACGCAAGTCCTGGCCGATATAAGAGCCGGGACAGACCCAATTACAGCAATTATGAGAGCGTTGGCGCAACTACTTGCCCGGCATTACAGGCGAGTAACCTGCGCCTACTATATTGGAATCCAGACGGGATACAACAGAAGATCCATGAACTCCGCACTGTCGCCCAGCAGCAGGACATACAGGTGATATTGCTGGGAGAGACAAAACTGAATCCATCGACGCACCTTAAGCTGCCAAACTACCACATATACAGAAGGGACGAGGTCAATTCTCAAGGGACCGCCTACAGAGGCACGGCGGTTCTAGTGAGGAGAGACATCGTCCATCAAGAACTGGACCTGCCAACATATGAAACGATGCGCTCTATCGGCATAAAAATGGAGGCGGCGGGCGAGGAACTAAGGATCTACGCAGCATACCGCCCGCCAGGGACTCCATTCTGCTCCTCAGACATCCGGACGGTAATGGAAGGCGAAACACCAACCATCGTCGCGGGGGACCTAAACGCGAAACACCCGGCGTGGGGGTCCAGAGTGATCACCCCGCCGGGTCGTGAACTTTATGAAGACGCCGAGAGACACGGCTACGACGTTTTAGGTTCCGAGGAACCAACGCACGTCCCTACGGATCACCGAAAATGTCCGGATGTATTGGACATCGTGCTCTCTAGGAACGTCAACTACGGTAGTGGTAGAGGTGCTGTACGACTTGATGTCTCAGCACCTCCCGATTCTCATCACCTTTGGCCTCAAGGCAGTGACTACGCTACCCGGAGCTCTCAAAAAGAAAATTAATTGGAGGCTCTACCAAAAACATCTAACGGAGAGACCTCCAACCTACACCCCCATCAACACAGCGGACGACGTAGAGGCCGCTGCAACGAGAATTACAAAGACGATACAAGGAGCCCTACACGCGGCCTCTACGATCGTCCCGACCACAGGAAGACGGGAAGAGCTGCCGCGAGAGATATGCGTGCAGCTCAAACGCAAAAGAGCACTGAGGAAACTCTGGGCGCGTACTCGCTGCCCCAGATTAAAAACACAACTGAATACCTTGTCGGATGAACTGTCGGTTGCAGTCCGGGCCCACCGAGGAGAGGCCTGAGAGCGGCGCATATCGAAAGCAGAGGAGGAAGATGCGTCGCTCTACAAACTGAACCGGCAGTTAACAAAAAACAAGGCCCCCCGTTTGCTCGCTGACCAACAACGCGGGCGAACGTTGTTACAAGGCCAAAGGTAGAGCGGATATCCTAGCAGAGCACTTCAAGGAGCAATTTATGCCGAACCCAGCAAGTGCGGAGTTCATGGAAATACATACCTGGAAGGAGAGCCGCGTACAGGAGTTCCTGTCGAAGCCTGCGCCACCGCTTGCAGGAGAGTGGTTTATATCTCCCGCCCTATTGCGGAGGACAGTAGCCCGCCTGCAACCCAGGAAGGCGCCGGGGCACGACGGGATAACCAACGCAGCACTTCGACAGCTGCCAAAGAGAAAACTTGTAGAGCTAGGTCGACTCTACAACGGTATACTGCGGACATCCCACTTCCCGGAGGACTGGAAAATCGGCAAGGTGATCGTTCTGCCGAAACCCGGGAAGGACAGGCGTAGAGCAGTCAGTTATAGGCCGATCACGCTGCTACCGCACTTAGCTAAACTGTGCGAAAGATTGCTGCTAAGAAGCTTCCGCCCGTGCGTACAACTTCGGGCGGAACAGCACGGATTCAGGAGGGGCCACTCAACAGCAACACAGCTGACCAGGATGCTGCACTATCTTGCGGCCGAGTACAACCGCGGCCACACATCGTTGGGCGTCTTTCTCGACATAGAGAAGGCGTTCGACAGAGTGTGGCACACTGGACTACTTTATAAGTTAGAAACACAAACAAGTACTCCTCCTGCTATGTTGCGGCTAGTGGCGTCATTCCTCAGAGATAGGAAGTTCTACGTCTGTGTAGAGGTCGCCGAGTCCGCAGCGAGACCAATTAGAGCCGGCGTACCACAGGGCAGCTGTCTGTCGCCGATCCTGTACGCGGCTTACACCAATGACATCCCCACCCTGGCAGACCACCTGCGCGAATGGGAAGACGATGTTGAATTAGCGCTATACGCGGAAGATAGTGCCTATTTCACATCGTCTAGAAGAGCCCACATAGCCACTGTCAGAATGCAGCGCCTGCTGGACCTGCTGCCACCATGGCTAGATGAGTGGAGGATGGCCGTCAACGTTGGCAAGACGACCGCTCTGCTCACTCGCCGCTATAGGAATTTTCCACCACCACTGACGCTCAGGGGCCAGGAGATCACGTACCAGAAGATAGTGACATACTTGGGATGCCGGATCGACAGGATGCTGCGCATGACCGCGCACGTCGATGTCGCCGTCCGCAACACCAGATGTGCGCGGGCGGCGCTCCGTCCGGTCCTAACCGCAAAACTACCACTGAAAACGAAGCTAAAATATACAAGACCTATATAAGATCAAGATTCACACATGCTGCGCCGGCCTGGTACGCGCTCCTGAGCGATCATCAGAAGCGGCGATTACAGGTCCAGCAGAATTTGTCACTACGGACCATCGTCGGTGCAGGTCGCTACGTCCGGAATGACGTCATCGCGGCCAACTTGAAGATGGAGACAGTCGAGCAATTTGTGGCCCGATTAGCGCGCGGTATGTTTGACCGTGCTGATAACGGGCCACATGAACATCTACAAAACTTCGCACCCCTACATGCTCGGACACCGGACGGGCGACTTCCGCCAAGAGAACTCCTCTCTTTAGAGATTAGAGAGTCGAGAAACAACCCTCAATGCCGCTGACAGGCCAACTTAGACACCTGGCCGCATTAGCCGCCAATGAGAAGTCACCTGGAACACCTTGACCGAATTAGGCGCCTTTTTCAGGAAAAACGGCCATATTATACCGCTTTTTCAGCATTGGCTATATTACCCGACTTCATGAAAAAAAAATTCAGGAAAATTTTATATCGACATACAGCGACCGGGAACTCAAACCCGTGCATCGGGTACCGATACCTTCTGTGTGCATAAGCATACATCCAGACGACTACGTAGGTATTTCGTTCGGGACCAGCCACCAGTAATACATATTATAATCAAGAAAGAAAACATATAGGGAAATGATAGGGAAAGTAATTGCACTCTTACGGAGCAGTTTTGAAAACAATTGCTGTTTCATTTCCGAGGGATCTTCCAATAGCGCATATTTATTAATTTACAGTCCACTCCAACAAGACACGCATAACCAAGACGACCGGACCGGGACCGCTACAAGAGGACCCGTAATCTTCGTTTGTCTGACCTTTTCTTATGAGAAAGGGACTTCAGGCGCTCTCTTGTGATACTCCTTCACGGGGTTCATGACCACCTCGTTGACCACCCGAACCCAACCTGGTGTTTCTGATAAAAACGTCTGTGACAGACTAATCCCAGTTGGATTGGATCCTTTCAGATAAGGGATCTGATTAGGGAGCTGATGCTGTAGGTCCCGTTCAATTGGACCTTCGGAGCCGGATCAAGATCAGAAGACCGAAGGAAGCCAGATTTGAGTAGTAGGCCCACCAGGGCTGAGGCAACAGGACCAAAGGCAAGTAAGACCAGGCCAGCGTAGTAGGCCCATCAGGGCTGAGGCAGGACCGGACCTGGAAAACTGGTAGCCACCGAAAGAAAGAAAACCGGGATTGTGGCCAGGTGCGAGTGCTTGCATGGGGCACGCACTGCAGCCCGGCGCAAGTGCTTATTGAAGGCACTCCCTACAACCGAGCAGGGCTTGTCATTTTTTCCTTTTGGGCAAACGTGCTCGGCATTTCCTGTCGGACGACCTTATTCGGCATTTCCTGTCGGACGACCGTATTCGGCATTTCCTGTCGGACGACCGTATTCGGCATTTCCTATCGTGCCACCAGGCTCGGCATTCGTCTACGGGATTGTGCTTATCATTTCCTGCAGCATTCAAAGGTTTTTGGTGTTGTCTGTTACCAGGCGGGAGTGCTCTCACTGCTGCCAGGCAAGGGTGCAAGAAAGAAGAGGAAGCACTCACTGCTGCCAGGCAAGGGTGCGTGAAGAAGAGGAAGCATCCACTGCTGCTGCCAGGCGAGGGTGCTCGTGTGGACACCTGACTGCATCGCGGCCGGAAGAGGGCGCCTGGACGAGGCGTCACCGGCACTGGGCGGCGAGCGAAGGCATACCATCCCGACCCCCTAACGGTGCCAAACCGGTCGGGCTCTGGGCACAACACCTTCGGGTGGAGCAATTCTCTTGAGCGAGACTGCACTTGCACACTACTAGTTAGGCTGTTCCGTCATGCGGAACAGTTCCTAACCTTTCCTCCATTCCATTCCTGCACGACTCCATCCCTGGCCGGCTCACCATGGTAGACTCCGTCCAGGATTGATAGGGCTGATGTAGGGTGGGTGTAGGGTTGTAGGTTGGGGGGTAGTAGGGTTGTAGGGACCGTAGGGACTGTAGGGACAGTTAGGGAACCGTAGACCAAAAATCAATTTAAACAGTGGTAGAGCCACGCGGCAGCTTTTTCTGTCGCACGGATGGGCGGGCTCGAACCGGGGTAGTACCACGACCTCACAGAAAACCAGCGTGAAGTAGAGGTTTACCTCTTCGTTTTGCTTGGTGAGTGCAGGTGGCCGGAGGCCCTTTTTACTGGAAATGAGGCATTCCATCTTAGTCCTCACGGGTGACAACACATCTACATTTGGATTTGTAACAGAGGATAGATGTAGATGTCTATGGGCCGCAGCAACCACTTACCATCAGGTGGACTGTGTGCTCGTTTGTCACCCTCATCCTATAAAAAAAAAAAAAAATCACCATACTGCAAGATAAAGAAGGCACAAGACCAGAACGAGAGGGTTGAGGGAACCAGGACAAGGACAGGGTTCTCAAGAAAGGCCAAAAAGGCGGAATCATCTGGAGCGACCACAGCTACTGCTTTGAGTGGGGCGACCGCTTCAAGCGGGACTACACCGATAAATCCACAGGCATGTGGGACTCGGGAACATCCGTGGCAACGACAAGCAACAGGACGGACACCAGTGGTACGGAGAACAGCACCGCACAGAAATCCGTTATATCCAGGAGCGAAACGATAGTCGAAAAAGTAGGTCAGCTTGAAACCGAAAAGGCGGCATCGATAAGAACAGTGGTCGGGTAGACTAGTGACAATGGGTCACATAAAGGGAGTAAGTCATCGCGGTCAGCGAGGCTGAAAGCCGAATTAGAGGCGCGGATAAATTCGAACGCTCAGAGCTCGAACGAGCAGAAGCAGCTGCTGCTTTAGCCAAGTCACAATTGGAGTTGGCACGTCTCAACCGGGAAGAGGAAATCGACTCGAGTGAGGATGATGAAGAGACCATAGAGCAGACCATAATGAGCGCGCCAATTAGCGTAACGTAACCCGACACTGCTGATAAGGAAGCGTCCAAAAGATCACGTCGCAAAGGACGGACGCGCCCTGGCAACCTCCAAACAGTGGCCCTTTGCGCGTTCTTCTGATTCCCATCTTCCATTTAAGCATCAGTTAACGGGAAACGCTTAGACCTGGCACCGGTACATCGTGGAAGCACTGCGCTTACACCTCTTGGCAAAGTGCTGACTGATTGCGCCGACATAGCAGTTTTCTCACATAAATGTTACGTCAGCGCTCATGGACATGTCACTTCCCTACGCCTTATTATTTATGATTATTATTTTTGGTATTTCGTCTCCGGAGCAAAATGGTGTACCCACGTGTCATTTACGGTTATGAAACGAGTGCAAAAATTATCTGAATCTTCTTCAATTATTGCTAAATGTAGCTTTGAAATGTCAACTCTTGCTTTCTTTTGGGCGTCTGTTAACATTCGAAGAAGCCAGCGCGCTGCCACCGTTTTCATTTTAAGATTATGAGTTAAACTGAATTGCACCAAACGAATACTTTACAATCACATGTCAATTACTATCAACTAAATAACGGATGGTCACACGTCGATCTCCGATCGTTTAAATTCAGCGCAACAGTGTACCACTGTGAAATAAAACGAAGCATTGTCTGCCAAAGTAGATTGCAACTCTCAAAAACACCTTTTGTGTAAAAATTTTTAGGCAAAAATATTTAATGACCACACGAATATCGAATTTCTCCATTTTGCAAACGATTCAAATTCCCGGCAAATGGGAAGTTTGAAAAAAACGGCTATTGATTTTAATTAAGTATTTTCTCGTTTTGACTACTAATGAATTTAAGATTTGAAAAAAAAAATTGAACGCATTTCTTTAACTCAATAAGTGGTCCTATTCCGAAAACTTATTGATCAACCTAGTACAATAATAATCAATAAAAAAAAAAATTAAATTTATTTGTTACTTGTTGTGATTGTCATTTCAATGACGTTGATAATTACAATTGACAGATTTGATAATGGGGTTGTTATAAACTAATTTGCTTAATTCCGCGTAAAGAAAGAAAATGATTTGTCCTGCCCAGTTTTAAGGGGACCTCCCACCCTCCCTCAATCGCGCGCACTATATCCGTCGCCATTAATCCCAGCACTACCACCCCCAGCACCAGCACACTGGGCACGATACACCACTCTCGAAAATACGACACGTGTTTCGCCTCTACACGAGGTATCCTCAGGTGAAGTAGACTCTGCGGAGGCTGGCCGCTCAAATGGCCGTGTCAAATATTTCAAATGAATAATTCGCAAATAATCTCAAAGCATCAATTAGGCATTTAAGTACTGAGTGGTCAGTGGCATCTATTATGTAAAATATAAGACTAAGAAGTTGTAAGATATTTAAGTACTTACAAATTAAAGTGTAATCTAAATAATCAACTATTTCTTTACTACTCGCTTAGAACTGAGGACAGGCAATTCAGTCCCCGGACGTTTAGATGCCTTTACAGGGCTTTGAACATGCGATTTTGCTGTATGTGTCGACATTGGTCCAGCGGAGATGCGCTCAAGCTTGCGCGAACATTCCACTTGATGGCCATACTGTATCAGTTATTATCACAAGTGAACAATGAAATAAGTGAAAATATCATAAGGATAACTTTTGCTGGTAGTGGTAGGTCATAACATACCTCCGTATATTTATTTATTCAACAAACTGTTAATTAAACGCACAAACATAATGAAAAAATACAGTATGATACAGATTTACAGACTTATAATACTGAGAAGAATGTTAAGTGTGGACCCTGTAAAAGAGAAAGTTGCTCTCAGTAAAAACATTCTTAACGTATTAATAATTCAATGGAAATTCGCCAAACTACCATTCAAAATACAAAGAAACGCAAAAATACCAATCTAGCCAAACTACCATTAAGAAATTCGCTTATTGCCATTGCTTGTGCACCGGAGGAAGATAAGGATTCAATGAGTAATTCGTGGAGGCTCGTTCCATGCACATTCTGTGTGCTTTTAGTAATTTATAGCATACATTTATACTTATTGAACCATACAAAGTATTTGATTTACACTAGACGTATTTTGATAAGATTTTTAACGATATATGAAATATGGATAAATTTAATTGTACACGCATATGTTCTCATGTAACGTATGCACAGCAAAGTAGATTAATATTTATTTTAAATACTATAATATGTAAATGCATGAAAAGGATAAACGCTAATCACTATTTACAACATCAATAGTTTTTTTTTAAATATTTTATAATGTTTTTAATTCTTTAACATCAACATGTACATACTTGCGTAATATCAATACATCTATAATTTCATGAATGTAAATTACTACAAAATTTAAATTTTAACATTTTAAAATCGTGTTTAAATTTTATAAATTAACATAAGATTTGAAATTAAAAAAAAGTATTGACATTTAATTGACAAAGTACATAAAAATCAAAAGGAAATATTTAAAAACATATTATGTATGTAATTAAGTTGTAGTCGTTGTTGTTGTGGTTGATGTAACGCCATCACATTGTTGCTGGAATCGTAATGACTTTGAGCTCCTGGAGGCCTAGTGAGATCGTGGGTTTGATTGCCATACGGATGTTGTAGTTGATTATTATAATTATTGTTGTTACCTGAAAAGTCTCCAAGAGTTTGACCTTTTGAGTGGGGTACGGCTTGCAAAAATCCTGTATGGTGATTCTGATCAGGTCTAATCTGTTGCAATGTGGGGACTTGTACGTTAGCAGCAACTGGGTTATGACCCTACAAAATAAAATAGATTTATAGAGAAACTAATATGTATATTGTGATTAAGAAAGAAATACCTTTACAATTTGAAATTTAATTTCTGATTAAGATTTAATATAATCTATAAAATTAAAAATAGGTTTAATGTACCTAAATCTTAAATTTTATTAAAATACGATACGATAATTACGTTTAATTAATATATTTTGTAGTATTTTTTTATGAAAGAGGTAAAATGAAATTTAATAGTATTTGCATACCCTAGGCCAGTTTTTGGTGTTGAACATTCCTACGCCTTGAACTTGCGCGTATGTGTTGTTGAATTTCTGCATTCTAAAATGTGGTTCTTGGTTTGCTGTTGAGTGGAAAATTGATACCCAATTTGTTGGTTCTGTCGAAATTCCTGAAACTGTTTTATATGTTGAGATAATAAATGCCTCGTTTCATCATTCATATCAATTTTGATATTATTGAAATATTTTATTGAAATCAGGATAAGATGTCTCATTTGGTGAGTTTATTGTAAAACTTGGCATTTTATAGTTCAAAAATTCACTAATAAACTGTGATACTAAAGCATAAATGGACTTCATATTTTCTTCATTTTCTATTTCAGGATGTAGTATATCTTTAATAACGGAGTTATGCACACCCACGATTATTGATTTGTTTTTTTCTGATTGTATGAAAACTGCTTCGCAACGAGATTTATTGTGTTAATTCAGAACATTTTCATTTATTGTGTTTTGCGAATGAACTGAATTCGCATTTTTCTGTGTTACATGTGATAAAGCTTTCGCGATAATATTTCTGATCATAATTTTAAAAACATTGTATTCCTCAAGAGAAATAATCGAGATTTCATCAGTTTGTATATTAACTGATTTCATTTCGTTATTTTTTTTTTTTTTTTTTAGGATAAGGGTGACAAACGAGCACACAGTCCACCTGATGGTAAGTGGTTACTGTGACCCATAGACATCAACATTTATCCTCAATAAAGACTCAAGATGCAGATGCGTTGTCACCCGTGAGGACTAAGATGGAATGCCTCTTTGCCAGTAAAAAGGGTCTCCGGTTCTCTACACTCACCATACGAAACACAGCAGCGTTAAGCTGCTATTTTACGCTGATTTTCTGTAAGAGCGTGGTCCTTCCCCGTTCGAGCCGACCCATTCGTGCTACAACCATAATATAGCTGCAGCATGGCTCTAGCACGTAGAAAAAAGGTTTGCTCAAAAGTTTCGTCGGAATATTCGACCTTTATGTTTGGCTCTACTGCATTGCCAAATGAATTGGGTTCTAAATTATTCTGACGATCACATATGTTTACAGATTTAGAAGTTGCATTCGCTTTGGGAAAATCAGTAAATATATTTGAAGTTGTTAACACTGGATCATTTAAACAATCTGTTTTTTTTTCGATGTCTTGAAACGTAGATGGTTGGGGCAATTCTTGTGCATGTATACTGTAATAATGTATACGATTATTAATTTTGTGATATCTGAAACAACAGAAGAAATATACTTTATTGGATTTAAAATCGGGTGATGGAATCTTATACGTCACCGTCATACGGTGTTTGTGGTAGGGGGCGACTATGTTCAATTCCAGTAAATATCAATGGCTTCCGATAGATGGCGGTATTAATAAATAAATAAATAAGAAATACATCAAATTATATATATGCTATAAGTATGTGATGGTCATACCGCAATTTTTGGAAATTGTTCATGGATAACGTTGATCACTTACCACCAGGTGAGTCGTATTCTCTTTTTTCTACTCTTTCAAAAATAATTCAAAAGCCACAAGACCTTACTTTTAACCTTAGTCACCTTTAATACCATTAATGTGATTCTTTATTATAATTACAACCCAATACAAATCCATCGCTGAATATAGATCCCCTAAGAAATGCAACAAACCAAAATCCTGAGCCAGCAGCATCCATCGACTCTCTCTATCTCTTACCAGGTCCCTCAATCAGATATAACCCCATCTTGTAGGGAGCCGCCCTACACTGCGCTAAATCATCGAGGCATTTTACAATACACATTCATATCCTAAACAATTATTTGGAGGCCGTACATAGAGCGAAAACTCCTAAATTAAATGTTAATTTAGTTATTGAATTAAATATTTTGGATCTTTTGATTTATATTGACATATTGAATAATAATGTATACAAACTGCTTTTATATTGGAATATACAGTTATCGTCATGACATCCCTTTATCTGTTACACCAGAACCTTTATTCCCCATCGGTTGTCAGTTCTTAGAGCTATATGGCCGGCCCATTGTCACTTCAGCTTACTAATCCCCACATCGTACTTGCTAATACAGTTATAAACATCACATAATAATAATACATATTTTTCTATTGCATACCTTAAGCAAAAGCGCAAGGTATGTTCTACTATCGCCTAAAAATTAAGATTCCAACGTTTTATCGAATAAAATCGTATCTAGCAATCATATTATACATATAAATGATATAAAAAGCACATTGTTAGAAAGATAAGTAATTGTTGAACTAATTAATTTTTTTTTTAAATCGATTAATTGCTATTTTTAAATAAAAAAAAGGGTTTTAGTGGCTTATGGTGTGGATTTATCATGTCCCTGTGGCTTGTAAACACGATAACTTTTGAAAATATCAATTGTTTAACTCAATCTATTTTTTAATCTCTTCATCTATCATGTGGAAAGCCATTCAATGTAAATAGCAGTGTAATTTTGTTTTGTTTAGCTATAATTAATTTTTTTCGGCTCCAAAATGGCGAATTTTTCGTTGATTTGGTAGCCTTGTATGTACATTATTTCTGTAAACGGGGAGCTACAGCCACAGAGTAGTTTAGTTCGGCTCACAGAGTACATTATAGTTCGGCTTCAGTCGCCGTCGTGAGTGGACATTGTTTCGGTTGTTTGCAGCGGCTCAAAAAATCGCTGTACAAATACACAATATTCGAATAACCAAATTTCTTAAATACTTGATTATAATAATAATAAGAGATTTTTTTATTACAATATTTTAAAAGCACAGAATAAATAATAGTAGTACGTACTAAAAGTAAGTATTACAAATTTTTTTGTCATGGGTGTCATTTTCATGGTTTTCGAGGGTGTTGAAGCCGATATTGCTGTCGAAATGTAAATCCAAGATGGCGGCTGAAGTAGGTACCAATTTTTTCATCACGGGTGTCATTTTCATGGTTTTCGAGGGTGCTGAAGGCGATAGTGCTGTCGAAATGTAAATCCAAGGTGGCGGCTGCAATAGGTATAAATTTTTTCATCATGGGTGTCATTTTCATGGTTTTCGAGGGTGTTGAAGCCGATAGTGCTGTTGAAATGTAAGTCCAAGATGGCGGCTGATGTAGGTACCAATTTTTTCATCATGGGTGTCATTTTCATGGTTTTCGAGGGTGTTGAAGCCGATAGGGTTGGCGAAATGTAAATACAAGATGGTGGCTGCAATAGTTATCAATTTTTTCATTATGGGTGTCATTTCCATGGTTTTCGAGGGTGCTGAAGGCGATAGTGCTGTCGAAATGTAAATCCAAGGTGGCGGCTGCAATAGGTATAAATTTTTTCATCATGGGTGTCATTTTCATAGTTTTCGAGGGTGTTGAAGCCGATAGTGCTGTCGAAATGTAAATCCATGATGGCGGCCGCAATAGGTATCAATTTTTTCATCATGGGTGTCATTTTCATGGTTTTCGAGGGTGCTGAAGGCGATAGTGCTGTCGAAATGTAAATCCAAGGTGGCGGCTGTAATAGGTATAAATTTTTTCATCATGGGTGTCATTTTCATGGTTTTCGAGGGTGTTGAAGCCGATAGTGCTGTCCAAATGTAAATCCAAGATGGCGGCTGAAGTAGGTACCAATTTTGTAATTATGGGTGTCATTTTCATGGTTTTCGAGGGTGCTGAAGGCGATAGTGCTGTCGAAATGTAAATCCAAGATGGCGGCTAAATTAGGTACCAATTTTTTCATCATGGGTGTCATTTTCATAGTTTTCGAGGGTGTTGAAGCCGATAGTGCTGTCGAAATGTAAATCCATGATGGCGGCCGCAATAGGTATCAATTTTTTATCATGGGTGTCATTTTCATGGTTTTCTAGGGTGTTGAAGCCGATAGGGTTGGCGAAATGTAAATACAAGATGGTGGCTGCAATAGATATCAATTTTTTCATTATGGGTGTCATTTCCATGATTTTCCAGGGTGTTGAAGTCTATAGTGCTGTCGAAATGTAAATCCATGATGGCGGCCGCAATAGGTATCAATTTTTTATCATGGGTGTCATTTTCATGGTTTTCGAGGGTGCTGAAGGCGATAGAGCTGTCGAAATGTAAATCCAAGGTGGCGGCTGCAATAGGTATAAATTTTTTCATCATGGGTGTCATTTTCATAGTTTTCGAGGGTGTTGAAGCCGATAGTGCTGTCGAAATGTAAATCCATGATGGCGGCCGCAATAGGTATCAATTTTTTCATCATGGGTGTCATTTTCATGGTTTTCGAGGGTGCTGAAGGCGATAGTGCTGTCGAAATGTAAATCCAAGGTGGCGGCTGTAATAGGTATAAATTTTTTCATCATGGGTGTCATTTTCATGGTTTTCGAGGGTGTTGAAGCCGATAGTGCTGTCCAAATGTAAATCCAAGATGGCGGCTGAAGTAGGTACCAATTTTGTCATTATGGGTGTCATTTTCATGGTTTTCGAAGGTGCTGAAGCCGATAGTGCTGTCGAAATGAAAATCCAAGGTAGCGGGTGCAATAGGTATAAATTTTATCATCATGGGTGTCATTTTCATGGTTTTCGAGGGTGCTGAAGCCGATAGTGCTGTCGAAATGTAAATCCAAGATGGCGGCTAAACTAGGTACCAATTTTTTCATCATGGGTGTCATTTTTATAGTTTTCGAGGGTGTTGAAGCCGATAGTGCTGTCGAAATGTAAATCCATGATGGCGGCCGCAATAGGTATCAATTTTTTATCATGGGTGTCATTTTCATGGTTTTCGAGGGTGTTGAAGCCGATAGGGTTGGCGAAATGTAAATACAAGATGGTGGCTGCAATAGATATCAATTTTTTCATTATGGGTGTCATTTCCATGATTTTCCAGGGTGTTGAAGTCTATAGCGCTGTCGAAATGTAAATCCATGATGGCGGCCGCAATAGGTATCAATTTTTTATCATGGGTGTCATTTTCATGGTTTTCGAGGGTGCTGAAGGCGATAGTGCTGTCGAAATGTAAATCCAAGGTGGCGGCTGCAATAGGTATAAATTTTTTCATCATGGGTGTCATTTTAATAGTTTTCGAGGGTGTTGAAGCCGATAGTGCTGTCGAAATGTAAATCCATGATGGCGGCCGCAATAGGTATCAATTTTTTCATCATGGGTGTCATTTTCATGATTTTCGAGGGTGCTGAAGGCGATAGTGCTGTCGAAATGTAAATCCAAGGTGGCGGCTGCAATAGGTATAAATTTTTTCATCATGGGTGTCATTTTCATGGTTTTCGAGGGTGTTGAAGCCGATAGTGCTGTCCAAATGTAAATCCAAGATGGCGGCTGAAGTAGGTACCAATTTTTTCATCACGGGTGTCATTTTCATGGTTTTCGAGGGTGTTGACGCCGATAGGGTTGGCGAAATGTAAATACAAGATGGTGGCTGCAATAGATATCAATTTTTTCATTATGGGTGTCATTTCCATGATTTTCCAGGGTGTTGAAGTCTATAGTGCTGTCGAAATGTAAATCCATGATGGCGGCCGCAATAGGTATCAATTTTTTATCATGGGTGTCATTTTCATGGTTTTCGAGGGTGCTGAAGCCGATAGTGCTGTCGAAATGTAAATCCAAGGTGGCGGCTGCAATAGGTATAAATTTTTTCATCATGGGTGTCATTTTCATAGTTTTCGAGGGTGTTGAAGCCGATATTGCTGTCGAAATGTAAATCCAAGATGGCGGCTGAAGTAGGTACCAATTTTTTCATCACGGGTGTCATTTTCATGGTTTTCGAGGGTGCTGAAGCCGATAGTGCTGTCGAAATGTAAATCCAAGGTGGCGGCTGCAATAGGTATAAATATTTTCATCATGGGTGTCATTTTCATGGTTTTCGAGGATGCTGAAGCCGATAGTGCTGTCGAAATGTAAATCCAAGATGGCGGCTAAATTAGGTACCAATTTATTCATCATGGGTGTCATTTTCATAGTTTTCGAGGATGTTGAAGCCGATAGTGCTGTCGAAATGTAAATCCATGATGGCGGCCGCAATAGGTATCAATTTTTTCATCATGGGTGTCATTTTCATGGTTTTCGAGGGTGCTGAAGGCGATAGTGCTGTCGAAATGTAAATCCAAGGTGGCGGCTGCAATAGGTATAATTTTTTTCATCATGGGTGTCATTTTCATGGTTTTCGAGGGTGTTGAAGCCGATATTGCTGTCGAAATGTCAATCCAAGATGGCGGCTGAAGTAGGTACCAATTTTTTCATCACAGGTGTCATTTTCATGGTTTTCGAGGGTGCTGAAGCCGATAGTGCTGTCGAAATGTAAATCCAAGGTGACGGCTGCAATATGTATAAATATTTTCATCATGGGTGTCATTTTCATGGTTTTCGAGGATGTTGAAGCCGATAGTGCTGTCGAAATGTAAATCCATGATGGCGGCCGCAATAGGTATCAATTTTTTCATCATGGGTGTCATTTTCATGGTTTTCGAGGGTGCTGAAGGCGATAGTGCTGTCGAAATGTAAATCCAAGGTGGCGGCTGCAATAGGTATAAATTTTTTCATCATGGGTGTCATTTTAATGGTTTTCGAGGGTGTTGAAGCCGATATTGCTGTCGAAATGTAAGTCCAAGATGGCGGCTGAAGTAGGTACCAATTTTTTCATCATGGGTGTCATTGTCATGGTTTTCGAGGGTGTTGAAGCCGATAGGGTTGGCGAAATGTAAATACAAGATGGTGGCTGCAATAGATATCAATTTTTTCATTATGGGTGTCATTTCCATGATTTTCCAGGGTGTTGAAGCTCATAGTGCTGTCGAAATGTAAATCCATGATGGCGGCCGCAATAGGTATCAATTTTTTCATCATGGGTGTCATTTTCATGGTTTTCGAGGGTGCTGAAGGCGATAGTGCTGTCGAAATGTAAATCAAAGGTGGCGGCTGCAATAGGTATAAATTTTTTCATCATGGGTGTCATTTTCATGGTTTTCGAGGGTGTTGAAGCCGATAGTGCTGTCCAAATGTAAATCCAAGGTGGCGGCTGCAATAGGTATAAATTTTTTCATCATGGGTGTCATTTTCATGGTTTTCGAGGGTGTTGAAGCCGATAGTGCTGTTGAAATGTAAGTCCAAGATGGCGGCGGAAGTAGGTACCAATTTTTTCATCACGGGTGTCATTTTCATGGTTTTCGAGGGTGTTCAAGCCGATAGGGTTGGCGAAATGTAAATACAAGATGGTGGCTGCAATAGATATCAATTTTTTCATTATGGGTGTCATTTCCATGATTTTCCAGGGTGTTGAAGTCTACAGTGCTGTCGAAATGTAAATCCATGATGGCGGCCGCAATAGGTATCAATTTTTTATCATGGGTGTCATTTTCATGGTTTTCGAGGGTGCTGAAGGCGATAGTGCTGTCGAAATGTAAATCCAAGGTGGCGGCTGCAATAGGTATAATTTTTTTCATCATGGGTGTCATTTTCATGGTTTTTGAGGGTGTTGAAGCCGATATTGCTGTCGAAATGTAAATCCAAGATGGCGGCTGAAGTAGGTACCAATTTTTTCATCACGGGTGTCATTTTCATGGTTTTCGAGGGTGCTGAAGCCGATAGTGCTGTCGAAATGTAAATCCAAGGTGGCGGCTGCAATAGGTATAAATATTTTCATCATGGGTGTCATTTTCATGGTTTTCGAGGATGCTGAAGCCGATAGTGCTGTCGAAATGTAAATCCAAGATGGCGGCTAAATTAGGTACCAATTTATTCATCATGGGTGTCATTTTCATAGTTTTCGAGGATGTTGAAGCCGATAGTGCTGTCGAAATGTAAATCCATGATGGCGGCCGCAATAGGTATAATTTTTTCCATCATGGGTGTCATTTTCATGGTTTTTGAGGGTGTTGAAGCCGATATTGCTGTCGAAATGTAAATCCAAGATGGCGGCTGAAGTAGGTACCAATTTTTTCATCATGGGTGTCATTTTCATGGTTTTCGAGGGTGCTGAAGGCGATAGTGCTGTCGAAATGTAAATCCAAGGTGGCGGCTGCAATAGGTATAAATTTTTTCATCATGGGTGTCATTTTCATGGTTTTCGAGGGTGTTGAAGCCGATAGTGCTGTCCAAATGTAAATCCAAGGTGGCGGCTGCAATAGGTATAAATTTTTTCATCATGGGTGTCATTTTCATGGTTTTCGAGGGTGTTGAAGCCGATAGTGCTGTTGAAATGTAAGTCCAAGATGGCGGCTGAAGTAGGTACCAATTTTTTCATCATGGGGTTCATTTTCATGGTTTTCGAGGGTGTTGAAGCCGATAGGGTTGCCGAAATGTAAATACAAGATGGTGGCTGCAATAGATATCAATTTTTTCATTATGGGTGTCATTTCCATGATTTTCCAGGGTGTTGAAGTCTATAGTGCTGTCGAAATGTAAATCTAAGATGGCGGCTTATTTAGGTAACACTTTTTTCATCATGGGTGTCATTTTCATGGTTTTCGAGGGTGTTGAAGCCGATAGTGTTGTCGAAATGTAAATCCAAGGTGGCGGCTGCAATAGGTATAAATTTTTTCATCATGGGTGTCATTTTCATAGTTTTCGAGGGTGTTGAAGCCGATATTGCTGTCGAAATGTAAATCCAAGATGGCGGCTTATTTAGGTAACACTTTTTTCATCATGGGTGTCATTTTCATGGTTTTCGAGGGTGTTGAAGCCGATAGTGTTGTCGAAATGTAAATCCAAGGTGGCGGCTGCAATAGGTATAAATATTTTCATCATGGGTGTCATTTTCATGGTTTTCGAGGATGCTGAAGCCGATAGTGCTGTCGAAATGTAAATCCAAGATGGCGGCTAAATTAGGTACCAATTTATTCATCATGGGTGTCATTTTCATAGTTTTCGAGGATGTTGAAGCCGATAGTGCTGTCGAAATGTAAATCCATGATGGCGGCCGCAATAGGTATAAATTTTTTCATCATGGGTGTCATTTTCATGGTTTTCGAGGGTGCTGAAGGCGATAGTGCTGTCGAAATGTTAATCCAAGGTGGCGGCTGCAATAGGTATAATTTTTTTCATCATGGGTGTCATTTTCATGGTTTTCGAGGGTGTTGAAGCCGATATTGCTGTCGAAATGTAAATCCAAGATGGCGGCTGAAGTAGGTACCAATTTTTTCATCACGGGTGTCATTTTCATGGTTTTCGAGGGTGCTGAAGGCGATAGTGCTGTCGAAATGTAAATCCAAGGTGGCGGCTGCAATAGGTATAAATATTTTCATCATGGGTGTCATTTTCATGGTTTTCGAGGATGTTGAAGCCGATAGTGCTGTTGAAATGTAAGTCCAAGATGGCGGCTGAAGTAGGTACCAATTTTTTCATCATGGGTGTCATTTTCATGGTTTTCGAGGGTGTTGAAGCCGATAGGGTTGGCGAAATGTAAATACAAGATGGTGGCTGCAATAGATATCAATTTTTTCATTATGGGTATCATTTCCATGATTTTCCAGGGTGTTGAAGCCGATAGTGCTGTCGAAATGTAAATCCATGATGGCGGCCGCAATAGGTATCAATTTTTTCATCATGGGTGTCATTTTCATGGTTTTCGAGGGTGCTGAAGGCGATAGTGCTGTCGAAATGTAAATCCAAGGTGGCGGCTGCAATAGGTATAAATTTTTTCATCATGGGTGTCATTTTCGTGGTTTTCGAGGGTGTTGAAGCCGATAGTGCTGTCCAAATGTAAATCCAAGGTGGCGGCTGCAATAGGTATAAATTTTTTCATCATGGGTGTCATTTTCATGGTTTTCGAGGGTGTTGAAGCCGATAGTGCTGTTGAAATGTAAGTCCAAGATGGCGGCTGAAGTAGGTACCAATTTTTTCATCATGGGGTTCATTTTCATGGTTTTCGAGGGTGTTGAAGCCGATAGGGTTGGCGAAATGTAAATACAAGATGGTGGCTGCAATAGATATCAATTTTTTCATTATGGGTGTCATTTCCATGATTTTCCAGGGTGTTGAAGTCTATAGTGCTGTCGAAATGTAAATCTAAGATGGCGGCTTATTTAGGTAACACTTTTTTCATCATGGGTGTCATTTTCATGGTTTTCGAGGGTGTTGAAGCCGATAGTGTTGTCGAAATGTAAATCCAAGGTGGCGGCTGCAATAGGTATAAATTTTTTCATCATGGGTGTCATTTTCATAGTTTTCGAGGGTGTTGAAGCCGATATTGCTGTCGAAATGTAAATCCAAGATGGCGGCTTATTTAGGTAATACTTTTTTCATCATGGGTGTCATTTTCATGGTTTTCGAGGGTGTTGAAGCCGATAGTGTTGTCGAAATGTAAATCCAAGGTGGCGGCTGCAATAGGTATAAATATTTTCATCATGGGTGTCATTCTCATGGTTTTCGAGGATGCTGAAGCCGATAGTGCTGTCGAAATGTAAATCCAAGATGGCGGCTAAATTAGGTACCAATTTATTCATCATGGGTGTCATTTTCATAGTTTTCGAGGATGTTGAAGCCGATAGTGCTGTCGAAATGTAAATCCATGATGGCGGCCGCAATAGGTATCAATTTTTTCATCATGGGTGTCATTTTCATAGTTTTCGAGGGTGTTGAAGCCGATATTGCTGTCGAAATGTAAATCCAAGATGGCGGCTGAAGTAGGTACCAATTTTTTCATCACGGGTGTCATTTTCATGGTTTTCGAGGGTGCTGAAGGCGATAGTGCTGTCGAAATGTAAATCCAAGGTGGCGGCTGCAATAGGTATAAATTTTTTCATCATGGGTGTCATTTTCATAGTTTTCGAGGGTGTTGAAGCCGATATTGCTGTCGAAATGTAAATCCAAGATGGCGGCTGAAGTAGGTACCAATTTTTTCATCACGGGTGTCATTTTCATGGTTTTCGAGGGTGCTGAAGCCGATAGTGCTGTCGAAATGTAAATCCAAGGTGGCGGCTGCAATAGGTATAAATATTTTCATCATGGGTGTCATTTTCATGGTTTTCGAGGATGCTGAAGCCGATAGTGCTGTCGAAATGTAAATCCAAGATGGCGGCTAAATTAGGTACCAATTTATTCATCATGGGTGTCATTTTCATAGTTTTCGAGGATGTTGAAGCCGATAGTGCTGTCGAAATGTAAATCCATGATGGCGGCCGCAATAGGTATCAATTTTTTCATCATGGGTGTCATTTTCATGGTTTTCGAGGGTGCTGAAGGCGATAGTGCTGTCGAAATGTAAATCCAAGGTGGCGGCTGCAATAGGTATAATTTTTTTCATCATGGGTGTCATTTTCATGGTTTTCGAGGGTGTTGAAGCCGATATTGCTGTCGAAATGTCAATCCAAGATGGCGGCTGAAGTAGGTACCAATTTTTTCATCACAGGTGTCATTTTCATGGTTTTCGAGGGTGCTGAAGCCGATAGTGCTGTCGAAATGTAAATCCAAGGTGACGGCTGCAATATGTATAAATATTTTCATCATGGGTGTCATTTTCATGGTTTTCGAGGATGTTGAAGCCGATAGTGCTGTCGAAATGTAAATCCATGATGGCGGCCGCAATAGGTATCAATATTTTCATCATGGGTGTCATTTTCATGGTTTTCGAGGGTGCTGAAGGCGATAGTGCTGTCGAAATGTAAATCCAAGGTGGCGGCTGCAATAGGTATAAATTTTTTCATCATGGGTGTCATTTTAATGGTTTTCGAGGGTGTTGAAGCCGATATTGCTGTCGAAATGTAAGTCCAAGATGGCGGCTGAAGTAGGTACCAATTTTTTCATCATGGGTGTCATTTTCATGGTTTTCGAGGGTGTTGAAGCCGATAGGGTTGGCGAAATGTAAATACAAGATGGTGGCTGCAATAGATATCAATTTTTTCATTATGGGTGTCATTTCCATGATTTTCCAGGGTGTTGAAGCTCATAGTGCTGTCGAAATGTAAATCCATGATGGCGGCCGCAATAGGTATCAATTTTTTCATCATGGGTGTCATTTTCATGGTTTTCGAGGGTGCTGAAGGCGATAGTGCTGTCGAAATGTAAATCAAAGGTGGCGGCTGCAATAGGTATAAATTTTTTCATCATGGGTGTCATTTTCATGGTTTTCGAGGGTGTTGAAGCCGATAGTGCTGTCCAAATGTAAATCCAAGGTGGCGGCTGCAATAGGTATAAATTTTTTCATCATGGGTGTCATTTTCATGGTTTTCGAGGGTGTTGAAGCCGATAGTGCTGTTGAAATGTAAGTCCAAGATGGCGGCGGAAGTAGGTACCAATTTTTTCATCACGGGTGTCATTTTCATGGTTTTCGAGGGTGTTCAAGCCGATAGGGTTGGCGAAATGTAAATACAAGATGGTGGCTGCAATAGATATCAATTTTTTCATTATAGGTGTCATTTCCATGATTTTCCAGGGTGTTGAAGTCTATAGTGCTGTCGAAATGTAAATCCATGATGGCGGCCGCAGTAGGTATCAATTTTTTATCAAGGGTGTCATTTTCATGGTTTTCGAGGGTGCTGAAGGCGATAGTGCTGTCGAAATGTAAATCCAAGGTGGCGGCTGCAATAGGTATAAATATTTTCATCATGGGTGTCATTTTCATGGTTTTCGAGGATGCTGAAGCCGATAGTGCTGTCGAAATGTAAATCCAAGATGGCGGCTAAATTAGGTACCAATTTATTCATCATGGGTGTCATTTTCATAGTTTTCGAGGATGTTGAAGCCGATAGTGCTGTCGAAATGTAAATCCATGATGGCGGCCGCAATAGGTATAATTTTTTCCATCATGGGTGTCATTTTCATGGTTTTTGAGGGTGTTGAAGCCGATATTGCTGTCGAAATGTAAATCCAAGATGGCGGCTGAAGTAGGTACCAATTTTTTCATCATGGGTGTCATTTTCATGGTTTTCGAGGGTGCTGAAGGCGATAGTGCTGTCGAAATGTAAATCCAAGGTGGCGGCTGCAATAGGTATAAATTTTTTCATCATGGGTGTCATTTTCATGGTTTTCGAGGGTGTTGAAGCCGATAGTGCTGTCCAAATGTAAATCCAAGGTGGCGGCTGCAATAGGTATAAATTTTTTCATCATGGGTGTCATTTTCATGGTTTTCGAGGGTGTTGAAGCCGATAGTGCTGTTGAAATGTAAGTCCAAGATGGCGGCTGAAGTAGGTACCAATTTTTTCATCATGGGGTTCATTTTCATGGTTTTCGAGGGTGTTGAAGCCGATAGGGTTGGCGAAATGTAAATACAAGATGGTGGCTGCAATAGATATCAATTTTTTCATTATGGGTGTCATTTCCATGATTTTCCAGGGTGTTGAAGTCTATAGTGCTGTCGAAATGTAAATCTAAGATGGCGGCTTATTTAGGTAACACTTTTTTCATCATGGGTGTCATTTTCATGGTTTTCGAGGGTGTTGAAGCCGATAGTGTTGTCGAAATGTAAATCCAAGGTGGCGGCTGCAATAGGTATAAATTTTTTCATCATGGGTGTCATTTTCATAGTTTTCGAGGGTGTTGAAGCCGATATTGCTGTCGAAATGTAAATCCAAGATGGCGGCTTATTTAGGTAACACTTTTTTCATCATGGGTGTCATTTTCATGGTTTTCGAGGGTGTTGAAGCCGATAGTGTTGTCGAAATGTAAATCCAAGGTGGCGGCTGCAATAGGTATAAATATTTTCATCATGGGTGTCATTTTCATGGTTTTCGAGGATGCTGAAGCCGATAGTGCTGTCGAAATGTAAATCCAAGATGGCGGCTAAATTAGGTACCAATTTATTCATCATGGGTGTCATTTTCATAGTTTTCGAGGATGTTGAAGCCGATAGTGCTGTCGAAATGTAAATCCATGATGGCGGCCGCAATAGGTATAAATTTTTTCATCATGGGTGTCATTTTCATGGTTTTCGAGGGTGCTGAAGGCGATAGTGCTGTCGAAATGTTAATCCAAGGTGGCGGCTGCAATAGGTATAATTTTTTTCATCATGGGTGTCATTTTCATGGTTTTCGAGGGTGTTGAAGCCGATATTGCTGTCGAAATGTAAATCCAAGATGGCGGCTGAAGTAGGTACCAATTTTTTCATCATGGGTGTCATTTTCATGGTTTTCGAGGGTGTTGAAGCCGATAGGGTTGGCGAAATGTAAATACAAGATGGTGGCTGCAATAGATATCAATTTTTTCATTATGGGTGTCATTTCCATGATTTTCCAGGGTGTTGAAGCTCATAGTGCTGTCGAAATGTAAATCCATGATGGCGGCCGCAATAGGTATCAATTTTTTCATCATGGGTGTCATTTTCATGGTTTTCGAGGGTGCTGAAGGCGATAGTGCTGTCGAAATGTAAATCAAAGGTGGCGGCTGCAATAGGTATAAATTTTTTCATCATGGGTGTCATTTTCATGGTTTTCGAGGGTGTTGAAGCCGATAGTGCTGTCCAAATGTAAATCCAAGGTGGCGGCTGCAATAGGTATAAATTTTTTCATCATGGGTGTCATTTTAATGGTTTTCGAGGGTGTTGAAGCCGATATTGCTGTCGAAATGTAAGTCCAAGATGGCGGCTGAAGTAGGTACCAATTTTTTCATCATGGGTGTCATTTTCATGGTTTTCGAGGGTGTTGAAGCCGATAGGGTTGGCGAAATGTAAATACAAGATGGTGGCTGCAATAGATATCAATTTTTTCATTATGGGTGTCATTTCCATGATTTTCCAGGGTGTTGAAGCTCATAGTGCTGTCGAAATGTAAATCCATGATGGCGGCCGCAATAGGTATCAATTTTTTCATCATGGGTGTCATTTTCATGGTTTTCGAGGGTGCTGAAGGCGATAGTGCTGTCGAAATGTAAATCAAAGGTGGCGGCTGCAATAGGTATAAATTTTTTCATCATGGGTGTCATTTTCATGGTTTTCGAGGGTGTTGAAGCCGATAGTGCTGTCCAAATGTAAATCCAAGGTGGCGGCTGCAATAGGTATAAATTTTTTCATCATGGGTGTCATTTTCATGGTTTTCGAGGGTGTTGAAGCCGATAGTGCTGTTGAAATGTAAGTCCAAGATGGCGGCGGAAGTAGGTACCAATTTTTTCATCACGGGTGTCATTTTCATGGTTTTCGAGGGTGTTCAAGCCGATAGGGTTGGCGAAATGTAAATACAAGATGGTGGCTGCAATAGATATCAATTTTTTCATTATGGGTGTCATTTCCATGATTTTCCAGGGTGTTGAAGTCTATAGTGCTGTCGAAATGTAAATCCATGATGGCGGCCGCAGTAGGTATCAATTTTTTATCAAGGGTGTCATTTTCATGGTTTTCGAGGGTGCTGAAGGCGATAGTGCTGTCGAAATGTAAATCCAAGGTGGCGGCTGCAATAGGTATAATTTTTTTCATCATGGGTGTCATTTTCATGGTTTTTGAGGGTGTTGAAGCCGATATTGCTGTCGAAATGTAAATCCAAGATGGCGGCTGAAGTAGGTACCAATTTTTTCATCACGGGTGTCATTTTCATGGTTTTCGAGGGTGCTGAAGCCGATAGTGCTGTCGAAATGTAAATCCAAGGTGGCGGCTGCAATAGGTATAAATATTTTCATCATGGGTGTCATTTTCATGGTTTTCGAGGATGCTGAAGCCGATAGTGCTGTCGAAATGTAAATCCAAGATGGCGGCTAAATTAGGTACCAATTTATTCATCATGGGTGTCATTTTCATAGTTTTCGAGGATGTTGAAGCCGATAGTGCTGTCGAAATGTAAATCCATGATGGCGGCCGCAATAGGTATAATTTTTTCCATCATGGGTGTCATTTTCATGGTTTTTGAGGGTGTTGAAGCCGATATTGCTGTCGAAATGTAAATCCAAGATGGCGGCTGAAGTAGGTACCAATTTTTTCATCATGGGTGTCATTTTCATGGTTTTCGAGGGTGCTGAAGGCGATAGTGCTGTCGAAATGTAAATCCAAGGTGGCGGCTGCAATAGGTATAAATTTTTTCATCATGGGTGTCATTTTCATGGTTTTCGAGGGTGTTGAAGCCGATAGTGCTGTCCAAATGTAAATCCAAGGTGGCGGCTGCAATAGGTATAAATTTTTTCATCATGGGTGTCATTTTCATGGTTTTCGAGGGTGTTGAAGCCGATAGTGCTGTTGAAATGTAAGTCCAAGATGGCGGCTGAAGTAGGTACCAATTTTTTCATCATGGGGTTCATTTTCATGGTTTTCGAGGGTGTTGAAGCCGATAGGGTTGGCGAAATGTAAATACAAGATGGTGGCTGCAATAGATATCAATTTTTTCATTATGGGTGTCATTTCCATGATTTTCCAGGGTGTTGAAGTCTATAGTGCTGTCGAAATGTAAATCTAAGATGGCGGCTTATTTAGGTAACACTTTTTTCATCATGGGTGTCATTTTCATGGTTTTCGAGGGTGTTGAAGCCGATAGTGTTGTCGAAATGTAAATCCAAGGTGGCGGCTGCAATAGGTATAAATTTTTTCATCATGGGTGTCATTTTCATAGTTTTCGAGGGTGTTGAAGCCGATATTGCTGTCGAAATGTAAATCCAAGATGGCGGCTTATTTAGGTAACACTTTTTTCATCATGGGTGTCATTTTCATGGTTTTCGAGGGTGTTGAAGCCGATAGTGTTGTCGAAATGTAAATCCAAGGTGGCGGCTGCAATAGGTATAAATATTTTCATCATGGGTGTCATTTTCATGGTTTTCGAGGATGCTGAAGCCGATAGTGCTGTCGAAATGTAAATCCAAGATGGCGGCTAAATTAGGTACCAATTTATTCATCATGGGTGTCATTTTCATAGTTTTCGAGGATGTTGAAGCCGATAGTGCTGTCGAAATGTAAATCCATGATGGCGGCCGCAATAGGTATAAATTTTTTCATCATGGGTGTCATTTTCATGGTTTTCGAGGGTGCTGAAGGCGATAGTGCTGTCGAAATGTTAATCCAAGGTGGCGGCTGCAATAGGTATAATTTTTTTCATCATGGGTGTCATTTTCATGGTTTTCGAGGGTGTTGAAGCCGATATTGCTGTCGAAATGTAAATCCAAGATGGCGGCTGAAGTAGGTACCAATTTTTTCATCATGGGTGTCATTTTCATGGTTTTCGAGGGTGTTGAAGCCGATAGGGTTGGCGAAATGTAAATACAAGATGGTGGCTGCAATAGATATCAATTTTTTCATTATGGGTGTCATTTCCATGATTTTCCAGGGTGTTGAAGCTCATAGTGCTGTCGAAATGTAAATCCATGATGGCGGCCGCAATAGGTATCAATTTTTTCATCATGGGTGTCATTTTCATGGTTTTCGAGGGTGCTGAAGGCGATAGTGCTGTCGAAATGTAAATCAAAGGTGGCGGCTGCAATAGGTATAAATTTTTTCATCATGGGTGTCATTTTCATGGTTTTCGAGGGTGTTGAAGCCGATAGTGCTGTCCAAATGTAAATCCAAGGTGGCGGCTGCAATAGGTATAAATTTTTTCATCATGGGTGTCATTTTAATGGTTTTCGAGGGTGTTGAAGCCGATATTGCTGTCGAAATGTAAGTCCAAGATGGCGGCTGAAGTAGGTACCAATTTTTTCATCATGGGTGTCATTTTCATGGTTTTCGAGGGTGTTGAAGCCGATAGGGTTGGCGAAATGTAAATACAAGATGGTGGCTGCAATAGATATCAATTTTTTCATTATGGGTGTCATTTCCATGATTTTCCAGGGTGTTGAAGCTCATAGTGCTGTCGAAATGTAAATCCATGATGGCGGCCGCAATAGGTATCAATTTTTTCATCATGGGTGTCATTTTCATGGTTTTCGAGGGTGCTGAAGGCGATAGTGCTGTCGAAATGTAAATCAAAGGTGGCGGCTGCAATAGGTATAAATTTTTTCATCATGGGTGTCATTTTCATGGTTTTCGAGGGTGTTGAAGCCGATAGTGCTGTCCAAATGTAAATCCAAGGTGGCGGCTGCAATAGGTATAAATTTTTTCATCATGGGTGTCATTTTCATGGTTTTCGAGGGTGTTGAAGCCGATAGTGCTGTTGAAATGTAAGTCCAAGATGGCGGCGGAAGTAGGTACCAATTTTTTCATCACGGGTGTCATTTTCATGGTTTTCGAGGGTGTTCAAGCCGATAGGGTTGGCGAAATGTAAATACAAGATGGTGGCTGCAATAGATATCAATTTTTTCATTATGGGTGTCATTTCCATGATTTTCCAGGGTGTTGAAGTCTATAGTGCTGTCGAAATGTAAATCCATGATGGCGGCCGCAGTAGGTATCAATTTTTTATCAAGGGTGTCATTTTCATGGTTTTCGAGGGTGCTGAAGGCGATAGTGCTGTCGAAATGTAAATCCAAGGTGGCGGCTGCAATAGGTATAATTTTTTTCATCATGGGTGTCATTTTCATGGTTTTTGAGGGTGTTGAAGCCGATATTGCTGTCGAAATGTAAATCCAAGATGGCGGCTGAAGTAGGTACCAATTTTTTCATCACGGGTGTCATTTTCATGGTTTTCGAGGGTGCTGAAGCCGATAGTGCTGTCGAAATGTAAATCCAAGGTGGCGGCTGCAATAGGTATAAATATTTTCATCATGGGTGTCATTTTCATGGTTTTCGAGGATGCTGAAGCCGATAGTGCTGTCGAAATGTAAATCCAAGATGGCGGCTAAATTAGGTACCAATTTATTCATCATGGGTGTCATTTTCATAGTTTTCGAGGATGTTGAAGCCGATAGTGCTGTCGAAATGTAAATCCATGATGGCGGCCGCAATAGGTATAATTTTTTCCATCATGGGTGTCATTTTCATGGTTTTTGAGGGTGTTGAAGCCGATATTGCTGTCGAAATGTAAATCCAAGATGGCGGCTGAAGTAGGTACCAATTTTTTCATCATGGGTGTCATTTTCATGGTTTTCGAGGGTGCTGAAGGCGATAGTGCTGTCGAAATGTAAATCCAAGGTGGCGGCTGCAATAGGTATAAATTTTTTCATCATGGGTGTCATTTTCATGGTTTTCGAGGGTGTTGAAGCCGATAGTGCTGTCCAAATGTAAATCCAAGGTGGCGGCTGCAATAGGTATAAATTTTTTCATCATGGGTGTCATTTTCATGGTTTTCGAGGGTGTTGAAGCCGATAGTGCTGTTGAAATGTAAGTCCAAGATGGCGGCTGAAGTAGGTACCAATTTTTTCATCATGGGGTTCATTTTCATGGTTTTCGAGGGTGTTGAAGCCGATAGGGTTGGCGAAATGTAAATACAAGATGGTGGCTGCAATAGATATCAATTTTTTCATTATGGGTGTCATTTCCATGATTTTCCAGGGTGTTGAAGTCTATAGTGCTGTCGAAATGTAAATCTAAGATGGCGGCTTATTTAGGTAACACTTTTTTCATCATGGGTGTCATTTTCATGGTTTTCGAGGGTGTTGAAGCCGATAGTGTTGTCGAAATGTAAATCCAAGGTGGCGGCTGCAATAGGTATAAATTTTTTCATCATGGGTGTCATTTTCATAGTTTTCGAGGGTGTTGAAGCCGATATTGCTGTCGAAATGTAAATCCAAGATGGCGGCTTATTTAGGTAACACTTTTTTCATCATGGGTGTCATTTTCATGGTTTTCGAGGGTGTTGAAGCCGATAGTGTTGTCGAAATGTAAATCCAAGGTGGCGGCTGCAATAGGTATAAATATTTTCATCATGGGTGTCATTTTCATGGTTTTCGAGGATGCTGAAGCCGATAGTGCTGTCGAAATGTAAATCCAAGATGGCGGCTAAATTAGGTACCAATTTATTCATCATGGGTGTCATTTTCATAGTTTTCGAGGATGTTGAAGCCGATAGTGCTGTCGAAATGTAAATCCATGATGGCGGCCGCAATAGGTATAAATTTTTTCATCATGGGTGTCATTTTCATGGTTTTCGAGGGTGCTGAAGGCGATAGTGCTGTCGAAATGTTAATCCAAGGTGGCGGCTGCAATAGGTATAATTTTTTTCATCATGGGTGTCATTTTCATGGTTTTCGAGGGTGTTGAAGCCGATATTGCTGTCGAAATGTAAATCCAAGATGGCGGCTGAAGTAGGTACCAATTTTTTCATCACGGGTGTCATTTTCATGGTTTTCGAGGGTGCTGAAGGCGATAGTGCTGTCGAAATGTAAATCCAAGGTGGCGGCTGCAATAGGTATAAATATTTTCATCATGGGTGTCATTTTCATGGCTTTCGAGGATGTTGAAGCCGATAGTGCTGTTGAAATTGTAACGAACCCCCCCCCCCATCTTTTTTCTTTTCTACTATATCCCACTTATACTTGTATTTCTTTAGAATCTATGTCTGTAAGATATATAAATACATCTAAATTACGTGACCAGTATAACTTGATCTTTCTAAAGGTTTAAATATAGGCCGTTTAATAAATTTATGGCGTGATCGTCTTAGTTAGGACCCTTTTTTACGTTGTGTTTGTATAGTAACTTAGTTCTTTTAGGTGTATCTTGGAAGAATGAATATTCACGAGAGCAATCGAAAGCTGTTGGTAGAGTCTTATAAGCTAAAGAACCCCGTTCACGAAGACAGAGCTCAAAAGGTTAAGAACAATAAATTGTCCCTATTCCACTTGTATCTGGTTCACAACAGTCAATTCCTTATTAATTAATCCCTTCCCGCTTGGAAAAGGCTCACAATATTTATATCAAATACCAGTTACAAGGGCTTCGCTCTCCCACATTTTAAAAAAAATGTGGAGGAGGTACACGGCCCCACACACGCCGCGCACGGTGAGCGCCAACCATTTTAATGCGCTCCCCCCGAAGGGTACGCAAAGTTGGGAACTGGACCGTAGTCCACAGCAAAATAACTGGCGAACCAGTAAAAGAGGACTTGGCCCCTTGACAGTGCGTAAGCACAAACATCGACCGAAGTCGCGCATGTCAATGCGTGTAAACGCCATACAGAATACGATCAAATCCAGCCACAGTGAAATGTACGTCACACGGGTTAGGCAACAATCGGCACACTGACCATAAAAAGCCTTCCGTGAGCGCCACCACCTGCCAGACCGCCGTTCCTGCAGACGTGATGTAAGTGTAAGGCATCACCACCAATTGCATGGTCAGCACGGCCAATTGGCCGCAGAGCGTGTCATGAGTCTACCGCTCACCTCAAGGGAATGGGGTCCCACGTTGCGCGGCTTTCGGCCGCAGCCTTGAGAGCCTCCTCAGATTCTCCCTCCAGCTACCACCCGCATGAGGTCAACACATATGCTCCACCAACCAATACAATGGCAGATATAGCCAATAGGCAGTTATAAGATAATATTAATAATTCGCCATCAGAAAGGGTTTGTGTCACTGACGTTGAGTATATGCATTTTTCGATCATGTTTGTCTCACCCACCAACAAGTTGCCTTCAATCTCTCAAAGGTGGGAACTTTATAGAGATATATTATTAAGTTGTTATATAAAACATCATGGAGGGCAGACAGTCTGCAGCCCCGCAATGAAGGGACCCGACTTGGGCAAAGCTACTTAGGTTGTGAGTCAAACCAAGACGCAGAGAGCGCCATTGAGAATAGCGACCCGCCAAACAACCATCGTAGAGACGCAATGCTACAGAATGCAACAAGCATCAATACGACTATCGTCGGGCTTACACCATCCCAAGGTCCCCCATACAGTCCCAGCAGACATCACCACCCGCATACCTCCATCGACCAGAACCACAAGATGCATCGAATCAGGTGCAGCACACCCGCAGATCCATCACAAGACACAATACTGCAAGTAGCAGTAAGCATCAATGCAACTATCATACGGATGGCGCCCCCTCACAACACACCCACATGATCCCTATCGACTTTGGTAACAAAATTTGATAATGTTGTTAACTAAAAATACCACCAACGTATCATAGTAGCACGGTACTAAGACGTCAGTAGCCAAAACTCCACGTATCATAGCGCTATTGCACTAAGACATGAAGTTGAGTATGCTTGCTGCACTTAAAAGTACTACCAAACACACTCACCCTAATCCGAAAGATAGCCGACGTATCATAACGCTGTGCGCTAAGACGCCGCCCACAACCGGTAGGGGTGTGCGATGTCCACGGGCAAGTCGTATTGCTACAACAAACCCGCTTACCACCGGCACTAAGATGATATGTCTAGGACACATCGGTTAGTGAGTCCAAGTTTACCTCGGTCTCAGAGGCTGCGAAGCAACCTACACGCCACTATAATAATCCTTTTCAAGTCCCATTTCTTTCAATATAATGCTTTTACATATTTGAGACCTTCCACATATTTGCTTTATTTCATAGACCATACTACTGTATGTCTTATTTATATGGGACTTCAAGTCATAACTCTGCTATCATAATGCTTATGCATCATAGAGACCTTCTATATTAATGCTTTGGTTCGTCAGACCTTACTATGTTAAGTCCCTAATATAGGACTAGTCATTGTGCAACCTTAGTACTAGCAGTCGGTCAGCCGACCACCCCATATATATGTACAACCTTGGGTATGTGTCTCCGATAACGCCCCAATATAAGGGAACATTACAAGAACACGTTCACTAACTTAGAAATTTTCCAATTATTACACGAACTCCTTCATCAACTTAGAAAATTTTAATCCATTTTTTCTATTATATTACAAATGTTATTTATCTTTGTTATTGCAATATAATCGCCTTGTATTTATATGATTTGATATATTTTGAACATTTTAAGCAGGTTTTTAATAAATTTAGAGATTTTTTGAGACATTTTATGCGTTTACTAATATTATAATATGCAATATTCCAAATGGATATTTTTGAACTTTATGCTTATTATTTGCATTTTATTGTTTAAATTATAATTTCTAAGACATTTTTAAATGTCTGTATAATGAATTTAATTATTATTTATTAATAATAATTATGACGCGTCACAATCCACCCCCAAATTTTATGTTAATGATCCACATAGTGGAGTCGTTAATATAAAATTTAATATTTTGAGAGCATATACACTACACTCAAATAATTATTTATATATCTGTTCTTTCCTCTTTTAATCTGTTACAATACGGCATATGTTATCAAATCCCCCTACCCAGAGAATGGCCGCCACCAACACCCCTTCAACCACAATTATCACAATGTGATAACACCATAATTCAAGTTATTGTATATCGTGTTGTTAATAAAGTTTGCAGTCAATTGTCGATTTCTTATTTTATTAATTTATCTTTAAATCTTTGAAACATTATTTCGATAGTGTCACACTTTATGTGCATACAATCCAGTTTGATATTTGTTGAGGTCAGTTCGATACCACATAGGATAAATGTGTTTGAGCCATTCGCCCTGACCCAACTCCCATATTTATTTAATAAAAATGATTACAAAATTATCTTACGATCTATATTTACAACTCTTCATTATATATTAATAACGTTCTACTATCATATAACAAATCTCTTGCTCATAACTTTAATAATTTTAGACCTTTAACTTAAACAATTATTTCCATGGGCCACCCACAAAACCCTTTTATGTTACAATATTTATTTAATTACTCTAATTTATACAAAAAGAAATTATTATTTAAAATATTTTAATAAGTGAATAGCATTGAAAATTCCTCTAATTTCGTTTGTCTCTGGATTTGCTAAGGTATATACATTGTCAAATGGTACGGCTGCTATTACATAAGGTCCTTCATATGCCAAATTGAACTTACTCATAACTTTATTATCAGCGTCTGATCTACTAGATCTTGAAATTTTTACTAAGTCACCAATATTATATTTTATTAATCTATTTCGCTTATCAAATTTTGTGTTTCTTATTCGACTTGCCTCTTTTAAATTTTTACGCACTTGTTGTCTAATTTGTTCGACATTATGTTTTTCTTTGCTTTTGGAAATTACTTTGTCAAAAGACATCTCATTAGACTCACCATAAAGAATTTCACAAGGCGTGAAGCCTGTACTATTGTGATAAGAATTATTATACAATTCTTCTAACTTCGGCAATATTAATGCCCAATCTTTGTGGTTAGTATGACAAAGCGTCCTAAATAATCTGCTCAACTCTTTATTTACTCGCTCTGTTGTATTTGGTCTAGGATTTCTAACTGTGGTATATATTGGCTTTATATTTAATTCACTCATTGATTGTTTCCAGTGATTACTTACGAACTGTTTTCCATTATCTGTCATTATTGCCTTGGGCTTTATAATCTCAACAAAATGCTTTACTTTTGTTACAACAGACTTTGCTGTTGACTGTTTTAAAGGATATAATTTGATAAATTTACTGAATGAATCTTGAATGACAAATATGAAAGTGTACCCAAAGGTACCTGATACAAGTGGTCCATATAAGTCTGCCATGACTATATCGCCAATGTTTTCTGTTATTATAGATTTGCAGGGACCCACATATGTTATATTGCTTTTCTTAGATAACTGACATAAATGACAAGCCCTTAATTGGTTTTTAATATCTTTTGTTAAACCTTTCCAAAAGAATCTGTCTCTCACATATTTAATTATCTTATAGGGTCCTTGATGACCCATTTCGACATGCACTTGATTTATAATATCTTGTCTCAATGCTTTAGGTAAATATATTACTTCTTGTAAATTCGTTTTGTAATATAATACATCATTTTTCAAACTATATCTTTTAAATTTATTGTTTTGTTTTATTATGGAAGTATTTAATGTCTTTAACTTTTCAATAATAGCCAACGACTCTGAATCTTGTAATTGATATACTGTTAAGGATTTTAATTTTTCTATCAACTCAATATTCGGTTCGCTCTCTGTGTAAGCAATTTCTAAACTATTATTTTTATCCTCTTGTATTAAATCGCCATCAGGAGGATAACGTGATAGCACATCTGCAACAATATTACGTCTACCCGATATATGCTGTACTTCATAATTAAATTGTTCTATATACAAAATCCATCGGGTTACTCTACCATTGAATAACTTCATATTATTAATAAACAATAATGCTTTATGATCAGTTAGTATTATTACTTTACTGCCCCGCAAATATGTTTCAAATTTCTTTAGGCAGCTTATTACAGCATAAAACTCTTGTTCAGTAACAGACCAATTTAATTCGGGGCCTTTTAAGGCTTTACTATGATATCCTAAAATTCTCATTTCATTATTATCATCTATCTGATATAGTACTCCGGCCATACCCACACCGGAACAATCTGTTTGTAAATAATACGGCTTATTAAAGTCTGGATGATGCAATTGTATTGTATTAATAAATTGTTGTTTTATAAAATCAAATGCCTTCTGTTCTTTACCGCTCCATTGGAACTTTCGTCCCTTTTTAAGTAATTCACAGAGCGGTATTATGCTCTCGCTGTAATTTGGTATAAACCTTCTATAAAAATTGCATAGACCTAAAAAGGCCCTTAATTGTTTAATCTTTTTAGGTGCTGGAAACTCTTGGATCGCTCGAATCTTATCGGGGTCTGTCTTTATGCCTTCTGTTGAAATTATAAAACCCAGCATTTTAATTTCTTTACAAATAAATTCACATTTCTGCAAGTTACACGTTAAGCCAGCTTTGTTCAATTTACTTAAAACAATATCAATGTGCTCCAAATGTTTATCTAACGTTCCTGTTGTAATAATGGCTAGATCATCTAAATAGTTCACACAAAATTCTTGGACTTCTGGTCCTAATATTAAATTCATGGCTCTGCTAAAGCTTCCTACTGATGTTTTTAATCCTTGCGGCAAAACATTATATACATATGACTTTCCATTGAATGTGAATCCAGTATATTTTCTACCATCTTTATTTATCGGAATTTGAAAATATGCATTATTTAAGTCAATGGTAGTGATATAATTCGCTCCGTGAAATGAATTCAAAACATCTAATTGTATAGGTGGTTTCTCTGTTTCTGCAACCATTTTCTTATTTATGCTTCTGGCATCAAGCAGAACTCTAATTGAGCCGTCTTTTTTAAGAGTGAATGTCAATGGACTACTGTAAGGCGTTGATGTCCTTGTGATGATACCAGCTTGTTCCATTTCATTTAACTTTTCTTCCATTTTCGCTCTATATGCATATGGAATGGGATAGGACCTAGTAACTATAGGTTCATCATCGATCATTTCAATTTTATGCTCATAGCAATTGGCTCTTCCCAATTTGCTCGAAAACATATTCTTATGCTTTTCCAAAACCTTACTAAGTTTTGCCCTTTCAGAGACCTCCAATGTAGATCCTATTTTTATATTTATTAAGGGATCATCGGTACATTGTTTGATGCAGTTATTATGTAATACAGATTTATTATTATATTTGAAAGGTATAAAGTAGTCTTTGTTTTTCACTTTAAATTCTAATCCAACAGTAGTATTTCTCAAATCAATCAATATTTTATTTCTCTTGAGCCAGTCAAAGCCTAATATTAAAGGTCTTATTAAATTACCTACAATTAAAGTTTGTGTTTCAAAGACTACTTCATCTATCTTTATAGGCAATATGATCATCTGTTGTATTTTTGTGCTGCGCTGCCCAACAGCACCTTTTATTTGCATTGCTTTAACTGGCATTATTGATATTTTACGATTATTATCTTTAATTTGTAAATATAAACTTTCTGAAATGCATGTAACATCGCTCCCAGTGTCGAGGAGCGCGTCTATTTCTTTGTCAAATATTGAAACTTTAATTTCAGATTTCATATTCCCTATAAATTCCCTTTGATATTTATCTTCGTCTTCCTCGAAGACGGTTTGCACGAATAACTCCGTTATGGGCAAGTCCGACCTGGCTCTTAAGGTGTTTAATATACTATTTACATTGTCGTTATAACCAAGGCCTTCTCTGTTAAAATTTGCTTTTAAAGTAATAGGTTTTCGCAACCCTCTATTGTTTTTACCCAATGTTTGACCAGGTCGCCAACCCAGTTTTAATAACATATTTAATGCTTTGTTCCCTTTTACATTGTAAGGGGTCGAATCGGGAACTAGTTCGACCTCTACAGCTCTAAATTTGGCTCAGGGGCCGTAACATCAGGTTGGTCATTAGTGAAATGTATTTCATGTACTTCATTAACCTTCTTTTTTCCCTCTTCGGGTTTACGCCATGTTTTGTATGATTGTTGTATTTCTTTATGTTTTTGCTCCGTATTATTATTAAACTTCCTCCTTTTCTCATTATAGTAAGGTTCACGACCTTCATCTTGTTTGTCGATGTCATCTAAGTTTCTTAAGAAATCTGTCGTGTCTATTATTGTCTCAATTTTAGCTATTCTCCATAATTGTTGCACAGTTTTAGGATAATGTCTGATGACATCAGTTACTAATTGTTTTTCAGGTATCGGATATGATAATGTTTGTGCCTTCTCAACAACATAAAGAAAATAACTAACCATGGTGGGGTGTGTACTTCTATTCCATTTATTTTGCACAAGGAATCTCCTTACTTTATTTTGTTCTTCTTCACCCCAAAACACTCTTAGGAAGTCAGCTTTAAAATCATCAAAAGTTGTCCAACGCACATTATTAATGCGAGCCCAATACTTGGCTTCACCTACTAAGCACTCTTGTGCTATCGAAATTTCGAGACCATTAGATGGAACTTTCTTTAAATAATTGGTGAGATCTTCCAAAAATGATACTGGATGAGTATTTCCATTTCCGAATTTCGGCTTTTCTATTGTTACATTATGTACATTATATACAATATTTTGTCTAGGATCATTTACATGAGAGGTGCTCGCCCCGGACACCTCTCCTTGATTTATTTTAATTTGGTAATCTTTCGTTTGGTTAATAAATTTTTCCTCAAGATCCTTTATTTTAACCTCAAAGGTTTTCACTGCATTCTTAATTAATTTCTGAAGCATTTTCATCTCATCTTTAGACTTAGCCTTAATTGAGGTCGATTTTTTCTTATTTTTAGCCATTTTTAATTTTTATTTCCACTTGTTTTTTTTTTTTTTTTTACACTTTTTGTGTCCTGCACTTACTTTAATTGAGTTTTTCCACTTATTTCACTTTATAATATATAGTATTTCAGTTTTTTTTTGTTTTTTTTTTTTTTTTTTTTTTTACAACTGTTGTGTCCTTCGCTTAGTTTAATTGAGTCTTTATTAGAGTCCACTTATTTCACTTTTTATTATTTCGCTCCGTTATGCACACCTCCTATATTATTACTCAATTTTAATGTTTAAGCCCCACCCCCAGACTCTCAACCACCCCCAGCAAACACCACTCTCCAAGACACCTTTCCATTTCACGGACAACAAATTGTAGGCATATAGCCTACCTCATAATTTTATATTACCGGCCTCCTATTTAAAATTTAACCTCTATCCTGGTCACGGCACCAAATTGTAACGAACCCCCCCCCCATCTTTTTTCTTTTCTACTATATCCCACTTATACTTGTATTTCTTTAGAATCTATGTCTGTAAGATATATAAATACATCTAAATTACGTGACCAGTATAACTTGATCTTTCTAAAGGTTTAAATATAGGCCGTTTAATAAATTTATGGCGTGATCGTCTTAGTTAGGACCCTTTTTTACGTTGTGTTTGTATAGTAACTTAGTTCTTTTAGGTGTATCTTGGAAGAATGAATATTCACGAGAGCAATCGAAAGCTGTTGGTAGAGTCTTATAAGCTAAAGAACCCCGTTCACGAAGACAGAGCTCAAAAGGTTAAGAACAATAAATTGTCCCTATTCCACTTGTATCTGGTTCACAACAGTCAATTCCTTATTAATTAATCCCTTCCCGCTTGGAAAAGGCTCACAATATTTATATCAAATACCAGTTACAAGGGCTTCGCTCTCCCACATTTTAAAAAAAATGTGGAGGAGGTACACGGCCCCACACACGCCGCGCACGGTGAGCGCCAACCATTTTAATGCGCTCCCCCCGAAGGGTACGCAAAGTTGGGAACTGGACCGTAGTCCACAGCAAAATAACTGGCGAACCAGTAAAAGAGGACTTGGCCCCTTGACAGTGCGTAAGCACAAACATCGACCGAAGTCGCGCATGTCAATGCGTGTAAACGCCATACAGAATACGATCAAATCCAGCCACAGTGAAATGTACGTCACACGGGTTAGGCAACAATCGGCACACTGACCATAAAAAGCCTTCCGTGAGCGCCACCACCTGCCAGACCGCCGTTCCTGCAGACGTGATGTAAGTGTAAGGCATCACCACCAATTGCATGGTCAGCACGGCCAATTGGCCGCAGAGCGTGTCATGAGTCTACCGCTCACCTCAAGGGAATGGGGTCCCACGTTGCGCGGCTTTCGGCCGCAGCCTTGAGAGCCTCCTCAGATTCTCCCTCCAGCTACCACCCGCATGAGGTCAACACATATGCTCCACCAACCAATACAATGGCAGATATAGCCAATAGGCAGTTATAAGATAATATTAATAATTCGCCATCAGAAAGGGTTTGTGTCACTGACGTTGAGTATATGCATTTTTCGATCATGTTTGTCTCACCCACCAACAAGTTGCCTTCAATCTCTCAAAGGTGGGAACTTTATAGAGATATATTATTAAGTTGTTATATAAAACATCATGGAGGGCAGACAGTCTGCAGCCCCGCAATGAAGGGACCCGACTTGGGCAAAGCTACTTAGGTTGTGAGTCAAACCAAGACGCAGAGAGCGCCATTGAGAATAGCGACCCGCCAAACAACCATCGTAGAGACGCAATGCTACAGAATGCAACAAGCATCAATACGACTATCGTCGGGCTTACACCATCCCAAGGTCCCCCATACAGTCCCAGCAGACATCACCACCCGCATACCTCCATCGACCAGAACCACAAGATGCATCGAATCAGGTGCAGCACACCCGCAGATCCATCACAAGACACAATACTGCAAGTAGCAGTAAGCATCAATGCAACTATCATACGGATGGCGCCCCCTCACAACACACCCACATGATCCCTATCGACTTTGGTAACAAAATTTGATAATGTTGTTAACTAAAAATACCACCAACGTATCATAGTAGCACGGTACTAAGACGTCAGTAGCCAAAACTCCACGTATCATAGCGCTATTGCACTAAGACATGAAGTTGAGTATGCTTGCTGCACTTAAAAGTACTACCAAACACACTCACCCTAATCCGAAAGATAGCCGACGTATCATAACGCTGTGCGCTAAGACGCCGCCCACAACCGGTAGGGGTGTGCGATGTCCACGGGCAAGTCGTATTGCTACAACAAACCCGCTTACCACCGGCACTAAGATGATATGTCTAGGACACATCGGTTAGTGAGTCCAAGTTTACCTCGGTCTCAGAGGCTGCGAAGCAACCTACACGCCACTATAATAATCCTTTTCAAGTCCCATTTCTTTCAATATAATGCTTTTACATATTTGAGACCTTCCACATATTTGCTTTATTTCATAGACCATACTACTGTATGTCTTATTCATATGGGACTTCAAGTCATAACTCTGCTATCATAATGCTTATGCATCATAGAGACCTTCTATATTAATGCTTTGGTTCGTCAGACCTTACTATGTTAAGTCCCTAATATAGGACTAGTCATTGTGCAACCTTAGTACTAGCAGTCGGTCAGCCGACCACCCCATATATATGTACAACCTTGGGTATGTGTCTCCGACAACGCCCCAATATAAGGGAACATTACAAGAACACGTTCATTAACTTAGAAATTTTCCAATTATTACACGAACTCCTTCATCAACTTAGAAAATTTTAATCCATTTTTTCTATTATATTACAAATGTTATTTATCTTTGTTATTGCAATATAATCGCCTTGTATTTATATGATTTGATATATTTTGAACATTTTAAGCAGGTTTTTAATAAATTTAGAGATTTTTTGAGACATTTTATGCGTTTACTAATATTATAATATGCAATATTCCAAATGGATATTTTTGAACTTTATGCTTATTATTTGCATTTTATTGTTTAAATTATAATTTCTAAGACATTTTTAAATGTCTGTATAATGAATTTAATTATTATTTATTAATAATAATTATGACGCGTCACAAAATGTAAGTCCAAGATGGCGGCTGAAGTAGGTACCAATTTTTTCATCATGGGTGTCATTTTCATGGTTTTCGAGGGTGTTGAAGCCGATAGGGTTGGCGAAATGTAAATACAAGATGGTGGCTGCAATAGATATCAATTTTTTCATTATGGGTATCATTTCCATGATTTTCCAGGGTGTTGAAGCCGATAGTGCTGTCGAAATGTAAATCCATGATGGCGGCCGCAATAGGTATCAATTTTTTCATCATGGGTGTCATTTTCATGGTTTTCGAGGGTGCTGAAGGCGATAGTGCTGTCGAAATGTAAATCCAAGGTGGCGGCTGCAATAGGTATAAATTTTTTCATCATGGGTGTCATTTTCGTGGTTTTCGAGGGTGTTGAAGCCGATAGTGCTGTCCAAATGTAAATCCAAGGTGGCGGCTGCAATAGGTATAAATTTTTTCATCATGGGTGTCATTTTCATGGTTTTCGAGGGTGTTGAAGCCGATAGTGCTGTTGAAATGTAAGTCCAAGATGGCGGCTGAAGTAGGTACCAATTTTTTCATCATGGGGTTCATTTTCATGGTTTTCGAGGGTGTTGAAGCCGATAGGGTTGGCGAAATGTAAATACAAGATGGTGGCTGCAATAGATATCAATTTTTTCATTATGGGTGTCATTTCCATGATTTTCCAGGGTGTTGAAGTCTATAGTGCTGTCGAAATGTAAATCTAAGATGGCGGCTTATTTAGGTAACACTTTTTTCATCATGGGTGTCATTTTCATGGTTTTCGAGGGTGTTGAAGCCGATAGTGTTGTCGAAATGTAAATCCAAGGTGGCGGCTGCAATAGGTATAAATTTTTTCATCATGGGTGTCATTTTCATAGTTTTCGAGGGTGTTGAAGCCGATATTGCTGTCGAAATGTAAATCCAAGATGGCGGCTTATTTAGGTAATACTTTTTTCATCATGGGTGTCATTTTCATGGTTTTCGAGGGTGTTGAAGCCGATAGTGTTGTCGAAATGTAAATCCAAGGTGGCGGCTGCAATAGGTATAAATATTTTCATCATGGGTGTCATTCTCATGGTTTTCGAGGATGCTGAAGCCGATAGTGCTGTCGAAATGTAAATCCAAGATGGCGGCTAAATTAGGTACCAATTTATTCATCATGGGTGTCATTTTCATAGTTTTCGAGGATGTTGAAGCCGATAGTGCTGTCGAAATGTAAATCCATGATGGCGGCCGCAATAGGCATCAATTTTTTCATCATGGGTGTCATTTTCATGGTTTTCGAGGGTGCTGAAGGCGATAGTGCTGTCTAAATGTAAATCCAAGGTGGCGGCTGCAATAGGTATAATTTTTTTCATTATGGGTGTCATTTTCATGGTTTTCGAGGGTGCTGAAGGCGATAGTGCTGTCGAAATGTAAATCCAAGGTGGCGGCTGCAATAGGTATATTTTTTCATCATGGGTGTCATTTTCATAGTTTTCGAGGGTGTTGAAGCCGATATTGCTGTCGAAATGTAAATCCAAGATGGCGGCTGAAGTAGGTACCAATTTTTTCATCACGGGTGTCATTTTCATGGTTTTCGAGGGTGCTGAAGCCGATAGTGCTGTCGAAATGTAAATCCAAGGTGGCGGCTGCAATAGGTATAAATATTTTCATCATGGGTGTCATTTTCATGGTTTTCGAGGATGCTGAAGCCGATAGTGCTGTCGAAATGTAAATCCAAGATGGCGGCTAAATTAGGTACCAATTTATTCATCATGGGTGTCATTTTCATAGTTTTCGAGGATGTTGAAGCCGATAGTGCTGTAGAAATGTAAATCCATGATGGCGGCCGCAATAGGTATCAATTTTTTCATCATGGGTGTCATTTTCATGGTTTTCGAGGGTGCTGAAGGCGATAGTGCTGTCGAAATGTAAATCCAAGGTGGCGGCTGCAATAGGTATAAATTTTTTCATCATGGGTGTCATTTTCATAGTTTTCGAGGGTGTTGAAGCCGATATTGCTGTCGAAATGTAAATCCAAGATGGCGGCTGAAGTAGGTACCAATTTTTTCATCACGGGTGTCATTTTCATGGTTTTCGAGGGTGCTGAAGCCGATAGTGCTGTCGAAATGTTAATCCAAGGTGGCGGCTGCAATAGGTATAATTTTTTTCATCATGGGTGTCATTTTCATGGTTTTCGAGGGTGTTGAAGCCGATATTGCTGTCGAAATGTAAATCCAAGATGGCGGCTGAAGTAGGTACCAATTTTTTCATCACGGGTGTCATTTTCATGGTTTTCGAGGGTGCTGAAGGCGATAGTGCTGTCGAAATGTAAATCCAAGGTGGCGGCTGCAATAGGTATAAATATTTTCATCATGGGTGTCATTTTCATGGTTTTCGAGGATGTTGAAGCCGATAGTGCTGTTGAAATGTAAGTCCAAGATGGCGGCTGAAGTAGGTACCAATTTTTTCATCATGGGTGTCATTTTCATGGTTTTCGAGGGTGTTGAAGCCGATAGGGTTGGCGAAATGTAAATACAAGATGGTGGCTGCAATAGATATCAATTTTTTCATTATGGGTATCATTTCCATGATTTTCCAGGGTGTTGAAGCCGATAGTGCTGTCGAAATGTAAATCCATGATGGCGGCCGCAATAGGTATCAATTTTTTCATCATGGGTGTCATTTTCATGGTTTTCGAGGGTGCTGAAGGCGATAGTGCTGTCGAAATGTAAATCCAAGGTGGCGGCTGCAATAGGTATAAATTTTTTCATCATGGGTGTCATTTTCATGGTTTTCGAGGGTGTTGAAGCCGATAGTGCTGTCCAAATGTAAATCCAAGGTGGCGGCTGCAATAGGTATAAATTTTTTCATCATGGGTGTCATTTTCATGGTTTTCGAGGGTGTTGAAGCCGATAGTGCTGTTGAAATGTAAGTCCAAGATGGCGGCTGAAGTAGGTACCAATTTTTTCATCATGGGGTTCATTTTCATGGTTTTCGAGGGTGTTGAAGCCGATAGGGTTGGCGAAATGTAAATACAAGATGGTGGCTGCAATAGATATCAATTTTTTCATTATGGGTGTCATTTCCATGATTTTCCAGGGTGTTGAAGTCCATAGTGCTGTCGAAATGTAAATCTAAGATGGCGGCTTATTTAGGTAACACTTTTTTCATCATGGGTGTCATTTTCATGGTTTTCGAGGGTGTTGAAGCCGATAGTGTTGTCGAAATGTAAATCCAAGGTGGCGGCTGCAATAGGTATAAATTTTTTCATCATGGGTGTCATTTTCATAGTTTTCGAGGGTGTTGAAGCCGATATTGCTGTCGAAATGTAAATCCAAGATGGCGGCTTATTTAGGTAACACTTTTTTCATCATGGGTGTCATTTTCATGGTTTTCGAGGGTGTTGAAGCCGATAGTGTTGTCAAAATGTAAATCCAAGGTGGCGGCTGCAATAGGTATAAATATTTTCATCATGGGTGTCATTCTCATGGTTTTCGAGGATGCTGAAGCCGATAGTGCTGTCGAAATGTAAATCCAAGATGGCGGCTAAATTAGGTACCAATTTATTCATCATGGGTGTCATTTTCATAGTTTTCGAGGATGTTGAAGCCGATAGTGCTGTCGAAATGTAAATCCATGATGGCGGCCGCAATAGGTATCAATTTTTTCATCATGGGTGTCATTTTCATGGTTTTCGAGGGTGCTGAAGGCGATAGTGCTGTCTAAATGTAAATCCAAGGTGGCGGCTGCAATAGGTATAATTTTTTTCATTATGGGTGTCATTTTCATGGTTTTCGAGGGTGCTGAAGGCGATAGTGCTGTCGAAATGTAAATCCAAGGTGGCGGCTGCAATAGGTATATTTTTTCATCATGGGTGTCATTTTCATAGTTTTCGAGGGTGTTGAAGCCGATATTGCTGTCGAAATGTAAATCCAAGATGGCGGCTGAAGTAGGTACCAATTTTTTCATCACGGGTGTCATTTTCATGGTTTTCGAGGGTGCTGAAGCCGATAGTGCTGTCGAAATGTAAATCCAAGGTGGCGGCTGCAATAGGTATAAATATTTTCATCATGGGTGTCATTTTCATGGTTTTCGAGGATGCTGAAGCCGATAGTGCTGTCGAAATGTAAATCCAAGATGGCGGCTAAATTAGGTACCAATTTATTCATCATGGGTGTCATTTTCATAGTTTTCGAGGATGTTGAAGCCGATAGTGCTGTCGAAATGTAAATCCATGATGGCGGCCGCAATAGGTATCAATTTTTTCATCATGGGTGTCATTTTCATGGTTTTCGAGGGTGCTGAAGGCGATAGGGTTGGCGAAATGTAAATACAAGGTGGTGGCTGCAATAGATATCAATTTTTTCATTATGGGTGTCATTTCCACGATTTTCCAGGGTGTTGAAGTCTATAGTGCTGTCGAAATGTAAATCTAAGATGGCGGCTTATTTAGGTAACACTTTTTTCATCATGGGTGTCATTTTCATTGTTTTCGAGGGTGTTGAAGCCGATAGTGTTGTCGAAATGTAAATCCAAGGTGGCGGCTGCAATAGGTATAAATTTTTTCATCATGGGTGTCATTTTCATGGTTTTCGAGGGTGTTGAAGCCGATAGTGCTGTCGAAATGTAAATCCAAGATGGCGGCTGAATTAGGTACCAATTTTTTCATCATGGGTATCATTTTCATAGTTTTCGAGGGTGTTGAAGCCGATAGTGCTGTCGAAATGTAAATCCAAGATGGCGGCTGAAGTAGGTACCAATGTTTTCATCATGGGTGTTATTTTCATGGTTTTCGAGGGTGCTGAAACCGATAGTGCTGTTGAAATGTAAATCCAAGATGGCGGCTGAATTAGGTACCAATTTTGTCATCATGGGTGTCATTTTCATAGTTTTCGAAGGTGTTGAAACCGATAGTGCTGTCGAAATGTAAATCCAAGATGGTGGCTGAATTAGGTACCAATTTTTTCATCGTGGGTGTCATTTTCATGGTTTTCGAGGGTTTTGAAGCCGATAGTGCTGTCGAAATGTAAATCCAAGATGGCGGCTGAAGTAGGTACCAATTTTTTCATCATGGGTGTCATTTTCATGGTTTTCGAGGGTGTTGATGCCAATAGTGCTGTCGAAATGTAAATCCAATGTGGCGGCCGCAATAGGTATCAATTTTTTCATTATGTGTTATTTTCATGGTTTTCGAGGGTGCTGAAGCCGATAGTGCTGTAGACCATCAATGAAACAGCCGACACTGGCGCTGCCAAGCTTAACAACCACCCTGCCTCACCCCACACTCCAACCAATACGCATTAGAAAGCTGATCCAACCATTTGACTTGGTTAGTCTGGTGGCCATACCAATATTTAAGAATATTTATAATCTCACCAGGAACTCCTGCATTTTGTAGTTTTTTCCACAGGATGTCATACCTAACCAAGTCAAACGCCCTGGATAAGTCAAGAAAAGCCGCGTAAACTGGAGTCTTCCTATCCATATAATACCTGACAGTATGCTTGAGAGCCAGAATGGCGCACTCAGTTAACAGTTTTGGCCTGAAACCGAATTGAGCGTCGTGCAGAACCAGGTGACGCTTGAGCTGTCTCTCAACCAAACCGTCAAGTACTTTTGCTGTGATAGTGGCTAATGAAATTGGCCGATAGTTGGTCTTATCGGATATATCTCCAGTTTTATTCTTAACAATAGGAACAACGACCGATCTCATCAACTCAGCAGGCAGGTATGAGTGTCTGATACAGAAAGTAAATAGAATACCTAGTAACCTCGAGAGGTGTGGCCCAGCATACATGAAGTGCACAATGCTGAGGCCGTCATGACCCGGTGACTTGCCTCTTTTCATACCTTTAATTAACTGTTCAACCTCTTTAGCTGTCACATGTTTTGGCACACCAGATACGATTACCTCAACATCAGCACCCCGTGCATTTAGCTGCAACTGCACCCTAAAATGAGAACTGAACAAGTTAGCTATATCTCTGGGGTCTTGAATACCCTCAACGCTCACCGGTACGCTAGGCTTTGGACTTAATTTCCTGGTGTGTTTCCTGAAGCTTCGAAAATCTTTATCTTTGTGATAGGTAGCTAAAATATTAATTTTAATTAATTCTTGATTGATTTTTGACAGAATTTTATTTTTCCTTAAAAATTTTTCTGGACCTATACATTTATATCATCATAAATAAGACCTCGTGAGGGTCGTTCGTACCATACCCAAGTCAAAAATTTTTGCCTAGCGTCCTGGTGAGTATCACGTACATATTTATTCCACCCGGCAATGGGTCGACCACCCCTCTTATTGCCTCCCCCCTGACTATAACTAAAACTAATCTCCGCGGCCTCTTGGAGTGATAAGATTATATTACTGTAAAATTTGTCAATTACGTTAATGTGCTCTAGGCTCACATCATTACAAGTTGAATCACAACACTTCTCAAGCTCATGGGTAAAGTCAATTAATTTTAATTTTTCGTTACAAACTTTAGTAAAGACTTTAGTTTGTTGCTCATCACATTCCCCCCAGATTACTTTATTTAAAGGGGCCTGCGGCAGCCCCGTCGACTGTGTCAAAGTTTTAATATTGCACTGAATTTCTAGTGGAAAATGGTCTGATCATAACACATCATAATGCACCTTAACGTCAGTAACGGAACTACGGGCGGCCTCAGTGATCAAACAGTGGTCGAGCCAGCGCCGACTGCCATTAATTTCACTAATATATGTGTATGTGTTAGAACTATGACCTAACGTTTTTAGATCTATGCACTCCCAGTTTTGATCGTTACAAAAATTTATTAGTTCTTTACAAAAAAGCTCCCCTGGGTGTGCATTAAATCTCCTAAAACAAATACATATTCAATGTTATTGTTTTCTACTATAGCCGCTATTTCGCCTAAGCATTCTCAACATACTCTACAAAATTTTCAGGCGAATTAGTAGGCATATAAACTGAGAAAACTAGCATTGAACGACTCATAACACAAATTTTAATTGCAACTATACGGTCACTCGCGCACGATATCACAGACACACACTCAAATTTTGAGCTATTCCATAAATGAGCCACCCCACCATATGGTCTTCCTTGCAATAGTCCTGATGACGTATCAACCGCTGACTTGCCAAAGTATCCGAAAGCTTTGTTTTCATTGCTCAGTTCCTGAATTTCATGGGGTAACAGCCATATCTCCTGTAGCGCAATAATATCAGCTCTTGGACTCATTGATCTGACGCAATCCATTGACCTTTTGAGAGATTTACAATTGAATGAAATAAAAGTTGTACCATCCATACTATTTATAATTTATTTGTACCGCTGAGTAATGGAGTCCCTCTATTTATTTCCCTTTTGTGAAAGTCAACAAAGCGGCGGAAGGAAATTCCGTTTGACCACATGTTACACTTTAAGAATAAGTTTAACTTATGCTTAGGAACGAACACCTTGTATGAACTGTAGTCCCTTTGCTGCTTTGTTTTTATTTTTTGTAGACTTACTTGAATATTAGTTTTATTCTTTATGTAACTAATGATGTTATTTTCACATGTATCTATGTTTACATTATTTATAAACAGAGGTATTTTAATATCTGCTACACGAAACTTTTGCTCTGCATCTATACATGTACCCTTTTCACTTACTTCTCTCACTTCCACGCGATGGATGGAACATATAATACATTTTTTTTATTATAAACTCCTTAATTAGAATAAAAGTTTTATTATTGAAATAAAAAGAAAACGATCCGTTATATGAACCTTAAGTTACTTATATTTCTACAGGAAGTGAAACTTTTATCGCGTCGCGATGATTCTCTACCTCTTTTGCTTATTTTTTGTGTCATTTTATTTTCCTCCAGATTTCGATAACTCTAAAGTAATGTAACAGATTTGCGTTTATAATTTTTATCGAAATAATTTTTAACTACAATGGCAAATTATTTTCAATAAATCTAGTAACTCCAAAATCTGTTTCTTAAACTAACATAATTTTAAAAGAACTTTTAATTAAACACTAAAATATTTTGTATAGAAAAACAGATTATTTTCATATTTTAAATCAAAGAAGTAACGAATACAATTAAAATTTATCTAAAATTTACCTTTTGGATTGTAGGCTTGATTCGGTAAGGTCAGGAACCAGCAATATTTTAAATATGCTTCTCAAAGTGTTAGCACTGAATTTTTACTTCGATGTTGCCAGCATGCAATAGTTGGCGGAACTTTTATTTGAGGCAGGACGGTGAAATAACTGACGCTCGCCCAGTGCGAGGGCAGTGCTTAAATGTCAGGCGTATGTAGACTATGAGAAAGCCTTTGATTCCGTCGAAATTTGGGTGGTGCTGCAGTCGCTTCAGCGGTGCCAAGTTGACTGTCGGTATATCGAAGTGTTGAAGTGCTTGTACAGTAGGGCTACGATGGCTATCCGAGTACAGAACCAGAGTACGAAACCTATCCAATTGCAGAGACGTGTAAGACTGGGTGACATAATATCCCCGAAACTCTTCTGCATTGGAAGACGTTTTCAAGCTTCTGGACTGGAAAGGATACGGTATCAACATCAATGGTGAGTACGTCACTCACCTTCGATTTGCCGACGATATAGTCCTTATGGCAGAATCGCTGGAGGACCTAAGCACTATGCTCAATGACCTCAATAGTGTTTCCCAACGGATAGGTCTTAAGATGAACATGGACAAAACAAAGATCATGTTTAACATCCATGTCACACCTATGCCGGTAGTTGTTGGGGACAATCAAAGCTTGGTTGTAAAGTGATTTATTTTGATATTTTTTTTTTACCTTTATAGAATTAGTATATCACCTGAGAAATGAGTACGGGATATTTTTCTTGAGAATAGTGAGACCAAATCGTTTGCGTGGAGGAAACAAAAAGCTTAATTCTGATAAATTTTGAAAAAACGAGGCCGCGGAGCTTTTTCGCAAATTACTTCTAATGAAAGAAAAGTAGCCGTGGTCAAATGGTCGGATAATAAATGTTTTACTGTGGCTAGTTTTTATGTTGATGTGGATGAGTTCACCATGTATTGAGGTACAATAAAGATAAGAAGCGCAAAGAGCCAGTGCCCTGTCTAATCATAGTTCGGCATTACAATTCCCATATAGGAGGTGTGGACTTTGCGGACATGCTGATTGCGCTTTATCGCACGGAAATGAGAGCGCATAGATTGTACATACCTCTATTTTCACAAATGCTTGAAATCTAACATCATCATCACTACAGCCCTTCACAAGTCCACTGCTGAAAATAGGCCTCCCCCAAGGAATACCACAAAGCACGTTCCTAAGCCACCTGCATCCATAAACTTCATGCATGTCTTACCTTAGGTCGTCACACCATCTAGTGGGGGGGTCGCCCTACACTTCGCCTACCGGTACGAGGTTGCCACTCGATAACCTTTTCTTCCCATCGGTTGTCGGTTCTTCGAGCTATATGGCCGAACCATTGCCACTGCAGCTTACTAATCCGTTGGGCTATGTCGGTCAATCTGGTTCTGCTACGGATATTCTCATTTCTAAGTTTATCATGCAGAGAAAACCCAAGCATAGCCCTCTCCGTAGTTCGCTGAGCGACATTGAGCTTCCTCAAACAGCCAGCAGTGAAAAACCACGTCTCAGTTCAATAAGTCATCACTGGCAACACGCACTGGTTATACAGTCTCGTTTTTAAGTTTTGAGGTATACCTGACGAGAAGATGTATCGTAATTTTCCGAACTCCTCAGTCTTCTGTACAATTTATTAATTAGTGGATTCTACCTAATTGCTCTACTCAATCCATTGTCTAAGTGTTGTCATATCTATCAATTAAATGACTGCCAAATTATACTGGTGCTGCCTTATCTAAAAACAAATTAATACCAAAATAGGAGTGTTGCTTATATCAAAAACTGAATGCATATATTAAAAAATGGATGATGAATTAAAACCAATTATTGAATAAAATCGGTATCTAAAAAATGAAGTGGAGAAATTAAATGAGAAGGTGAAACGTCTGGAACTTGGAAAAAAGGAAAACAATTTGATATTCTACGGCTTCGAGGAATCGACTGAAAATGTAAACATAGAGGAAATGGTATCAAAAACTTTATATTACTCGGGTATTGAAACGCAAAAAGCAGATATTAATTAAATAACTTGGGTATTGAAACGCATAAAGCAGATATTAATAAAGAATTTAGAATTGGCAAGGTTAAAGTAGAAGCACGACCGATTTTAGTTAATATGCTAAATACATGGAAGAGAGATAAGATATTGCGTAATAAGAAAATTTTACCAAAAATATTTACGTTAAAGAAGATTTCAGCAAAGAAGTTTTAGAAAAGAGGAAAAAACTCATGCCTCAACTAAAGGAAGAACGAAGAAACAGACGTATAGCATTTATAAAGTATGACAAACTGGTTGTAAAGGGCGAAGCAGGTGGGATGCGAGATAAAAGGAAGAGAGAACAATCTGCTTCACCAAAGACAATGAATGACACTGGAGACGCCCGACCAAAAATTAATAAAATAAATGCCTTCAAAAGAATATACAGGAACATATCTCACTCAGTATCAGATATGAATAAAGAATAGCAATTAACATACATCGGACACCGGACGATCAGAGCAAATGAAATAAAAATATTTAATAAGACAACCAGAACTATCACACCTCCCCCAAGCCGGCTGGTCCCCGTGGGGGATATCGACCAATCCCTTCCAGCTCCAACAATAGTAAATAACAGGAGCACCAAAACACCAAAACACTAAAACCACAAGAAATTAGAAAAGTCTATATTTCCACTTTAAACTGTCTAACACAGAGAACACAAGAGAGGCTCACCGAATTAGAGCCAGCACTCTCAAAAATAAAGTAGGACATATTAGGTTTAAGTGAAGTTAGAAGACTGGGTGAAAGCATTGAGGCTCGAAAGGAATACATTCTGTACTAAAAAGGGGAAACAAAAGGAAGTTATGGTGTTGGCTCCAGGGTAAAAAAACATTTACAAGAAACATAATGGGCCGTGTAGTGGCGGTCAAGAATATCCACTACCCCATATCCTCCCGTGGGTGTCGTAAAAGGCGATAAAGGGAAACAGGCAGGAGATGGGCAGCAGCATCATCCTGATGCCATAATAGCCAAAATTATAATAAAAAAACTGCGGTTGCCAACCCGCTCGCCAAGCGTGGCAACTATGGCAAATACCCCCCAATGTTTAAAGCAACAAACAGACGGCCCCCAGTCCCCGGCGGCCCCGCTATTCCTGACTACGGTGGCGACCATGGTAACGGCGGGGCAGGGGGTGCTAAGAATCTCCGGTGGAGGTTCGGTTGCCACCTTAGACAACTCGACCTGGCAACATACAACGCACGCACCCTGAGGACTGACGAGAAGATCGTGGAGCTGGAAGAAGAGATAGACAAGTTGCGCTGGCATATTATAGGATTATCCGAAGTCCGAAGAGAGGGGGAGGACACGGTAATCCTCGAATCCGGCAACTAGCTCTATCACCGGGAGGGCGACCATCTGTCCCAAGGAGGTGTCGGATTTATCGTTCACAAGTCTCTCGTTAACAACGTTGTAAAGATCGGGAGTGTGTCGACGAGGGTTGCGTACCTTATACTCAGAATCACCAAACGGTATTCGCTGAAGGTCATACAGGTTTACGCACCAACCTCGGCACACCCCGATGAGGAGGTGGAGGAAATGTATGAGGATATCTCTAGAGCCATGCATTCCTCCAAAACCCAATATACGGTGTTAATGGGAGACTTCAATGCAAAACTAGGCACAAGAGAGAACGGTGAGCTGAAAGTAGGGAAATTTGGAATAGGGCAACGGAACCCAAGAAGCAAGCAGCTGGCCGACTTCATGGAAAAAGAGGGACTCTTTTTGATGAACTCTTTCTTCCAGAAGCGGCCCCACAGGAAGTGGACCTGGTCGAGCCCCGACGGTTCGACAAAAATTGAGATTGACTTCATTATGACGACCAGACGACAACTGTTCAGTGATGTCTCCTTGATCGCGAGGGTGAACACTGGTAGCGATCACCGAATGGTTAGAGGCACACTCAATCTAAACATTAAGTTGGAGAGGTCTCGTCTAATGAAGTCAACGCTCCGTCCCCCTCGTGCTCTGTTCCAAAGTCCCGAAACCTGTCAGCTCGAGTTACAAAACCGTTTTCAGTGCCTAGAAGACTGCAATGAAGTGGACGATATGAATGACAAGCTCGTGGAAACTGTCCATGCGGTCGGAGCTAAGTTCTGCAAGACCCGCCGCAGAAGAACACAAAAACTCTCCGATCACACTCTTAATCTCATGGCTGTTAGACGGGAGATGAAGCTACATTCTTCAACAGACTTGACAGCATACAGGCATCTGAACAGACAGATCTCCAAATGCATGCGGCGGGACTTACGCAACTTCAATACAGCTCGTATTGAAGAAGCGATCGAGCGGAACCAAGGCTCCAAAGTCTTTGCCAGAGATCTGTCTGCCAGAAAGAGCCAACTGTCAAAGCTGAAGACAGAATGTGGCAGCATCGTTTCCGGGACACCTGAGATTTTGAGTGAGATTGAGAGGTTCTATGGGCAGCTGTACACGTCATCGTTGGAACCACACGCAAGTGTGAGTAACGATCCAAGAGAGAGTCTTATCCGACACTATTCCGAAGATATCCCGGACGTCAGTCTGAGCGAGATTAGAATGGCTCTCCAGCACCTTAAAAACGGTAAGGCTCCAAGCGAGGATGGAATTATAGCGGAGCTTCTGAAAGCGGGTGGAAAACCGGTACTTGAAGTCCTTCAGAAGCTCTTTAATTCCGTCCTCCATGGTGGCATTACACCGGAGGCGTGGAGCACAAGTGCGGTGGTCTTGTTCTTCAAGAAAGGTGAAAACGCTCTCTTGAAGAACTACAGACCGATTTCCCTTCTGAGCCGCGTCTACGTGCTGTTTTCGAGAGTCATTACGAATCGTCTCGCGCGCAGACTTGATGACTTCCAGCCTCCCGAACAAGCCGGTTTCCGAAAGGGCTTTAGCACCATAGACCACATACATACCCTTCAGCAAGTTGTACAGAAGTCCGAAGAGTACAATTTGCCACTATGTCTGGCGTATGTGGACTATGAGAAAGCCTTTGATTCCGTCGAAATTTGGGCGGTGCTGCAGTCCCTTCAGCGGTGCCAAGTTGATTGTCGGTATGTCGAAGTGTTGAAGTGCTTGTACAGTAGGGCTACGATGGCTATCCGAGTACAGAACCAGAGTACGAAACCTATCCAATTGCAGAGAGGTGTAAGACAGGGTGACGTCATATCCCCGAAACTCTTCACCGCTGCATTGGAAGACGTTTTCAAGCTTCTGGACTGGAAAGGATACGGTATCAACATCAATGGCGAGTACATCACTCACCTTCGATTTGCCGACGATGTAGTCCTTATGGCAGAATCGCTGGAGGACCTAAGCACTATGCTCAATGACATGGAAGATGAACATGGACAAAACAAAGATCATGGTTAATGTCCATGTCACACCTATGCCGGTAGTTGTTGGGAACACTAAGCTCGAAGTTGTTGACGAGTATGTTTACCTGGGACAAATAGTCCGACTGGGTAAGTCCAACTTCGACCGAGAGGTCAATCGACGGATTCAACTCGGCTGGGCAGCGTTCGGGAAGCTACGACACATCTTCTCGTCAGACATACCTCTAAACCTGAAAACGAAATTGTACAACCAGTGCGTGTTGCCAGTGATGACTTATGGAACTGAGACGTGGTCCTTCACTGCTGGCCGTATGAGGAAGCTCAAGGTCGCTCAGCGAGCTATGGAGAGGGCTATGCTCGGAGTTTCTCTGCGTGATAAACTTAGAAATGAGGATATTCGCAGTAGAACTAGAGTAACCGACATAGCCCAACGGATTAGTAAGGTGAAGTGGCAGTGGGCCGGTTATATAGCTCGAAGAACCGACAACCGATGGGGAAGAAAGGTTCTCGAGTGGTAGCCTCGTACCGGTAGGCGAAGTGTAGGGCGACCCCCCACGAGATGACGACCTGGTAAGGCATGCAGGAAGTCGATGGATGCAGGTGGCTCAGGACCGTGCTTTGTGGCATTCCTTGGGGGAGGCCTATGTTCAGCAGTGGACTTATGAAAGGCTGTAATGATGATGATAATGATGAAAGAAACTTAGACGAATTCATTGGTGTATCAGAAAGAATAGCTGTACTTAATATGCATTTACTAGGCTACAGGCACAAATGGTCGGTTATTCAAGTATATGCTCCCACTGAACAACAAGACGAACGGGTTAAAGACTTCTTCTATGACCAACTGTCATCAGCTTTACAAGACACACACAAAAACGTTTTAGTTATAGGAGATTTGAATGGTAAAATAGGCTCTCAACGAATTCGTAAAGAAAATGTCGTAGGCAAATTCGGTTTTGGTAGAAGAAGTAAAAACGGAGAAAGGATGATTAAAATGGCGTTGGAAAAGAATCTTGCGTTCATGAATAGTTTTTTCAAAAAAGATCCAAGGAAAAAGTGGACCTGGTTATCTCCAGATGGGTCATACAGAAATGAAATAGATTACATAGCAACTAACAACAGAAAAGTTTTTCAAGATATAAGCATTCTAAACCAATTTAATTTTAACACCACCCACCGCATGGTGAGAGCAGTAATAAATAGTATAGAACCGCATGGTGAGAGCAGTAATAAATAGTTTATACGTGGTAGAGCCATGCTGCAGCTATATTAGTAGTATTGTTGTAGCACGAATGGGTCGGCTCGATCGGGGAAGGACCACGCTCTCACAGAATACCATCGTAAAATAGCAGCTTGGCACTGCTGTGTTTCGTATGGTGAGTGTAGAGAACCGGAGACCCTTTTTACTGGAAAAGAGGCATTCCATCTTAGTCCTCAAGGGTGACAACGCATCTGCATTTTGATTCGCAAACGAGGATAAATGTAGATGTCTATGGACTACAGCAACCACTTACCATCAGGTGGACTGTGTGCTCGTTTGTCACCCTATCCTATAAAAAAAAAGAACCGAAGAAAAGTAGAAATAAATTTAACGTAAAAGTCAACATTACAAAAACACTACGTTTCGTGAACAAACCAAAAAATGAAGTAGAAGAAAAATATAACAATGTAATAAACGAACTATATGGTCCACTATTCAAGAAATTCTCAAAACCCAAGACAACTCATATTGTTACGGATCGCCGTAACACCGTTCGAAAAATGAATGAAACGCGTTGGTCTTGCTTAAACTGGAGGCAAGCGGCGGTGAGGAGGAACTTTTTCTTTTCTTGCTGCTGTTTTCTTTTCTGTGGCTGGAGAGCGACTGCCGACCGTTCCGGCCGGCCCGTCTTATATATGATTTGGCCGTTGCTGGCCAGCGGACCCTTGCCTCACCCCCGCGCCTTTCCTTATTGGTTAGATTTCTTACAAACTAACGAACAGACTTAAATATATAATATTCTTACAACTACTTATTAAACTAATACTTACTGTGCCGGACGGGCGTAACTCTCCGGAGTAAATGTTGTCGAAGATACTCCGCGAGCCGCTCACGTCCTACACCTATAGGTTCCGGAGGATACTTTCACTACCGCCTTTGTGTATGCTGTTGGAGAACTGTGGACTGAGGTTCATAATTAAAAATGCACGATTTATAAATTAAAGTAGCAAGGGAGTGGCCAGCGGTTCGACTGATTAATTAGTCGCGAAATTTTACAACTATTTATTTATTGAACACGGTTGTTCAACGATGTATTTCAAAACAGATTTAATTAAAATGCGCGGTAATATTCAAATTTCTATTGGTTTTTTAAAATTTCTATTCGTATTTTCAAAATATCTATTGGTAATATCAAATATCTATTGGCAGTAACAAATTTATATTGGTATTTTCAACTATATCTATTGGTAATTTTGAATATCTATTGGAAGTAACAAATTTCTATTGGTAGTATCAAAAATATCTATTGGTAGTAGCTGGTTTTCTAACACTACTGACTAGCAGCTATTAATCAACTAAAATTAGTTGAATTTAACACTTTTTGTAACTGCGAATATCAGTTACCACTTTTTCCGTCTAGCTAACACTTTTCGCTATATGTAACGGCGAAATTTCCGTTGCCACTTTTTCGGCTAGCTAACACTTTTTCACTATATGTAACTGCGAAATTTCAGTTACCACTTTTTTCAGCTAGCTAACACTATTTTACTATATGCAACTGAGAATTTTCAGTTGCCACTTTTTTCGACTATGTGTAACTGCGATTTTCAGTTACGATCTTTTTCGGCTAGCTAAACTTTTTCTATTTCACTATAACTTTTCACTGTGTTCTGCTACTAGTCACTTCAGCTACTACCGGATACTACTGCTTGTTACTGGTAGTTCTTCCTACTACCATGTTACTGTGATTTGCCCCCATAAGGTAGACTTCGGCTATACTCTATAGAGAGCCGCTTGCCATTTTACGGTTTTGCCTCTTTATTTTTAAACATTTTCATTATGTAATTAGCACAAATCGCAATATTTTCTATATAATGCTAATTTTTACACTAACACGCTATACACTATTAAATAGGCATTTTGGTCCTTTATCATTATGTGATAAGGGTTACTTAATATATTTACATTTAAAAAAGTTATTAATCAAAATGTACCAAATTTTCATAACAAATGTGCACATTAAATCTTTAATTTTACTATATTTATCAAATGCGTTTATTTACGTTTATAGTAAAGAGATAATTTATATCTCTTTACTATTGCAATCTATATACCATATGCTAACTAAATATCATATTTACAATTCTTTCAGAACACAAAAATATTCTTATTATTTTCATATAAACTATTGCGCAGTTAATTAACTTCTAGAAAGTTCCACGATATGCTGCGCTGTGATTGGTCGAAATTTTTATAATGATTAAAGTTGTTTATATCAACTATTATTAAAAACGACATTCTATATAAGTATATTAATAGTTGTAAACACATTATAAAACCCATATTAATACACAATTCGCTTGATTTTGTTATTAATTTTACTTTTTAAACAATTTAATATTCTTTCATCACTTTTTGCTTAAAGTCTTTAAACCGTCGCGAACATCTCTCCCGCCGTGCAGCGTCGCGAAGATCTCATCGTAGTGGCGCTGCATCCATTTCGGTGAGCGACGTTGCTTCTACTTCGGCAGCGGCACGAGTTTCCTGGTTGGCCTCTTGATTAGGCCGTTTATGGTGCGTACCTCCACAGTGCGGATCTGTCCGTCCGCACCGGGGTACACAGTTTCAATCCTTCCTCGTGGCCAGGTGTTACGAGGTAACTGGCCGTCAGCAATGAGGACTGGATCGCCCACCTGGAGATCGGGGCCTCGACCATGGGCCTCCCGCCGGTTTTGAAGTTCCGGTAGATATTCTCTGACCCAACGCTACCAGAACATATCAGCGAGTATCTGGGAGCGTCGCCAGTGCTTTTTGCTATCTATATCCTTTTCATTAAATACTCCAGGTGTCGGCAGTCTCGCAGATCCTCCCAAGAGGAAGTGGTTTGGAGTGATGGATTCGTTGTCGTTGCTGTCCACGGAGATGTGAGTTAATGGTCTACTGTTTACTGTATACTCCACCTCGCAGAGCAGCGTGGCTAAGACTTCTTCATGTGGATGTCTTTCGTGAAGGACGGTGTATAGTGCCGTCTTCACGCATCGTACGAGACGTTCCCATACCCCTCCCATGAAAGGCGCGGAGGGGGTTATGAAACGCCACACTATGCCTCGTCGGCTGGCTTCTTCTTTAAAAGCCTCCCGAAGTTCCTTATCTGCGCCGTGCATGTTGGTGCCGTTATCTGAATGAATTTCGGTGGGGCACCCTCGGCGCGCTGCAAATCTTCTCAAAGCTAATATTGCGGAGTCTGCGCTGAGATTTGCAACAATTTCTAAATGGACAGCTCTAGATGTGAGGCAGGTGAAGAGAGCCACGTATCTTTTCTGATGTTGCCGTCCCACTGTGACGGAGAGTGGCCCAAAATAGTCCAGACCGGTGAAAGTAAACGGTCTCTGGTGATGAGCGAGACGTGTGCTGGGATGATCACCGGTGGCTGGCACAGATGGTTGCGCCTTTCTGATGCGACATGGTACGCATTGGCTTACTATTCGTTTTGTTGTGGGTCTAAGTCTTATAACCCAGTAATGTTGTCGAACCTCGTTAATTGTAGGTTCGGTTCCGCAATGATGTAGGTTACGATGCGTCCAGTCTATGTACAATTGGGTGATGTAATGATCACCATACAATACAGCCGGACCTTTCATATCTTTCGAGACTCCCTTCGCGGCGACTATGCGACTTCGCAGCGCGATGATCCCGTCTTTTAATTCTATCTGGAGCGGTCTTAGGCGGCTATCATGGGCGACCTTTTCATCGTTACGGAGATCGGCCATTTCTTGTCTGAAGGAGTCCCCTCGTATGACACGTATTAGGAGCTTTTCGGCCTCTCTGACGAATTCGGCCTCGAGTGTGATGTGCCCTTTGATATCTGCGGTTTTTCTTAGACTGGAGGACTGTGTGCGGTGTTGCGGAATGTTTTTCTATTTCCTCCAGTCGGGATCTTTTTCTTCATTCCTTCTAGTCCTTTTGTAGAAGGTCCTGTCTGTTGTTTTACGGCAGAGTGTAATAAACTGAAGCACTCTGGCCGTCGCTCGCAATAAGCGTTCCCATTTCGAAAACTTTGCTGGATTTGGGATGGCTTCTCTTATTTCCGGAGCTTTATGTGATTCTGTAATGGTGAGGCATTTTTCCTCACCGGTGGGTTCGGATGACGTGGGTCTTTCGGTCGGCCATGCTGACGGTTCTTTGTAAAGAAACGATGGGCCGTTGTACCACTCATGATTTGAGTCGAAGTTCGGTGGTATGTCCCTCGTAGCGGTGTCAGCTATGTTTAATTTGGTAGGTACCCAGCGCCAGTCATCCACTTTACTATGGTCCTTTATGGTTTCCTCGCTCATGTGCAGCTCATTGGCCGCGTGGACGCGCTGATACGGGGCTTTAGTGTGTGCCCCGTGTAGCACCCATCCTAATTCTGTGAGCGAGGCGATTGGTTGGTGCGGCGGACCTCTGCGAATTTGAGTGGCTATCAGGAGTCTCCAATTATCTTGTCCTATTAAGATCTTTGGGTTGCCGGAGTCATATATTAGTTGCTCCTTCAGGTCTTTTAAATGTCTACAATTTTCTATATCTACTGCACACACAGTCTGTGGCCCCAAGTTTAGGCTGGCGACCGTGCGTGCTCTGAATTGCACCCTTTTCCTGTGGAGACTCTTGAGCAAAACTTTGACTCTTCGGGAGTTCGGCGAATCGAGGGTATTGTTCCCGATAGCGGTGATCTTAAAGGGGTCCAACCGCCCTGTTGCTCCAATTTGTTTGGCAATTTTCTCATCCATTAATGAGACTGTTGACCCATCATCCAGCAGAGCGTGTGTATTTACAGCTCCCGCCGGTCTAATTACTCGAACTGGGATTATTTTTAGATAGGCGTGATGCTTTGACACAGCGAATGAATTTGCAACTGTTTCCTGAGGTTCTATTTGTGTGACCTCTGTCTTCTCCTTTTTATTGTGGTGGAGAAGTTTATTATGTGTCGCGGTGCATCCTTTTATGCCACACTTATTGATTTTACATTTGTGTGTTTGACTTCTGTATCGTAAGCAGCGGAAACATAAATTGCTTTGTTTTGCAATTTCCCATTTTTTATCGACATGTGCTTCTTTAAATTTTTTGCAGTCGGATCCATAATGACCCACTTTTTGGCACACACTGCATTTCGGAGACGGCTTAGTTGTTGCCGCGTGCGTTCTGTGTATTGAACGATTGTTCTGCGCTCCGTTTATGATTTCGGGAGGCGCAAATGCACTACAGAAGCGAGCTTGTTCGGTGATAAACTCGCTGAAGGAACCGAGGTCTGGTCTAGAGTCGTATTTTTCGGTGTAAACTGTATACCACTGTGCGCGTATAGAATTTGGCAATTTGTCTGTGAGGTGTCGTAGCAGCTCTGCGTTGATGAGGTAATGGTCTCGTTTGAGTGCCCGAAGAGTGACGACGCTTCCCCTCACTTTGCTCGCGAATGTGCAGATATCTCTAGGCGCTTCTGTACAGCGTGGCAATCCTCGTAATTTCTCGGTTTCAGCTTGTGCAATTGAGTCTGGACGCCCAAATTGTAGCTCCAGTTCTCGCATGATCTCATCTGGCTTAGCATGCCCGATGAGTTCTGAACTAACTGTTTCCAAGGCTCTTCCTTGTAGAGTTCTTCGTAGTCTTGCAGTATTTTCGATATCATTGAAGTAGCCTCGGGTTGTTTCGTAAATGGCACGGAACGATAGCCATTCGGTATGTGCTCCGCGAAAGCTCGGCAGTGTCATTATAGCTTTCGACGCTGCGAAAGTATGCGACGATGCACTCTCTGGTTTTGGTTTGTCAGCGAGTGCTGCTATAGCGGATGTGAGCTCCGATATAAATGGTCGGAGCCCTCTGTCTTCATTAATGACAGATGCCTGGTTAGGCTTCGTTGGCAAGGGATTCTTCGGTACATCTGCCGGATAGGGATCCTGGTAGGTGAGCTCTGATACAATTGAAAGAAAGAAAGAAAGGTTTATTCTCCAAAATGACGCCATCACAGATAACATAAAAAAGAAACACATAATTTACAAATAATATTGGCTATACAATACAAATTACAATATACTACATATTACAAACTATACAATACCAATACTCATATGTGTCAAGGCGTCATCTGGGAACAAAAGCACACTCAGCATAATGCCATGAATTTTTTTTTTCTCTCCATGGCGCTGATATTCAGTGTGTCCAACCAGTGACTTACCGAAATCAGTGCTATACGTATACTCATGACAGAATTATGCACAACAAGGGGGAAAGAAACAGTAACTATCTTAAGTGAGAGGGAGAGAGTAGAGTTCAAGGTCGAATGCCACTTCGACACAGCACGTCCCGTTTATGTTGCTTTCAGACGCTCTTAGAAGGGCTATACGAACACTACAAAAGGGGAGATTATTAAAACACTATAAAGGGCTATATACTACAAAAGGGAAATTATTAAAATACTATAAAGTGCTATATAATAAAATGACCAGATAATTTGTAAAAAAAAAAGAAAAAAAAATATGTAATTATTGAAGAATATAAAAGTATATAAGAAGACAAAAGCCGCATTCAAAAGGACGATTTTAATGCTCCGTTGTTAATAATCTATGACGATGAGGTACGTAATCGTGCAAAGCGTTATAAACTTTGATCAAAGTTAATCTGACTTTGCAGTAATTGTGTTCTATATTTATTTTTAAATGTGTGTACTGCTTTCAGATTTCGCAAAGGAGGCGGTATATCGTTCCAGCACTTGGATGCGGCGTATTTGAAACTTCCTCGGAAAGCGTGAGTGCGGTGACGAGGCACGACGAGAGTATTCCCTCTAGTGCGTGTATTTTAAGTTTTTACATCACGTGACCATATGAGTTTGTCAGCAAGATAAGGAGGTGTTTTATTTTTTAATACCCCGAATAGGAGAGTTGCCATGTGCAGTTTTCTGCGATATTCCATTTTTAACATTTTGGCATTGTTAATGTAAGGGGTAACGTGCGTGCGGGGCGGTATTGTAAAACTAAATCTTGCACATGCATTTTGAACACGTTGCACTAGACGTCACGACCGCGCTAAAAGTCTCGGGCCATATACAATGTCCATATAATTAAATTTCGAAAGGACAAGAGTGTCACACAATTTTACCCGAATATCCGAATTTAAAAACTCCCTTATTTGATAAAGAACCTTAAGTCTATAAAAGCAGTTTCTGCTAGTACTTAGTATGTGGTTCTCAAACTGTAGTTTGTCATCCATTAGTAAGCCCAGATTGCGAATCTCATTTACACGTTCTACGATTTCCCCTCGAATTTGGATGCATGCCCCTCTTTCTGATATATTTTTTATTTGATTTTTAGAACCCATAATTAGTAGTTTAGATTTAGTTCCATTTAGTTCAAGGCAGTTTGAGTCGCACCACGCGGCTATACTTTCGAGGTCTTCGTTGATTTTATTAACGAGTTCTTGAGTATCACGCGGATTACATGACATGTAGACTTGCAGATCATCTGCGTATAAATGAAATTTACAGTGCTTAATGTTTTTTACTAAGTCAGCACTGTAAACTGAAAACAATATTGGAGCCAGGTTCGATCCCTGGGGCGCACCGGCTTTGATTTTTTTTGATTGCGAACGTATTAATGTTCCTCGGTCATCGCTCAGTTCTACAGTTTGTAGTCGGTTTTTAAAATAACTATCGAACCATTGTACTGCGCTGCTACTGAATCCATAGTAATGAAGCTTTGATAAGAGAAGGGAAACATTTATACAGTCAAATGCACGAGAAAAATCTAGTAATACTAGTATTGTGCCTTTTCCTTCATCTTGAGCGGTTAGTACATCGTCAGTAAGTTGGGCTAGGACCGTCGTGGTGCTATGGTTCTTACGAAATCCCGACTGCATTTCCGGTAGAATTTTTTTTCTATCTAAATACATGGTTAGCTGTTCTGCGACAATTTTTTCAATAATTTTAGAGACACAGGGGAGAATACTGATGGGCCGAAGGTCTTTTTCAGACAAAGGATTTGAGTTCTTAGGTATGGGTTTGACTAACGCATGTTGCCATAATGTCGGATAGGTGTTAGAGTTAATGGATTTGTTCACCATAGCAGTAATAGTTGGTAGTGTTTTCGGAAGGGTCATACGGAGCATATCGAGAGAAATCCCATCAATGCCTATGGCTTTAGATTTTAAACTTTTAATGAATTTTAGTACCTCTAGTTCATTTACCTCCTTTATCTCAAATATGTCATTAACGCAGCAGTGGAACTCAAAGTACGTTAAATATGACAACGAGACGTTTCTATTTCCAGGCACGTTTAAAAAATAGTCGTTTATTTTATTTGGATCATTAAACAAGTCTATCGGGATATTGTGTTTTGGTTTTATCTTAACATTGGACTTTATATGTTTCCACATTGAAATGGGATTATTTATATTACGTGTTACGGCCTACGGCTGCTCCCTTAAAGGATCCAATCTTCAGGGGCCCATGAGCTGAAGACCTTCCGAACAGACGTAGGTCGGGCCTCCTAAGGCCACGTGGAATCTCTCCAATTACACTAAAATATATGGCGGAGCGCTATACTACGGCCAGTCGACCGGAAGGAATATGGATGAAGCTTACTTACCTATCCAAGGCGACTGGTCCCTCCGGAGTCGGTCAGGTCGCATGTGGTTGTGTAGTGCAAGGGAAGGAATGGTGATGTGGTGTGTATCTGGGTGTGACTGATGGTGATTGAACCTAGACCTTGGCCGTCGGCAGCAGCCCGAACGTCGACACCGCTCCAACTTGAGGGCGCCTTTCGAGGTAGTCCACAGTCACTTTCTTCTTTCGTCACGTTGCCAGTCAATTAACTCTATCGTACGATTTACTAACTTACAGAAGCCACTAACTATCGCTGGGTATAATGGTTCCCGCACAAACGCACACGGAGTTTAAAGGGTCAAAGGTCACTACCGTTTCGCGTAGCAATAGTTAATTCTAGAATATTAGAGGCAGCACTATCTAATATTGCCGAATGCACTTATGCAGGTTTTGAGTCAGACACAATAAGTCCCGGGAAGCTCTCCAGTAGGAATGCGCGTCACAATGATAGACCGTATATTTACTGGCCGCGCCGAATTATTCCGAGTTCCCTAACAGAATGGACCGCGTGCTCACGTCAGCACCGATTATGGACGACTGACTTTTCGCTCGCGACTCGCGCGCTCGTGCCACGCCCCAGCCGAAGTTCAAACCGGAATCGCGCCGAGCCGAGTGACATCTGGTGTCGACTCCGACATCAACGTTTTGCGCGAACAAACCCCCGTCCCGGACATAAGGATTTAGGTCCGCGAGCAAACCGGTCAGCGGGACAAGGTCGAGACTGCAAGTTGCAAGACCGAATCTACAACCAAACTAGGCCACCTCAGGCAACCCAACAGGTCTTGCAACCCCAACCAGCGCCTCAAAAGATAGCCCTAACGTGGCAAGCCGGAGGGTCAGCCTCCACTGGATGCCCCTCCTGGGCATCGCAGCACTTTATCAAGTCCTGTACTGGACAGAAGTCCGACGACCTCTTTCAAACACCTATCTGTGCCCCTATGATTAGTTCCGCAATCCGACCGGATCAGCTCTGCAAACAGCGACGTTACACGAAGCTGCCCAGACAAATTTTGTGCCAGCAGTTGCTTCAATGCAGAGCGCACCCACAAATTCCACATGAACGTCGTCTGTGGAGAGCCAAACGAAACGCACAGATAGTCCCTAGTATGAATTTTCAACAAGTAGGCCTAGCCAGGCCACCCACCATATTATCATTTACTAAAATAGTGCGGCAGCTGATTTCAATCTGATAATCTCCAAAACTAGCTAGCCTGTTAGGCAAGTAGTCCTATGCTCATATTTCAACTAATTTTTCAAAAACATCAATGTTCAACTACAGAATTAATTCAACCAAATTAATCACCGATGCGCATAGGTCAACTTGCAAATTAAACAAAACAATAACGTAAGGGACAGCCCTACTTCTTCGCAAAGCAAAATGATTAAACACTATCATAAACATAAACATAATTTTTCATATAGTGCGCCATTCAATTTCAGATGAATTCAAATTTTCCTTTCAGCAAACAGACGCAACAATCAAATACAGTGATTAAATATATGTACAAAACACATGCAGTAGCATTTAAAGGAGTAGATTAAATTCAATTCTTTTAATTTAAACCGCTACAAATAGGAAAATTTCGCGGAAAGCTCAAAGCATTTTTTAATTTTAATTCAAAGTATTTTTTAACTAAGTGCTCGACCAAACCAAATCTAATACCCCTTGACAGCGTGATTCAACGCTCCAGGGGGGCCCTAATCTTCCCACCACCAAGGGGAGGCCACATGGCGTGAACCCGAGATAAATAGAGCACAACCTTTAACAGTTGCAACTCGGGTTGTACGCTTTCACTGAGGCCGTCGGCAACAGAACATTTTGACAAGTGGACTGTTGACGGCTTAAGGATCAGTGGAGGCGGCCGTGGTGGGAGCTAAGGCGGCAGCTAGACAGGGCCGCCTCCATCAAATGGGGAACAGTGGTACACCAGTCGCGGCCACTCAGCTAACGGAAGTGAGAAGGGTCCAGCGGACCGATGAGTGGCCGTGAAGTTCCTCTCCACACGCTGAGGGGGGGTGATGACACCCCCGCCCCTGGGGGAATTACCCCCCAACTGGTCGGGGGAGGGGCCCCTTTCAAACTTAGGGGCCTGATGGCTGGCCGGCGGGCGCCGAGAGTCGCCCGGCAGAGGGCGTGGCTGAGCGCCCCCGCCCGTGGGGGTCGAGGGCCTGGCAGAGCCCCGAGAGGAGACGCCGTTCGCACTCAGGCACAAAACGGCATGATGATTGCCCTGGCAATGCAGACAGGGCCGTCGATGCGGACAGTCTTGCTGGAGGTGCCCTCCCAGACATGACCAGCACCAGCGGCGCTCCTTGGCGATAGTTCGCCTAGCCGAAACCGGCTTACCTAATAATTTCGGGCACGACGTTACCCGATGATCAGATGCTCGACAATAGGAGCAGGGGGGGATTGACGACGACTTGCCTGGAGGATTCAGCCTCTCACTGGGCACGGCTCGTAAGTCGTCAACGGTGCCCGCCGCGCTCTCTATCTGCCGGCACTGCTCATCCAAAAACCGCAGCAGGTCATAGAAGGGCGGAATGTAGGAGGCCTCGTCCCCGCCGTACCTCTCCTCAAAATGGATTCGAAGGTCGAGAAGTAGACGGGACAGCACGATGCGGAGCAACAAAAAAGCCCATTCGCCCACTGGTAAACCCAGCCGCCTCAACGTATTACAGGCCACCAAGACTGGATCCAACAGGTCCGGACGCAGTCTGGCCCGGTCACTAAGCAGCGGGAGGCTTAGAAGCTGCTTAACATGCTCGTCTGCAATTCGCCGGACGTTGGCGTATCTTCTGGCTAGGAGGTCCCGAGCAGTCTGGTAGGCGTCGTCCGACAATTTCAAGTGGCCGACGACGCCCAGGGCCTCCCCTTCCAGTGAGGCCAGGAGGTACGCCATCTTTTGTCTCGGGGTCAAGTCACTCCGGGCGTCCACTAGGCTGTCGAAAAGACCAACGAAGGTCAGCCATTCGGAAAGGACCCCGGAGAACTTTGGCAGGTCCAGAGTTGGGAGTCGTCCCAACAGCTCCGGCTGAAGCTGCTTCAGAGAGGACTCGGGCAGGTTACTCATCCGAGCTTCACGCGCCTCCTCGGCATACCTGCCTTCAGCCTCGATCAACTCGTCCGTGAGCCACAAGAACTGCTCATAGTCCGCGAAGCAGGAGTCCAGGACTCCCTTCTCCACATCCGAATCCTCGAACTCAGCGTAAGCCTCCTCCACTACGGCCCTTCGAGCATCCACCTGCTCGAACCGCTTCATCAAGTTATGGACCCTATCCGGTCGACCTATCAAAGCATGGGCGCTTGTGGCCCAGCGCAACTCAGTCCGCAGACAACGGATCAGTAGCTTAGGCGATGTCATCACTATTAAATACAAATTACGAAGCGGCTTGAGCACAGATTACAAAGATAACAAACAAAAAATACAACAAAAATTAACAGTTAATAAATGCAGTTCCTATCAAATCGCGTTGAATAGAAATTACACAAATACGAATTACTACGTATCAACCAAATACAAGTTAGCACAAAAGAAAAGACACAAATCAAATTAACAAATAACAAATACTAGTGCGATCAAATCAAGTTAAATTCAAATTGCGCAAATACAATTACTACTCTTTAGTTCAAATACAATTTACAGTATAAACGAAGATACACATCACGGTCGATCAACAAAAAATGCCTAGCTCGGAAATCGACCCTTCGATAAGTAATCCACTACAACTATCCGACAACGATAATTAACCGATTACGCAAAAATAACCATCTACCTACATGACGTATATCTCTAGAAAAACTCCCGCTTGCACAACCTAGGGCGCGGCTTTTCAAATTACCCTCTAACCAAAAAAAAAGGCAAGCAACAAAGCAACAAAGGAAAATAATTCTATTATTACGTACAAAAAAAAAATACTTTTACGTATTACGGACGGGCGTGATTGTAGATGCAAATTAAACCAATCACACCAACGCTCCCTGCCACCAAAATTGTTTAATGTTTATCAAACACTATAGTCGGGATCGACCGGGAATCGAACCCGGAATCGCGCTCTGCTACCAAATTGTTACGGCCTACGGCTGCTCCCTTAAAGGATCCAATCTTCAGGGGCCCATGAGCTGAAGACCTCCCGAACAGACGTAGGTCGGGCCTCCTAAGGCCACGTGGAATCTCTCCAATTACACTAAAATATATGGCGGAGCGCTACACTACGGCCAGTCGACCGGAAGGAATATGGATGAAGCTTACTTACCTATCCAAGGCGACTGGTCCCTCCGGAGTCGGTCAGGTCGCATGTGGTTGTGTAGTGCAAGGGAAGGAATGGTGATGTGGTGTGTATCTGGGTGTGACTGATGGTGATTGAACCTAGACCTTGGCCGTCGGCAGCAGCCCGAACGTCGACACCGCTCCAACTTGAGGGCGCCTTTCGAGGTAGTCCACAGTCACTTTCTTCTTTCGTCACGTTGCCAGTCAATTAACTCTATCGTACGATTTACTAACTTACAGAAGCTACTAACTATCGCTGGGTATAATGGTTCCCGCACAAACGCACACGGAGTTTAAAGGGTCGAAGGTCACTACCGTTTCGCGTAGCAATAGTTAATTCTAGAATATTAGAGGCAGCACTATCTAATATTGCCGAATGCACTTATGCAGGTTTTGAGTCAGACACAATAAGTCCCGGGAAGCTCTCCAGTAGGAATGCGCGTCACAATGATAGACCGTATATTTACTGGCCGCGCCGAATTATTCCGAGTTCCCTAACAGAATGGACCGCGTGCTCACGTCAGCACCGATTATGGACGACTGACTTTTCGCTCGCGACTCGCGCGCTCGTGCCACGCCCCAGCCGAAGTTCAAACCGGAATCGCGCCGAGCCGAGTGACATCTGGTGTCGACTCCGACATCAACGTTTTGCGCGAAAAAAAACCAGATTGTTACGGCCTACGGCTGCTCTCTTAAAGGATCAGATCCTCAAGGGCCCATGAGCTGAAGACCTCTCGAGCAGACGTAGGTCGGGCCTCCTAAGGCCACGTGGAATCTCTCTAATTACACTAAAATATATGGGGGAGCGTTATACTACGGCCAGTCGACCGGAAGGAATTTGGCGGAGTTCACTTACCTCGATCCAAGACGACTGGTCCCTCCGGAGTCGGTCAGGTCGCATGTAGTTGTGTAGTGCAAGGGAAAGAATGGTGATGTGGTGTGTATCTGGGTGTGACTGATGGTGATTAAACCTGGACCTTAGCCGTCGGCAGCAGCCCGAGCGTCGACACCGCTCCAATTTGAGGGGGCCTTTCGAGGTTATCCACAGTCACTTTCTTGGTTCACCACGATGACAGTCACTTAACTCTATCGTACGATTAACTAGCTTACAGAAGCCACTAACTATCGCGGGGTATAAGGTTACCGCACAAAACACGCCCGGAGTTTCTGGGTCAAAGGTCACTACCGTTTCGCGTGGCAACAGTTAGTTCTAAATACCGAGGCCGCACTAGCTTATATTGTCGAATGCACTTATGCAGGTTCTGAGTCAGACACAATAAGTCCCGGGAAGCTCTCCAGTAGGAATGCGCGTCACAAATCCTAGACCGTATATTTACGGGCCGCACCTAATTATTCCGAGTTCCCTAACAGAACGGACCGCGTGCTCACGTCAGCACCGATTATGGACGACTGACTTTTCGCTCGCGACTCGCGCGCTCGTGCCACGCCCCAGCCGAAGTTCAAACCGGAATCGCGCCGAGCCGAGTGACATCTGGTGTCGACTCCGACATCAACGTTTTGCGCGAACATTACGATTAACATAAAAATTATAGTAGGCTTGTTTTTCTCTATATATTGCTTTATTGACGCAGATTTTTAGATCTTTATAGTATTTAATATGTATGTCGTTTTTACTTTTTCTCATTTTAATGTATGCGTCATCTCGTTTTTTCATCATCAATTTTATATTAAAGGTTAGCCACGGGAATTGCTGATGTTTAATCGTTTTTTTTCTAAGAGGCGCGTGAATTTCGAATAGTGTAAGTATGGCTGTGTTAAATAGCACTACCTGATTATTTACATCCGCGATACTCTCAATTTCTTTCCAATTTATTGATGTAAGGTCCTTATGAAAGTCTCCCTCGTCTATGTCAGAGATTCTCCTACTCATTATTGTTACTGGTGCCGGCTTTTTTTTACTCATATCAATTTGACATGTAATAAAAGCATGACTACTTAATTCACGTATAAGTTCTACAGTAACTGCGTTTACTTTTATGTCGGTACATATTACGTCAATTAAAGTCTCGCTATATTCCGCAAAGTGGGTTGGCTTAGTTACATGCTGTTTTAATTTGAAATAAGTAAGAAAATTATTTAGCTTTATAGTGGTATTATGCGTCATATTTAACATATTAATATTAAAATCACCGAGAAGAAGTAAGTTTTGGCTCCATGAAAAAGTCCCCATAGTAACGGTAAGCGCGTCTATGAATGTATCGACATTCAGCCACGGCGGTCTATACGCGGTACCGATAACGAGTTGCTTTCCGCCGCTAGAGGTCGAGATCCACATTTGTTCTACTAGCGGGGCCGGGGGGTGGGACAGCACGCGAACGCCGACGCCTCGCTTCACATAGAAGCCGACGCCGCCGCCGCGCGAGCGCACGTCGGGCGGACGCGGCGCGTGCCGCAGCCGGTAGCCGGGCACCGAGGCCGCGCGCCCCTCTTCGCCCTCCCGCAGCCACGTCTAATTGATGGCCATGATATCGACACTATGCCGTTGCATTGTGACAATAAATTCATCGTGCCGCGTTCCAAGGGACCCTGCATTTAAAAGACCAACTTTTACGTTACTTTTAGAAGCCATAAACGAATTTTAGATATACATATTTATTTGACATAATAGGTTCCGACGCAAAATTTAACTTTAGTTTGCTTCTTGTACAGACAAAATTAATTTTATGTGATTTGATAGAATAAATAATATTTATCGGGATACCACAAATTTTTAAATAGTTATCCATTGAGTAAATTTTCTTGTACCTTAATGTACTCGTATAGTAATTATTGTATGTATGTATTGCAGAACTTAAAGACAAAACGCTAGTGAGTCTATTCAATACATTGATATTAGAAATTTGTGCCAGAACTAACCAGGATATATTATTATTCCACATACGAGTATAGGCATAGTATATTTCATTTGACAGAAATAGAATCCTAAAATAGTTCTTAAATAAAAATACAAACACAATTATTAACGACTTACATAAAAATGAGCAATAGCAGAACAAGGTAATATTTAAAAAATTCAGATAATTATTACTTTTATATTTTTTTTCCATTGCTTCCGATAGCCCCAACTGAATTTGTTCCAAAAACCCTCTCGAGATCTACTTCACTTTTTATGCGATAAGACGTTGTTCCGTGTTCTCGACGAGTATAAATTTTTCCCTCTTTTGACCATACGTAGCGCCAATCAAATCGCCGAGCGAATTCCTTAGTTCTAAAAAATACATTGCGGTTCAATTTAGTAAGCCGTTCGTTTATATAGAAGGCTCGTGTATTTTCGGAGCGGAGACCCAGACCTTCGGTAGTTAAGGAGCGGCGCACGCGCGCGGCCCGCAGCAGAGTGTCCCGCGTGTGCCTGCGCGCCAGCCGCACGACTATGGGACGGGGCTTCGCTAGCCTACTTTGCTCGTCGCGCATAAGACCGACTCGCACACAACTCACTATATCGCGCTCTTCTAGGGTTACGCCCAGCTTAGTAGCGCACGCAGTCACAATGTGTAGAACATTTTCTGCGCCCTATTCTGGAATGCCTGCGACTTCGATATCATTGTACAGAAGCTCTTGGTCTCGATCATTTAAATCTGCTCTTAAGTCCGCAATAATCGTCTCGAGATCCTGAATTTTGCCGCAGACATTTTTGGACTCAATTATGGTTTGTTGTTATTCAAGACGGGTGTATATGTTTTCTAATGTATCTAGGCGTTCTTCACATGATTTTAGGGAATTACGCAAATCAAACATCTCCTGTCGGAAAGATCTAAATTCTTCCCTGGTTTCTCGCAGTTCTTCTCTAAATCTACGTAGTTCAAGAGCTAGTTCCGACTCTTTGAAACCTTGCGCCACAGGGCTTTGGGGTTTCTCTTCGCCTTGCTTGATAATATACTCGGAATTAAGTCCCCGCACAGGCGTATTCTGATCTGACTTTCGGGGCGTCCGTATTTTATAGTCCGGACACAACCAAGTAGGTTGGACCTGCACACCTTCAGGAACTTTAACGCAGGCCCTCTGTGTTTTTCTATCGCATTTAGGACACGTAATGCCCTCTGCCGCCGCCATAAACTTTCCGCACGCACTGCACTTCATCGCGTTAGTTTAAGTTAATTGCAATGTAATGATGCAGATAATTATCACTAGGTGTCGCCGACTATATATTGTAATTGACACTTTGTAGTTCGAGGGTAAATAGACGATGTACATTAAAGTTATTAATAAAGGTACCTCTTATATTTTACTTTTAGATGTTTTATTTCAATTTTCTTTCACCACAATCCTTAAGCACACACAAATGATTAATTTATTAACATATGCACCAGTTTTTAAAGTCCAGAAAAAAATGTTTCAAAACATCGATATCACAACTTTAGACGTAGATATTAATTTTTATTTCGCGACAAGCTTTGCTTACTTCTAGTAGCACTGACATCCGCAACGTCACTCTCTCAATTGGTAGGAGTTCCCTGTCCCTGTCCCTGAGCAAAAGTCAACTCAAGGAGTTGGCTTTTGCTTGGCTACGGAATTTTCGAGCCAAAATCGGACTTACTCGCTTTTAGAGTGGCCATCTTCATCATAGTCGTCCGAATCATCTTCTTCCTCAGTCATTTGTAAGGAAATTTGTGCGAGTTCCAATTTAATTCTCAACACTTCTTCACGAGCCTTCAAAACTTTTTTATTGGGCCGAATAGTCCTCTTTGACTTTGTACTTTTATCTAGGTGGCCCCTCGGTGGCTCTTCGGTGCGGGAGTCTTCCCGGACTGTTGGCGGTGATGCACATCGAATGTCATCGTTGCCCTCTATTTGTTTCATCTGCTTCGGTGTACCGGTTGCATTGGCCGGCACGGGCAGGAGTACCCCCCCATCGCAGGGGCAAGATGGCGCCTCAACGCCCTCTATTGTCGATGGTGAGCGTGGTGGCATCTGGTGGCGGACGGCGTCGGTATTGTCCGACAGGCCTCCTTCCAGACCGACGGTCCACGCCATGGCATTCCTTGCGAACGAGTGATCGGCATCTTGATTCTGAAAATTCTGCAGACTTTAATACGTAGTGTCTATGTATCCGGTTCCGAAATACAAACGGATGATATCAATCCGGCTCGAAGGACCAGCGAATGTGCCGGACGGGCGTAACTCTCCGGAGTAAATGTTGTCGAAGATACTCCGCGAGCCCCTCACGTCCTACACCTATAGGTTCCGGAGGATACTTTCACTACCGCCTTTGTGTATGCTGTTGGAGAACTGTGGACTGAGGTTCATAATTAAAAATGCACGATTTATAAATTAAAGTAGCAAGGGAGTGGCCAGCGGTTCGACTGATTAATTAGTCGCGAAATTTTATAACTATTTATTCATTGAACACGGTTGTTCAACGACGTATTTCAAAACAGATTTAATTAAAATTCGCTGTAATATTCAAATTTCTATTGGTTTTTTAAAATTTCTATTCGTATTTTCAAAATATCTATTGGTAATATCAAATATCTATTGGCAGTAACAAATTTCTATTGGTATTTTCAACTATATCTATTGGTAATTTTGATTATCTATTGGAAGTAACAAATTTCTATTGGTAGTATCAAAAATATCTATTGGTAGTAGCTGGTTTTCTAACACTACTGACTAGCAGCTATTAATCAACTAAAATTAGTTGAATTTAACACTTTTTGTAACTGCGAATATCAGTTACCACTTTTTCCGTCTAGCTAACACTTTTCACTATATGTAACGGCGAAATTTCCGTTACCACTTTTTTCGGCTAGCTAACACTTTTTCACTATATGTAACTGCGAAATTTCAGTTACCACTTTTTTCAACTAGCTAACACTATTTTACTATATGCAACTGAGAATTTTCAGTTGCCACTTTTTTCGACTATGTGTAACTGCGATTTTCAGTTACGACCTTTTTCGGCTAGCTAAACTTTTTCTATTTCACTATAACTTTTCACTGTGTTCTGCTACTAGTCACTTCAGCTACTGCCGGATACTACTGCTTGTTACTGGTAGTTCTTCCTACTACCATGTTACTACTACGTTGTCGTCTGCTGCGGTGTGTGTACTACACCCAGCAGGTCTCGGGCCTCGGGGCATCTTCCCCATTACCCGGATAGTCCTCACGGCCCATTTCTATGGGCCGGTCATTGGGAGCCGGTAATCCGGCATTGTTGGTTGTTTTGTTTATTGGTTTAGCTAGGTCGGGTAAGTCGCCGTATAGGCGGCTGCTTCGACCTAGGCATCAAAGTTGGCCTGTCAGTGGCATTGCGGGCTTTACTCGACTCTCTAATCTCTTGTAGAGAGGAGTTCTCTTGGTAGAGGTCGCCCGTCCGGGGGGCGAGTGTGTAGCGGCGCAAAGTTGTTAAGGTGTGGATGTGGCCCGTTGTCTGCGCGGTCGAACATACCGCGCGTCAACCGGACCACAAACTCTTCGATTGTCTCTATTTTCAGGTTGGCCGCTATGACGTCATTACGGACGTAGCGACCTGCACCGACAATGGTCCTTAGTGATTGGTTCTGCTGGACCTGCAACCGCTGCTTCTGTCTGCTGCTCAAGAGCGCGTACCAGGCCGGAGCGGCGTATGTTAGCCTCGGACGAATATACGTCTTATATAAAGTAATCTTTGTTTTCATCGGCAGCTTGGATGCCAGGACTGGACGGAGCATCGCCCGCGCACATCTGGCATTGCGGACGACGATGTCGACGTGCGCAGTCATGCGCAGCATCCTGTCGATCCGGCATCCAAGGTAGGTTACGGCCTTCTGATACGCGATCTCTTGGCCTCTTAGCTTCAATGGTGGTGGTAGATTTCTGTAACGGCGGGTGAGTAGAGCGGCCGTCTTTCCCACGTTGACAGCCATCCTCCACTCATCCAGCCATGGTGGCAGCAGGTCCAGCAGGCGCTGCATCTTGGCAACCGCGATGTGGGCTCTTCTGGACGACGTGAAGTAGGCACTATCGTCCGCATATAGCGCCAGCTCTACGTCGTCCTCCCATTCCTGCAGTTGTCCAGCCAGCGTCGGTATATCATTGGTATATGCCGCGTACAGGATCGGCGAGAGACAGCTGCCCTGTGGTACGCCGGCTCTAATTGGCTTGACTGCGGACTCGGCATCCTCTACACAGACGTAGAAGCTTCTGTCAGCTAGAAATGACGCCACTAGCCGCAGCATAGCAGGAGGGACACTCGTTTGTTGATTCATCTTGAAGAGTAGTCCAGAGTGCCACACCCTGTCGAACGCCTTCTCTATGTCCAAGAAGACGCCCACAGACGTTCTCTCATAATTGTATTCCGTCGATAATAGGTGCAGCACTCTGGTCAGCTGTGTAGCTGTAGAGTGTCCGCTCCGAAATCCGTGTTGTTCTGCCCGCAGTTGTATGCACGGGCGGACTCTTCTTAATACGATGCGCTCGAACAGTTTGGCTATGTGCGGTAGCAGCGTAATCGGCCTGTAGCTAGCTACTCTACGCCTGTCCTTCCCGGGTTTTGGCAAGACGATGATTTTGCCGATTTTCCAGCTCTCCGGGAAGTGGGAAGTCCGCAGAATGCCATTGTAGAGTTTTCCTAACTCTACTGTGGTTCTGTTTGGCAGCTGTCTGAGTGCTGCGTTCGTGATCCGGTCGTGCCCCGGCGCCTTCCTCACTTGCAGGCGGTTAATCGTCCTCCGCAATTCTGTGGGAGAAATAAACCATTCTCCTGCAAGCGTTGGCGAGGGCGACGACAGGAACTCCTGTACGCGGCTCTCCTTTTGGGTATGAAGCTCCATGAACTCCGCACTTGCTGGATTCGGCATAAACTGCTCCTCGAAGTGCTCAGCTAGGATATCCGCTCTTTCCTTGGCCTCATAGCATCTCTCTCCAGTACTACTTAATAGTGCGCATACAGGTGATCTTGTTTTTGTCAGCTGCCGGTTCAATTTGTAGAGCGACGCATCTTCCTCCTCTGCTTTCCATATGCGCCGCTCCCAGGCCTCTCCTCTGTGGGCCTGGATTGCAACCGACAGCTCTTCTGATAAGGTGTTGAGTTGCGACTTGATTTTTGGACAGCGCGTACGCGCCCAAAGCCTCCTTAATGCTCTCTTTTTCCTCAGCTGAATTTGTATTTTTTGTGGCAGCTCTTCTTTCTTTTTGGTAAGTGGGACGATCGTAGAGGCTGCGTTGAGAGCTTCTGTGATCGTCTTAGTAATTCTGGTTGCAGCGGCCTCTACGTCGTCCGCTGTGTTGATCGGTGTTGTTACTGGAGGTCTCTCCAGTAGATGTTGTTGGTAGAGCCTCCAGTTGATCTTAGTCTTGAAGGCTCTGGGAGGCGACGTCACTGCCCTGAGGCCTAAGGTGATTAATAGCGGGAGGTGCTGTGTGTCCGCGTCGTACAGCACCTCTACCACTATCGGGCAGTTGATGTTCCTAGTGAGCACGATGTCCAGCACATCCGGACTCTTCCGGTGATCGGCTGGAATATGCGTCGGCTCTTCGGGACCTAATACGTCGTAGTTGTTTAATTCCGCATCATCGTAAAGAGCACGACCCGGCGGGGTGATCATTCTTGATCCCCATGCCGGGTGTTTCGCGTTTAGGTCCCCTGCTATAATGGTTGGTGTTTCACCTTCCATTATTGTCCGGATGTCTGAGGAGCAAAATGGAGTCCCTGGCGGGCGGTATGCTGCGTAGATCCTTAGTTCCTCGCCCGCCGCCTCCATTTTTATGCCGATTGAGCGCATAGTTTGGTACTGAGGTGGTTCCAGCTCTAGGTGGACGATGTCTCTTCTTACTAGAGCCGCCGTACCTCTGTAGGCGACTCCTTGAGCGTTGACCTCGTCCCTCCTGTATATAAAGTAGTTCGGCAGCTTTATGCGCGTCGCAGGTCTCAGCTTCGTTTCGCCCAACAGTATTACGTGTATGTCCTGCTGTTGGGCGATAGTGCGGAGTTCATGTATCTTCTGCTGGATTCCGTCCGGGTTCCAGTATAGGAGGCGCAGGTTATCCGGGTTACACGACACCACTGTAGTGCCGAGCCAGTAGCTGCGCCAAAGCCTTCATGATAGCTGTAATCGGGTCCGTCCCGGCTCTTATATCCGCCAGGACTTGGCTGCCCACTTCTATAGCGATGCCAACCAGTCTCTGGATGGCATCTGTCATGTCTGGGGCAGCTGTTGGTGTTCTTCTTGCGCTTGTTGTTGCTGGTACTGTCCTCGGGTGTGGTGTCGGTAATTCTGCTCTACCTTCTCTACCTTGGGTAGAGCGTGCTCTTTGTGTAGAGCGGGCTCTATTTTCTGATAGAGCCCTTCCTGGGGCTCTACTCTCGGTGGTTATCCTTTCTATGACCTGCGCCTGGGCCATCGTTACCGCTGGGGTAGGGGTAGAGGTGGCTGCCGCTACCTGAGGAGGTTGCTCTTTCTTCTTCTTACTGCGCACCCGCTTCTTCTTCTTTGGCTGTTGCTTCTCTGTGGCATCGTTAGCGGGTGGCTGTAGAGTCGTCCCGGTGGTTGCTTTTGGAGCCTCGTACGTCTCTGCTTGTGGTTGCTGTGCGGGGGGTGGGGGGGTGGTTGCCTTCCCCTTCCTCTAACTGTTGCCCACCCGTCTTCTTGAATTTCCACTGTTCGGGGGCGACTCTGCGGGACCCCCCTAGGGGCTTCCGGTTGTAGCCCCGGTAGGGTGATCCCTTGCTTCCTTGCGATCCTCCTCAGGACCGGGCAGCGGCGATCATTCGCTGTGTGGTTATTACCACAGTTGGCACATCTTGGCTCTACCTCTCTACCCCTTGGGCATTCGCTTGCAATGTGGTTATCTCCACAGCGGACACACTTCACTGGCCTGAAGCAGTTCGCTGATGCGTGTCCGAAGGCCTGGCAGCGGTGGCACTGTGCTGGGCCTACTCTTCTCTGCCAGGCTTCTATGGTTACGCCTTTCATGAATAGGAGTTCATCTATTGCGTAGAGCTCCTTCAGCTGCTCCAGGCTCAGGTGGTCCAGCTGGGCGAAGTAGAGGCATCCAGGCCTACCTCTACGAGGAGGGATTTCCTTCACGTACCTACTTAAGAGGAAATCCCTTTGCCCTGATGGCCTCTCCTATCTGGCTTGCGTCCGTGCCCACTGGTAGCCCCCGGATGCCCACTTTGGTGGGCTTGTCTTCTTCAGGGGTGTAACAGTACCACGACATTGATGGCAGCTCCTTGGATATTTCAATCAGATATTTTTGTATTGTCCGGAATTCTTCCGGACTTTGTGGGGTGAATCTGACACCCTTCCCGAACGGACGAGCATTCGGCGGGTGGCCTAATTTCCTATTAAGCACTTCGAAATGCTTTGTCCAGTCCGGGAGGCATTCTGCTACTATTGGCGGATAGCGTGCCTTTTCTTTGTCCGGTTGGGTGGTGGCTGTTTCCGGCGACTTGGGTCGTGGTACTGCCGGGGCAGCCGCCAGTTGGGCGTAACTCGTTGATGGCCTCTGTCCGTCATCCGTAGAGAGTCCAGAGGGGTTGGTAGCAGGCGCGGGGGGGGATCCTCCGGCGAACGGGGGGAGGGTCGCGTACGTCGTCGACGCGAACGCGACCATGTTACTGTGATTTGCCCCCATAAGGTAGACTTCGGCTATACTCTATAGAGAGCCGCTTGCCATTTTCCGGTTTTGCCTCTTTATTTTTAAACATTTTCATTATGTAATTAGCACAAATCGCAATATTTTCTATATAATGCTAATTTTTACACTAACACGCTATACACTATTAAACAGGCATTTTGGTCCTTTATCAATATGTGATAAGGGTTACTTAATATATTTACATTTAAAAAAGTTATTAATCAAAATGTACCAAATTTTCATAACAAATGTGCACGTTAAATCTTTAATTTTACTATATTTATCAAATGCGTTTATTTACATAAATTATCTCTTTACTATTGCAATCTATATACCATATGCTAACTAAATATCATATTTACAATTCTTTCAGAACACAAAAATATTCTTATTATTTTCATATAAACTATTGCGCAGTTAATTAACTTCTAGAAAGTTCCACGATATGCTGCGCTGTGATTGGTCGAAATTTTATTAAATGATTAAAGTTGTTTATATCAACTATTATTAAAAACGACATTCTATATAAGTATATTAATAGTTGTAAACACATTATAAAACCCATATTAATACACAATTCGCTTGATTTTGTTATTAATTTCACTTTTTAAACAATTTAATATTCTTTCATCACTTTTTGCTTAAAGTCTTTAAACCGTCGCGAACACTTACATAAATTTTTTTCTATATACTAATGGTTAAAACGTCGTTTTTCCAGCAATTTTGAGCTGAGGACCCTGCCCCCCGCCTCAATAATATAAATATAAAACGTCGTGGCGTGGCGCGCGTAGCGAGTGAATTAGTGATTCGGTTGTCTGCGCTCAAGCCGCGCGGACGTATTCTTCGGTCGAGCCCATGCGCTCCCGAATTACTAAGTTGCAATTGTGCGAAAAAAAAGACAATAAAAGGATTAAGTGCTCGAATTGCTTCAGTGGTGTTGTGCGTCATTGCCGCCGTCAGGTTGCATCGGCCCGCCGGCCCATTGTTCTATTGTGTTAGGGATTAGTGTAGTGCCCCACGCTCTGCCAATTTCCAGTAAAAACTGTAAGTAGTTTATTACACACCGCCGTGCCGCCTCAGAGGCGGCTATTATATTGTTATTGTATTAATCTCTGTGTTCGCTTGTCGCATTAGGCGACAGCTAGGTACACACCCTAACGTACCAACGCGTTAGGTATATAGGTGTTCGTTTAAGCACACACCTCCCCCGCCGTGAGGTGGGGGAGCTTTGTACACAAGTGTTTTCTTAAAAACAAGACAAGATGGCGGCTATAACCATAGCCGAACTCGCCGACTTTTTCAGTCGTGCGTGCCCCGACGTTTGGGCGACCTTTCTAGCGCAACGCCAAACGCCCACTGCTGAACGTCCGACCGTGTTGGTGGACGACCCTATGTCGCCCAGCACCGGACCCGCGACCCCCGCGTCCGTAGAAACGCTTTATGACGTAGGATCCCCCGCGCCTTCTGCGCTCTCCACTCGTGGGCCGTCCCCGGCGTTCTCGGACGCCGAGACGGGCTCCGAAATGGAGTTCGACGTCGCGAAACCCGCCATGCCCGATGACGAAGGCTTCACCGTAGTCTCGGGCAAAAAACGTAAACGTCCCGCCGCGAAAAAGGGGGCCGAGCCTCACTCGGCCCCTTCGTCCCCGTCGTCGTCACCTAACGCCACTCCGGCTAAAAAGACCGCGCCTTCAGCGCGCCCTAAAATCGCCAAAATCGCGAACTCTGAACCCGCCGCGGTGCGCAAGGAAAAACCGCCGCCCCCGATCATCCTTCAGGATAAATCCCGATGGAGCAACCTTTCGCATTGGATTGACTCCAAAAAAATCTTCTGCCCAAAGGTCCACAATGGTGGCCAGGGCATACGCATCCACGTCTCAACGACGGATGACTTCCGCGCTTTAACTGCGCATCTTAAAGTTCAGAAACTGAGCTTCCATACTTACGCCCTTGCGGAAGAACGCAACCTCCGCGTAGTCGTTCGCGGGCTCCCTAAGGAGCTCGAAACCGAGCACATTTTAAGCGATCTTAAATCGCAGAATCTCCCGGTTAGGGAAGTGCACAGAATGCACCACCCCACCGACAAAAAAAGATACCTAGACCTTTGTCTAGTTATCTTAGACCTGTCCCCGGAAGGGAAAGAAATTTACAATATTCGCCGAATCTGTAATCTCACTGGGATTACGGTAGAGGCCCCCCGTAATAGGGGCATCGTTGGTCAATGCCACCGATGCCAACTGTATGGCCACTCGGCCAAAAATTGCTATGCGAAACCTAGATGCGTTAAGTGTCTAGGTGACCACGGCACACCCGAGTGCACCCGAACGCCCGAGTCGGAAGGCCCCCCGAGCTGCGTTCTGTGCGGCGAAGCGGGACACCCAGCGAACTATCGCGGGTGTACCAAAGCGCCGCGTAGAAAGTGGCGCGGAGGCGCAAACCGGCGCGGACGAGCGGCTAGCGCTAGTAGGTCCCGTCCTAGGCAACATGCCCCATCATTAGCACCGATCTCGGTGTCTCAACCCGCGCCCCCTCAGCCTCACACCAAACCCGCCCCCGCTAAAGGGTCTTCCGGGCAAGGTGTAAGCTCATCGGTGCCTTCAGCACCCGCGTCGAACGCATGGGTTAAGCCCCCGGCGATTGTTAGCGCGGCCGCCTCACGGCCAGCGCCCTCTCTCCAGGCTCAAAAGCCCAAACTTGCCCCTCAGGCATCTTCTACCTTCGCTGCTGACTTCTCGTTAGTCTGCAGCTTCTTCAACAATATTAATGTTGCCGAAGTGTCTTCCCTGGCCCGTAAACTACGCGAGGCCAAATCCGCTCAAGATAAGCTCAATGCCACCATTGAGCATATCAATCTCATCGACGCGATCGGTTCATTCCAATGCGCCTAAATAATAATCTCTCTAAAACAAAATGGCAGTACAACATACAGGCAGAACCAAACCTAGCTCACTGACTGTCGCGTTCTTTAACGCAAACGGCATCAGAGATCAAAAGGAAGAAATCGTGTACTTTTTACGCGATCATGATGTCGACATCATGCTAGTGCAGGAGACCTTCTTGAAACCTAGCGTGCGCGATCCCAAAATAGCTAATTATACCTTAGTAAGAAATGATAGGCTGACCGGACCTAAAGGCGGCACCTTGATCTACTACAAAAGGTCCTTGCACTGTATACCGTTAGACACTCCACCGCTTGCTAACTTAGAAGCATCGGTATGTAGAATAGCACTTACGGGCCATCCGCCCGTCATAATTGCCTCGGCATATCAGCCACCGCAAAAACCCTTATTAGAAGCCGACATCTCGGCACTACTAAATCTAGGCCCCAGCGTAGTAATCGCGGGTGACCCAAACAGTAAGCACGTTATTTGGAACTCTAACCTAAACAATCCAAACGGAAACATATTATGCGGCCTCACGGAGAGACTTAACTTCGACGTTATCGCTCCTGAGAGCCCAACTTACTACCCATTTATAACTAGTCACCAACCGGACGTCCTTGACGTAGCTATTTTAAAAGACATCCGGCTTAACATTAACTCGATCGAAACTTTCATCGAACTATGCTCGGACCATAGGCCGATCGTATTAGAACTGGGCCGGTCGGCTGGTGAGGTCCCTCAGACCAAAACCATCGTCGACTGGCGTAAGCTCAAGGTCAAACTTGAGTCTACGAACTCCCAGCATTTAGACTCAATACCGGACAAGATAGACTCGCCGGAGGAAGCCAATAGGGCGATTAGCGCCCTATCGACTAACCTCACATCAGCGGTCGAAGAGTGCTCCCGTAAGGTTCGTGTGTCGAGCGATCGGTACACAAAGCTTCCGGCAGACGTTCGACGGCTGATTAGAGCGAAAAACTCCGCGCTAAAAGCATATGACCGTTATCGCACGGAAGATAACAAAATCCGGCTACGTTCTCTGCAAAACGAGATTAAACAACGCGTTGTAGAATTTAGAAATGATAAATGGGATAACCTCTTAGAGGGATTAGAACCATCCCAAGATGCCTTTTGGAGGCTGACTAAAGCCATAAAAGCAGAGCAAATTGCTCCCATGCCGCCTCTCGTGAGGCTCGACCACCCCGATCTCGCCTTAGACGATCTCGAAAAAGCCGAATGCCTAGCCGACAGTTTTTTTTTCTCTGTTGCAACCCCGGTGACAAGTTGTAAAATAATTGCTCCCAACTATTTTTAAAAATTAAATATTGTAAAATAATAATATCCACCTCAATTTTGAGTTACAGTTGTTAAATTCGACTTATTTGTGTTTGTGATATAAGTAAAAGTCAGAAGTACCTATTTTAATTACATACATTGTGTTTACTGTTCCAACCAAAAGTAACAGCTGTAACGAACATCGTTTAAACGTATTGTAAGTGTAATTCTTGTTATCCCTTTAACATTTTAAGATTTCCTATTAAGTGTTGTTGTGGATTTCATTTTGAATTATTTACATGATAATTTAATTTGAGATCTGTAAATAAGCCCATACATCTCGACATTTGCTTACTCTGCTTCTTTGGTTTTCTTTCTTTGTTTTCTTTTGCTATTTACATTTAATAGTAAAATGAATACACGCAACGCCAAAACGCGCCAATTGGAGAACCAACTTCAAATGGTGCTTCAAGAACTTAAGGCGTCAAAGGAGCAGTGTGAGCTGTTAATTAAAGAAAGGGATGACAATGAAAAGGAAATAATAAATATAATTGCTAAAAATACTAAACTAAAAAGTGACATGGTTAAGTTGCATAAAGAATATACATTTATTACAAAAGAAAGGGATCAACTTCAGAGAACAGTCGATGAGTTTGACCAATGCAGCAAGGAATATGAGGAATCCCTCAAATTAATTGCTGCATTGCAGTTACAGTTAAGTGAGGCTAATGAGCAGATTGTGCAATTAAAACATTACATAGATAACATAAAAGCGTCCCAAACTCAAAGTCTGTTCAACGAGCTCATAGAGTGTGAATCTACTAAATCTAAAGCATTGCAACCCTCCACAACAATCGATTTGACTGGTGATGATTATGTCATATCAAGAACAGCAGCAAGGACTACCTGCAGTAGAAGAAAATTAAAGAAATATATAAAAATTAATAAATATATTAGAAAACTACAAAAATTAATTAAAACTAAAATTAATGTTAAAAATTATATAAATGTATGCAAAGAAAAGCAAGAACTAATTAATAAACTTAAAATATATTCAATTGAGGTGGAAAATATGAATCACTGTTATGAGACTGATATAGAGTGTCTAAATTCAACAATTTTATCACTTAAAAGCTCTCTAGAAATTGTATCAAATAAATATGCATCGGCTCAAGATGAGATAAAAGAACACATATTGGCCATGAATGATCTGGTAAAATCATGTGAATATAATGAGGAGCGCTTTGACTCCTTAATAAAAAATCAGAGTGAGTATCAGCGCTCCATACCAGGTTCATCGGGGACAATATGTGTAAATAACAAAGTTAACAGTAAGACCTCATTATTTTCACCTACACTCTATGACAGTGCCATGACAAAGGATATAAACTTAAAAAGCAATGTAAATATTAAAAAAAATAAAGTTATTATGTATTGTGATGACATAGGCAAAAATTTGGGCATGATGTTAAATAACTGTTTAAAAGGACATATGATCACTAATTATTGCATGCCTGGAGCATCCTTTAGTCATATAATGAATAAAGTTTTAACTAGTAAATTTTGTCCTAATAGCACATTAATAATTCTTGTTGGGAGAAGAGGCAATGTAAACAAAAATCAATTATTAAAATATATTGATAATCTAAATACTTTAAATGTACATAAAATTATCTTGTTTACATTGCCTTACATACAGGGTTGGCCGCAGGAAAATAAAATAAGATATGATTTAAATTTATTAATGAATAACTTTTCATGTAATAATAATTTAAACTTGACATTTAATTGTTAAAATTATAATGATAGAATTAATTTAATAGATATAAATAATTTAATTAAGAAATTTTTGACTAGAGATAGGTATTACCTATCAAAATATAATTTAAGACAGATAGCAAATGTGCTATCTTATTATTTATATATTAACTCAGCCAAGGAATTGGCTACACAGACATCTGCTTCTTTTGAGCAGTGTAATGACTTATTATGCCATTTGGAATCAGTTCCAAGTAATTTAAATTAGAAAATGAGACAATAGAGGTAATCTCTAGCAGTTATAATAACTTAAATAATTTAGAATGTAGCTTACAAATCTTTAATTGTATGACTCCACAGAGTAATAATGAAAATTGTTTACACCTGGTGCATCAAAATATACAAGGCATGATAGGCAAAGAGCTAGAAATTGAGTTGTTCTTAAATAGCAACAATATTCATATCTTATGTATTACTGAACATTGGTTAAAAGCTTATAATTTAATGTTTAACTTCAGTAATCACCAGGTGGTCAGTTCTTTCAATAGAGATACGGTTTTAAGAGGTGGCTCCTTAATATTAGCTAGTAAATTATTATCATGTAAAGAACGTAAAGACATTGTGAGCCTCTCTGTTGAGCGAACTGTAGAAATGGCATGTGTTGAGTTTGAGCACCTCATTGTTGTGAGCGTCTACAGACCCCCATGTTGTACATATGATGCTTTTGAAAACATTATGGAGGAAGTTTTTGCTAAGCTTAATAAACAATAAATCTGTTGTAATATGTGGAGACTTTAATATCAATCTCCTAGAAGCTTCCTCCATCAATATTAAATTTAGATCATTGTTTAAATCATATGGTCTTTTTAATTTATTTATAGAGCCAACGCGTATTTCTCAATCTAGTGCAACATGTATAGATAACATTTTTACAAATGTGAAGCCGTTGCATAAATGTATAATTCAAAAATTAAGTTCTGATCACTGTGGACAAGTAGTTTCGTTACCTTATGTTCACAAAAAGCAAGTAGATGAGAAAGTTGTGTCTGTTCCAGTAAATGCACGTCGCTTGGAGAAATTTAGAAGTAACGTAGTGAAAAAACTTCCATCACTTTCATACCAAAATGATCCTAATTTTTTGTATGGAACATTATTTAAGCTTATTTGCAATGAATTTAATAATACTTTTACTTCTAAAACATTCTCCTTGAACAGTCGGAAGTCATTCAATGAATGGGCGACAGTAGGAGTCCATAAGAGCAGGCATAGGTTATATGCTCTTTACCATGAAAGGTCACATAATCATAGCGTCGAATTTAGGGAATATGTAAAAAAATATTCAAAAATATTTAAAAGAGTGTGCTCCATAGCCAAGTCTTTGCATTTGAGCAACAAAATTAAGACGGCTTCCAATAAAATTAAAATGACATGGAGTATAATTAATAGCGAAACTGGTAAGATCAACTCTCGCAATTCAAATTACCAGTTAAGTGTTAACAACAAATTAACTGTATCAGATCAGGACGTAGCAATGGTTTTTGAGAAATATTTTACTGATATTCCGATCTTGACCACTAAGTCACTGAATTCTTCTCCTGCCGTCGCCGAATCATTACTTAAACAAAATGTAAATGTGTGTACAAAGAATTTTACATTTCATAAAGTGTCATCAAAAGATATTGTAAAATATTTTAAAACTATTGATGTAAAGAAAACTGCGGATCTATGGGGGATTTCCGTTAAAGTTATTGCGTCTATAATAGATACAATCGCGCCTCATTTAGCTATTATTTTTAATACTAGTATCGAATCTGGTGTGTTTCCTGATTTAATGAAGCATAGTAAAGTAATACCTTTATTTAAATCTGGTAGTACATTAGACCCCGCCAATTTTAGACCTATTTCTGTACTACCAACACTTAGTAAGATTTTTGAAAAAATTGTTCTTGTTCAAATGTTAAATTTTTTTAATATAAATAATTTACTTCATAAAAATCAATTTGGTTTCACAAGGGGTCGCTCGACAACTGATGCCGGTGTTGAGCTGATTAAATATATCTTTAATGCATGGGAGAATTCACAGGATGCTTTGGGTATATTTTGTGACCTATCCAAGGCCTTCGATTGTGTTCACCATGAAACATTAATCAGGAAACTTCAACACTACGGTGTAAGAAGTGATGCCCTTAAATTAATTATTTCATATTTAAGTAAGAGAACGCAAAAAGTTGTCATTAACAATATGAGCTCTTCCGGATCGATGGTACAAATGGGCGTGCCTCAAGGCTCAATTCTCGGCCCCTTTCTGTTTCTTGTATACATTAATGACTTACCTTACATAGTAGGGGATAACCATGATATAGTATTATTTGCAGATGACACTTCTTTAATTTTCAAATTAAGTCGACAGTTACTAAAATATGACGAAGTAAATAATGCTATCTCTAAATTAGTAAATTGGTTCGATGTTAATAATTTGCATTTAAATGGCACTAAAACAAAATGTATGAAATTCGTGACTCCAAATGTCAAACAATTAAATACTAATGTAATTTTAAATGGGGAGAAACTGAGTCTTGTAGATACCACCATTTTTCTTGGAATCACACTAGACGCGAAGCTTCAATGGAGCCCCCATATATCAAAACTAGCAAGCAGACTTAGTTCTGCAGCATATGCTGTAAAAAAGATTAGAAGTTTAACCAGTGTTGAAACAGCTAGACTAGTTTACTTCAGCTACTTCCATAGCATAATGTCGTATGGTATTTTGCTATGGGGACACGCAGCTGACACTGAAATTATATTTGTTTTGCAGAAGAGGGCCATAAGAGCAATTTATGATTTAAAGCCTAAAGAGTCGCTGCGACAAAAATTTAAGGAAATTAATATATTAACTTTGGCCTCTCAATACATTTATGATAATGTAATGTACGTACACAAAAATAAAAGTAGTTTTATAAAAATAAGTGATATTCATTCTGTAAATACTAGGAACAGACACAAGCTAGTAGTACCAGTTACTCGACTCCATCGAGTCAGTAATTCATTCTTGGGGCGATGTATACGCTTTTACAACAAAATTCCAGAAAATATACAAAGTTTGACCTGTTCAAAGTTCAAAAACTTTATTAAACTAAGTTTGTATAAAAAGGGTTATTATAATATTAAGGAATTTATGGATGGTAATAACCCCTGGAAATGAGGTGATCGCTACCAAGCTATTTCTAATTTGTTGTGTTGTTAATTTGTGTAACATCATGATTGTAAGCTGTTATTTAAAAAAAAAAGTCCCGCTGGGTTTCTTGCTGGTTCTTCCCAGGACAGAGGTTTTTTCCGAACCAGTGGTAATCAAACAAAAGAGTGACTTTCAATAAGTATTATTTATAATCTATATTGAATAAAAAAGTTTCTGTTTCTGTTTCTGTTACAGTCTAGAGAGCCAGTGTACCCCATCCAGCGTACCAACAGATCCCGCTCACCTGCTAGAGGTAGAAGCGGAAATCGAACGTAGGGCTGCGTTACCGCCAGCGGGCGATCCACTCGATCCCGTGACTTTCGAAGAAGTCACTAAGACCATAAAAAGCCTTAAGATTAGATCAGCCCCTGGGCCAGACGGCATCAGTAACAAGGTGATCAAATCTCTTCCGGCACCGTTAATTTACCTCCTCGTAGGAATTTTCAACGCGCTTCTCTCGAGCTGCTCTTTCCCGGATATCTGGAAAGAAGCAGACGTAATAGGAATCCATAAACCGGGCAAACCGCGTAACCGACCCACCAGTTACAGGCTTATCAGCCTACTCAACACCTTAGGTAAATTATATGAGCACACTATCCTCAAGCGCCTCCGTCACTTCACGGAAACTAACAGACTCCTCCCTGACGAACAGTTTGGATTTAGAGCCAAACATTCATGTACTAACCAAATTCATCGCCTAACAGAATATATTCTGTCTGGCTTCAATCATCATCCGACAAGGAGAAAATCTCGAGGCACGGGAGCCCTCTTTTTTGATGTCGCAAAGGCATTTGATAAGGTCTGGCACGACGGCTTGCTCTACAAGCTGTATAAACTAAACGTGCCGGACAGGCTCGTACACATCATCCGAGCCTTCCTTTCAGATCGCTCTTTTCGCTATCGAGTGGAGGGTACCCGTTCTTCGAAACGCTTTCCTAAGGCCGGTGTCCCACAAGGCTCCGCCCTGTCTCCAATTCTGTTTACACTTTTTACGAGTCACATCCCTAAAGATCCAGCGGTCAACACCGCTCTCTTCGCCGACGATACGGCTCTCTTTGTATCAGAGTACAATAGGAATATTCTCACTTTAAAACTCCAAAAAGCTGCCAATCGCTTAGGCGAATGGTTCCGCCAATGGAGAATTGAAGTGAATCCCGAAAAAAGTGTAGCAATATACTTTCAACGGAATCCAAAACAGACCGGTAATGGACCAAGAAAACGTATGAAGGTAATTACCTTATACGGCCGCCCCATCCCATGGGAATCCTCGGCCAAATATCTGGGCGTTACGTTTGACGCCAACATGAGTTTCGCGAAACACATTAGTATTGTTCGCAACAAAGCCAAGTCAGTTATTGGCCGTCTCCATCCTCTTGTGAACAGCAAGAGTAAGCTGTCTCTAAGGCACAAACTCCATTTGTACAAATCCTGCGTTAGACCTATTATGTCTTACGCAAGTGTAGCCTTTGCACACACATATAAGTCCCACCTAAACGAACTACAGAAAGTTCAAAACCATTTCATCCGTAAAGCCACCGGTGCACGGTGGTATCAACGGAACTCTGATTTACACAGCGATTGTCAACTCCCCTGTATCTCCGAATACTTTAAGGAGATGTCCCAGCGCTACTTTGACAGCGCCGAAGCTCATCCGAACCCCCTAGTGGTAAACGCAGCCAACTACGTCCCGATACCGAACGTCGCGCCGTTTCTCCGTAGACCGCGTAATGTATTAATAGAGCAACCGCGTTCGCTCGATCCCGTCGACCCAAACGTCGCAGGCACATCACACACTGACACTACACCCACACCAATTGGGACAAACACTAATAGGACAACGGAAGGGGCGCGTCGCACCCGTAGGCGGGCACGACGCGTTCCAACACACACCGCGTACACACCGTACACCAGCGTGCCTGGGCGGTTCTCACCGCCCAGAACATCGACCGATACGAGCTAAGCAGTCAGAGGCAGGGGTTCGCATTCCCCCCCTCGGACTGCGGTTAGATAGCTCAAAATAAACCTCTACGGAGGGGACATGATGATTGGTAACAATACCAAATCACAAACCATCATCATCCTCATCCTTATCCCAGCTACCGCCTTTCCACTTTTAAATAGCTCGCGGCCTTTCAGGCCGCGAGCCCTGCGTCCGATGAAGCTGTAAGAACCGCATAGGTTAACAGCGTAAACATCACAGAAAATAGTGGCGCGCGTAGCCTCATTCGCTCCGCGGCCGCGTCACGGTAACATGCCCTGTTTATTATTTTTCGTGCCTAAAGGCTTAATATATAAGAAATTAAATTGCACTATATAAAGGAATACAATTTACATACAATACTTATTCTACAATTTGGCATTAATTAATTTCTATATTCTAAATCTATGTTAATTCTCGCCATTTGTTCGGTGCCTTTATTGCGAGAGTTATTATATAGTTACAATACTATTTATTTATAAATAAAAGCTATATTTCTCAATATAATTGCTACGGCTTTTCCCGCGTTGCTGTGTGCAACCACCGCTAGTTGTGGAACCGTGAGCGCGGCCCGACGATCGTAACATCCTCATGGCTCCGCCCACCGCCCCTAGGTTGTTCAACTAGCGATGGTTACGACAAGCAATCAGTAAGTCATTTCGTTCGGCGTATTATTTTGTTTGCGTCGTGCACATTCTCCCGCCGTCGCCATGCTGCGATCCCTCTGGTAGCACGACGATCTTCTTTGTCGGTCTTCGTAGTACATGCCCCGTGCTTGTTGTTACGTCCACTACTCGTACCTCTCCGTCGACGCCAGGAAATACGTTGCTAATTTTTCCCCTGGGCCAGATGTTGCGTGGTAGATTGGAGTCACAAATGATGACTAGGTCTCCAATCTTCGGTGATACGCCTATGCTGCTGGGCTCCCGCCGGTGTTGGAGTAGGGGCAGGTATTCCTTTACCCACCTTCTCCAAAACACGTCGGCCAAGGCTTGAGCTCGTTTCCACTGCTGGCGGGCCGTCACATCGCTCTCGCTGAAGTGTCCCGGCGCAGGTACGTGCGAGTTGGGACCGATGATGATGTGATTCGGCGTGATGGCTTCTGGGTCTCCTGGGTCGACTGAGACGTGTGTGAGAAGTCTTGAGTTGACCGTGTTTTCGACCTCGGCGAGCAGGGTCACCAATGTCTCGTCACTGGGATAGCGCTCCTTGAGGGTGACGCATAGAGCTTCTTTCACGGAGCGAACCATTCGCTCCCATGCGCCGCCCATGAACGGTGCTGATGGTGGTATGTACTTCCACACAATTTGTCGACATGTGGTTTCGTGCTCCAGGGCTGCGAGTGCTGCTTCGGCCAGCTCCTTGTCGGCTGCCTTGAAGCACGTAGCGTTGTCACTCCATATTTCTTTTGGGCATCCTCTTCTGCTCATAAAACGCCTGAGCGTCGACACGGCTGAGTCGGCGCTAAAAGAGTGGGCTACCTCTATGTGTATTGCTCGTGATGTCATGCAGGTGAATAACGCGCCATAGCGCTTTTCACGATGTCGTCCCACTGTGACCTCTATTGGCCCGAAGTAGTCCAGTCCGGTGTATGTGAACGGACGTGCGTGATGAGCGAGGCGTGAGGACGGCAGGTTTCCTGTAGATGGTGATGCAGGCTTGGCTTTTCTTAGACGGCACGGTAGGCAGCTTTTGACGACAGTTTTCACCACTGGACGTATTTTTCTTATGTACAGTCTCTGTCTTAATTCGTTCACGACTGTTTCCACGCCTCCGTGATGCAACCTCTCGTGTACGTGTGTTATGTACAGACGAGTGTATGCGTGCTTCCCGTCTAGTATGGGAGGGTCGTACGTGTCCTCTTCCACTTCTGATGCTGCTTTTATTCGACCTCTGAGGCGTAGGGTCCACTCTTCATCGACGTATGTGCTCAGGTGGCCTAATTTGTCGTCACCTCCCGGAACACTTCCGTTGACGATCCTCTTGAGCTCCTTCGTGAAGCTTTCCCGCTGACTGGCTTGCACCCACAGTTGTTCGGCTCTTACGTGATAAGCGGCCGGTATTTCTCCAAGCGTTGAGACAGTATGAGTTGCCTTTTTCTCCTTGGCGGGGATGTTGCGTTTGTTTGTTCTTTGCCAGCCAGGGTCGCTATCTTGTCTTGCTCTGTTGCGTTTACGCCCAGCCTTCACCACGTGCTTGTTTGGTCTGCACATGTCGATGAATAGGAGGACTCTCGCTGTCGCCCTTATGAGGCGAATCCATTTTGAAAATCTTTCTATTTGTGGCAGATGTGTTGTTGGCGAGTCTACCCTTTTAACTGCGATGTTACATACTTCTCGTTCTTCCCCGGTGTCGTATTGTGTCGTTTTCTCTTCCTGCGGCCATTCTGCTGGTGGACGTTGCAGAAACGGGGGTCCTCGGAACCACCGGTGCGACTCGTCGAATCTTTCTGGCGTGGATCGGGTCGCGTCGTCTGCCACGTTTTCTTTAGACGGTAGCCAACGCCATTCGTTCTTCTTGGTCGTATCTTCTATCTCCGCCAGGCGATGAGCGACGAAAGCTTTGTACGCGCGAGGCTCCGACCTTATCCACACCAGTGCAGTACGAGAGTCGCACCAGTATGTCTTGCCCGCTATATCACCACCGTGCTCATCGACCACGGTCTGCGCGAGACGAGCTCCCAGCAGTGCCGCTTGTAACTCGAGCCGTGGTATGGAGACTGGTTTCAGTGGTGTTACGTGGCTCTTGGCGGCGGCCAATGATACGTTAACGCTGCCGTCTGCTCGCTCCGTTCTCCAATACACGGCTGCTGCTGCTGCTAGGCCTCCTCGCTTGCGTCGACGAACGTGTGTAGTTGGCGCGTCGACACCGGGTTGTAATCGTAGCATCGCGGTATTCTCAGTTGTTCTATGGCGTTAAGTGAAGTAATCCAGTCTTCCCATTTTTCTTTTAATTCTGTGGGCAGAGGGTCGTCCCAGTCCGCCTTGTAACGCCATGTATCTTGGAATATTCTCTTCGCTGGGGTGGTCACTGGTGATATTAATCCCAGCGGGTCAAATAAAGCCATTATGATGCGCAACGCTTCACGTTTAGTTGGCAAGCGTTGTTTTTCTTTTACGTCGGCAGGCATCTTCATATTGTGAGTATTAAATCCAATATGATCGCTTTGTACATGCCAGAGCAGGCCGAGCGTCTTCTCAGTTTCTTTTCCGCCCAGGCTCACGGTCGCGTCGTGTTGTTTATGTTCTGTCGTTATTTCTTCTATTGTTTTCTCTTCGTTCGATGTCCACCCGCTGAGTACGAATCCCGCTTGTTTGTGGACGTGATCGACTGCTTTTACCGTTTGCTGAGCTTCCGTGACAGAGTGGAAGCTCTGCAAGTAGTCGTCCATATAGTGATTTTTTTTATGGCGACCGCAGCTTCTGGGTATGCCTCTGCATGTTCTTCAGCATTTTTATTTTTGATGTATAATGCTGTGCACGGTGATGATGTCGCTCCAAAGATGATTGATGTCATCCTATATTCTTCCGGTTGGTCCTCCCGCCGCTTGCCTCTCCACAAGAAACGTAAAACGTCTCTATCTTCTTTACGCACTTTGATCTGCATGAACATTTCTTTTATGTCGGCGCTCACTGCATACGGATACTGTCGGAACCTCATGATTACTCCGGGCAATGATTGTAACAAGTCGGGCCCCGAGTGAAGCATATCGTTGAGACATATTCCGGCTGTCTTCGCTGCGGCGTCGTGCGCAAATCTCGGCGGCTTGTTCGGTTTCGCAGGGTTGATGACTGGGAAGTGTGGCAGATACCATGTCCTTCCTTGTGGCGGTGGTATGGGCGCGCGCTCTGCGTAACCCGAGTTGAAAAGGTTCTGTATGCGTTCTTCGTAATGTAGCTTGAGATTACTGTCTCGGTCGAGCCTCTTCTCTAAGGTGTGCAGGCGCCTTTCCACGTCCTTGTAATTATTTGATATTTGGAAATCCTTTTGTTTCCACAACAACCCTGTCTCAAATCTGCCGTCCGCCGACCTCTGGCTGGTTTCCCTCAATATTTGCATAGCTCGCTGCTCGGGATCTTCTTTCGGTCTTCTTGGCTCGATGCACAGTGATTCTAATTTGAAACAATTTTTTATTTCCTCTTCTATCGGCTGTGTATCTTCCCTCTGATGTAGTCTGCCGCAGAAGGTGACCGTCGACGTCAATGAGCTATGACAGCCATGCAGAACCCAGCCCAGGTTGGTGTGTGAGGCGACTGGTTGGTCTCGACGACCGACGCGCAGTTTTCTTGACACTATGAGGTGCCAGTTGTCTTGTCCGATTAGTATTTTGGTGAGGCGCGTTCGTAGGTGATATCTTCTTTGATATCCAACAGATGTTGGCAATTCTCTAAGTGATTTTCATTCACGGATTCTGGCGTGAAGTCCAACCGCTCTACCGTACGCGCTGCTTCTATGTTGTGTTCCTCTTGCGCGTACTTTCCTCTTATTTTAAGGCTGACGATCTTGCTCTTCTCATGTTTCACCTCCGAGCCGACCCCTTGTATCCACATTGCGTGGGCTGGGCCGTCGGCACCGATGACGTCAGCGATTGAGGCATCGACTAAGGTGACCGTGCTTCCTTCATCCAATAATGCGTATATTTCGACGCAGCTTAGCGGCCCCCTTATTGTTACGGGCGCTATCTTTAGATAAGCGCGGCGGTGTTCGTACGGTTGAGTCGCTGTGATGACCTCCCTTGCCGATGTTGCGGTTTCCATAGCGGGTTCCTTTTCAATTGCTGCTGTTCTGTCGTGATGCAGCAATTTATGGTGATTCATCATGCATCCGCTTTTTCCGCACGGTGGAGCTTTACACAGCAATCGGCGATGTTTACCTCGCAGACAGCGGTAGCAGATATTATTCTTCTTTGATACTTCCCATCTGTCATTTGTGGACAGAGCGGCGTATGACTTGCAATCGGGCAGTTTGTGTTCTTGTTTGCATTGAGGGCAGCGTTCTTCATATTGTTTCTTGCTTGTGGCGAAGGCACGTTCTATTTTTCTCGGTCTTCGCTCTCTCGTCTCGCTGTCCTCTGCTATGAACTCCGGCAAGGCATACGCGCTGCATTTGTCCGCTTCTTCGTTTAAGAACATTGATATCTTCTTAAGCTCTGGGATATCTTCTTTCTTTCTGGCTGCATAGTCGTACCATTTGCTTCTCAATATGGGCGTGAGTTTGTCTGTGATAACTCGCGTCATTTCCGGACTATGCAGATAGTGTGCTTTCTTGAGTGCTTCCACGGTGCCCCCTACGTTTGCTATACGATTTGCGAATATGCATAGCTCCCTGGGATTGTCCGTAACTTTGTTCAGCAGCTTCAGCTTCTCGATTTCTAAGTGAATTAACGCTTCTGGTCGTCCAAATCTCCTTTCCAAAGCTTCCATTATCAGGCTGGGATCTGGTTGGCTTATAAGTAGGCATCCTGCGGCTTCTTTTGCTGTCCCTTTTAAGCTTCGGCGTATTCTCGCTATGTTTTCGTTCATCGTGAAGTACTTTGAAGATTCTTCGTACGTTGTTTTGAAGCTGAGCCATTCTTTGCTGCTACCATTGAATGTAGGTAGCTCTTGCACATATTTCGGCGGCTCCCTTGTGCTTCGTACTGCTTGTGATAGAGCAGCGGCTAAGGTAGCGACGTCGATTTGTTGCTGCGCCTGTCCATAGTCTTCTTTCTGCGGCGCGGGTTGTGATGCAAACTGCGGAGCAGGTTGCGATGCGAAGTGCGGCGTGGGTTGTGGCGCGGGTTGCGATGTAGACTGCGGAGCGGGTTGCGATGTAGGTTTTTCTTGCAACCATGTACTAATGCGTACTGATGCTAAATCGTCTTCTATTTCTTCATCTTCGTCATCGGTTTTGATCCGACTTCTGCTTGTAATCGCTGCACGTGTATTTCTTGCAATTCCGTTCTTGCTTGCAACTGAGCCTGCTCGAGCTTGAGTTCGGCTAACCGCTCTTTCGCCTTTAACTCCGCGAGGAGTCTCTTGCGTGAGGCTACGGAGCGGCACGACCTAGTCTCGTCGGGCCTTAGTGTGCGCTGCGATCTTCGATCCCTCTCTTGCTGGGTTTCTTCCGTTGCGGCCGTGTTATTGGTCGCAGAGGTAGCGGTTGTATCGCTGACCGTTGTGGTTTCGCTCGTGGTGTTGGATGTACCAGTAGTGGTTGAATCGCCCCCAGAGGCCTCTTCTGTGGCCCCCTGGGTTATTTGTTCATCCTTGCGACGCTTCGATGATTCTCCGTTGTTACTACGTGTAATCACCATTTTTCTTCACAATAATATTTTTTCGTTCTTGCGGTTTGCTTCTTTATTCCGGCAATACCAAGACCGATATTGTCTTTTTCTTCTAGTAATCCGGCTTCTCGAAGGACCATTTATGTTACGGATCGCCGTAACGCCGTTCGAAAAATGAATGAAACGCGTTGGTCTTGCTTAAACTGGAGGCAAGCGGCGGTGAGGAGGAACTTTTTCTTTTCTTGCTGCTGTTTTTTTTTCTGTGGCTGGAGAGCGACTGCCTACCGTTCCGGCCTGCCCTTCTTATATATGATTTGGCCGTTGCTCGCCAGCGGACCCTTGCCTCACCCCCGCGCCTTTCTTTATTGGTTAGATTTCTTACAAACTTACGCACAGACTTAAATATATAATATTCTTACAACTACTTATTAAACTAATACTTACATAACAATTTTTCTATATACTAATGGTTAAAACGTTGTTTTTCCAACAATTTTGAGCTGAGGACCCTGCCCCCCGCCTCAGTACTATAAATATAAAACGTCGTGGCGCGGCGCGCGTAGCCTCATTCGCTCCGCGGCCGCGTCACGGTAACATGCCCTGTTTATTATTTTTCGTGCCTAAAGGCTTAATATATAAGAAATTAAATTGCACTATATAAAGGAATACAATTTACATACAACACTTATTCTACAATTTGGCATTAATTAATTTCTATATTCTAAATCTATGTTAACTCTCGCCATTTGTTCGGTGCCTTTATTGCGAGAGTTATTACATAGTTACAATACTATTTATTTATAAATAAAAGCTATATTTCTCAATATTATTGCTACGGCTTTTCCCGCGTTGCTGTGTGCAACCACCGCTAGTTGTGGAACCGTGAGCGCGGCCCGACGATCGTAACATCCTCATGGCTCCGCCCACCGCCCCTAGGTTGTTCAACTAGCGATGGTTACGACAAGCAATCAGTAAGTCATTTCGTTCGGCGTATTACTTTGTTGGCGTCGTGCACACATATCGAAAATGAAACTAAAAGATTAATAGAAGAAAGAAAACTACTCAAAACTACAAAAAACTAGGAAAAGACAAACAAAACCTAAGGGCCATTGCAAAATTAAGTAAAAAAATAAGCAATAACATCAAAAAGGATAGAACCAAAAAAAGAACCAACGTACTCAACTACTATATAAAAAAGACAAGAGGAATCAAAAAAACATTAAAAAAACTAGTGGAGAAGAAAACATGGATAACAAACATTCAAAGTAAAGCAGGAAAACAGGAAACGACAAGAAAGCTATAATCCAGGCAGCAACTGACTTCTATTGAAAACTTTATGCAGCAGAACACAATATCCCAGATTTAACTATAAATCTCAATGACAGTGACGATGTAGAAGACATACCAGTTTTTCTACAATCAGAAATAGAAAAAGCTATCAACAGTCAAAAGAACGATAAGGCACCCGGACCAGATCAGATTACAAACGAAATGATTAAAATTTCAGTTATTTCACCGGAAAAGCTAAGAATACTCACAGAAATATACAACTCTATCTTAAGCACGGAATGTATACCCTCTCAATGGACCAAGAGCACAATCATATTATTACACAAAAAAGGCGATAGGACCATAATTGAAAACTACAGGCCTATAAGCCTCATGTCGAATGTTAATAAAGTGTTCTCTAAATTTATTTTAAACAGAATAACAGGGATAATGGACGAACAACAACCTATAGAACAAGCTGGTTTCAAAGCGGAGTTTTCAACTGATCTGATCATATGCACGTCATGAAACAGATAATAGAAAAATGCCAAGAATACGGTAAAGCCTTGTACGTCGCATTTGTGGACTATAGTAGAGCATTTGATTCTATTAAACATGACTCACTTTGGAAGGCACTAATCCAGCAAGGACTACAAAAAAAACATATACGTATAATTAAAAATATATACGCAAATAGCATAGCGCAAATAAAACTAGAAACAGTCGCCGATGAGTTCCCAATAGCTAGAGGGGTGAGGCAAGGAGATCCGCTATCCCCAAAACTTTTCTTTGCAATCTTGAAAAGCATATTCAGGGATGTCGAGTGGGACAATTTTGGCATAAATATCAACGGCAAGCAACTTAATCATTTAAGATTTGCTGATGATATACTCCTCATAACTGACAACGCTAATACGCTCCAACATATGCTACAACAGTTGACGAAAGCAAGCAGAGTAGTCGGTCTTACTATGAATAAATCAAAAACAAAAGTAATGACAAACAGGGAAGAAATAGCCATAAAAATAGATAATGAAGATATTGAATATGTTAAAAGCTATACATACTTAGGGCAATTATTATAATTTAGAGATCAGACAGAGTGGCTTGCGCTTGGAAAAAAGCTGGAAGAGGCCTATGTGTCACAGGACACGCTGACTACTAAACTGGGAAATACGATATTCTAGACTATTATTAAGTTAAACAATCATCTCCTATGTTAAAATAATTTATATTGTTTAGAATCAGCAATTAAGGCTTAATAAAAAAAAATGTATGTGGTCTATGGTGCTAAAGCCTTTTGGGAAACCGGCTTGTTCGGGAGGCTGGAAGTCGTCGAATCCACGTGCGAGACGATTCGCAATGACTCTCGAAAACATCACGTAGACGCGGCTCAGAAGGGAAATCGGTCTGTAGTTCTTAAATAGAGCATTGTCGCTTTTCTTGAAGAACAAGACCGTACTTCTGCTCCACGCCTCCGGAGTAGTGCCACCATGGAAGACGGAATTAAAGAACTTCTGAAGGATTTGAAGTACCGGTTTTTCACCCACTTTCAGAAGCTCCGCTGAAATTCCATCCTCGCCCGGGGACTTGCCATTTTTAAGGTGCCATTAAGAGGCATTCTAATCTCTCTCACACTTACGTCCTGGATATCATCGGAATAGTGTCACTTCCTGTGGGGCCACTTTTTGGAAGAAACAGTTCATCATAAAGAGTCCTTCTTTCTCCATGAAGTTGGCCAGCTGCTGGCCCCTTGGGTTCCGTCGCCCAATTCCAAATTTTCTTACTCTCAGCTCCCCGTTCTCTCTTGTGCCTAGTTTTGCGTTGAAGTCTCCCATTAACACCGTATAGTGGGTTTTCGAAGGATGCGTGGCTTTAGAGATATCTTCATACATTTCGTCCACCTCTTCATCGGGATGTGCCGAGATTGGTGCGTAAACTTGTATGAAATGCCCTTCAATGAATACCGTTTGGTTATTCTGATTATAAAGTACGCAACACTCACAATCTTTACTACGTTTTTACGAGAGATTTGTGAACGATAAATCTGACACCTCTTTGGGACAGATTGTTGCCTTCCCGGTGATAGAACAAGTTGCCAAATTCGAGGATTGCCGTCTTCGGACCTTAGATAGTCCTATAATATCCCAGAGTAACTTATCTATCTCTTCTTCCAGCTCCAGTTTCTTCTCGTCAGTCCTCAGGGTGCGTGCGTTTTATGTTGCCAGGTCGAGTCGTCTTATCTGGCAAGCGAACCTCCACCGGAGATTTCCCTGCCCCGCCGTTACCATGGTCGCCACCGTAGCCAGGAATAGTGGAGCTACCGGGGACTGGGGGCCGTCTTTTTGTAACGTTTGTCATGGGGGGTATATTGCCATAGTTGCCACGCTTGGCGAGTGGGTTGGCAACCGCACTTTTTTATTGCTGTTATCAGAAAGTTGCTGCTGCCCATCTTCTGTCTCAGTTTTCCTCTATCGCCTCTTACGACACCCACGGGAAGATATGGGATAGTGAGGATGGTAGGTGATGTTCCGTGTGGTGGCAGGTTCTTACCCGGTGCATCACCTTATTGCGTGTTAATCCGAGATTTGCTGTAGTCTGTGGAGCTTCACTACTCTTTGAACATGATGTTTTTCGCATGTTCTTGTTGTAGGTGATCCACTTTTCATCGCCAGTCAAAAATGGTTCGGTTTCATTACATTTAAAAAGAAAATTGCAAATGAGTACACGATTCATTAGATTTCCTTCAGTGAGCTCGTGTGGTACCCAAACATCGAGCTATTTTGTATAGCTAGACTTTTTCAAATGGGTCAAAACTGTTTTGTTGTCAATTCTCAATTCCTCGGCTATGTCGTAACTGCTAAATGCCGATCTTGCTCCACTTTTTCAACAACGGCATCGACTATATCCGTTTGGTGGTTACCAGAGTGAGCTTTTTTTTTTTTGACATCAAAATTCCTGGACTGAAAACGCTTCAACCAACTTTGTGCTACTCTTACCGACACTGCACTAGATCCATAAACGTCACAATTTTTTTCGCGGCTTAAGTCGCACTTTTTCCTTTTTTTGTAATAAAACTTCAAAATGTATCGAATTTGTTCGTTAAATTCATTCATTTTGGCCGACAGAAAAACAATTGAAAAATGGCGTAAAATTAGTTTTATTCAATGCCTAGTACTTGTGTAAATATAAGAAATCATTATGTACATATATTGGGGAAGTTTATAAACAAATTATTAAAAAAGTTAATTACCTGTTACTTGATACTGGCAAAAGTACGAACATACGAGTTCACTACCAAAGAAAAAATATTCTATCAGCTGTTAAAGCCAAATAATATTTTTAGGTTATTTTTTTTTTTTTGCAAAAAAAACGATCATAATAAAAATTGCACAATAATTATTAAATTATATAGTGGTTTTGAAACCATTTTAAAACCATTTATAGTTTGCTTGTACATAAATGTTTCTTTTTGTTCATACAATTTAAATTACTCTTTAACCACTCAAGACTTAGACAGTTCATTAAACCAATTAGTCAGACCTATGGTCAAGCCGAAGACAATATCTTTTTTTTAAAGTGAGCGCTAGGGTAACGAAGATTGCAATACGTTGTCGATAAATAAAACGTTTTGAGAAATTACCAATTCAACACTTTTGTATGAAAGTCAAGTGAGCGCTAGTCACGACGATTTGAATAGAATAGAATAGAATAGAATAGAATATTTTTTATTCAATATACATTACATGTGTAATTCTTATTGAAAGTCATTTTTTACTTTACCACTGGTTCGAAAAAAACCCTCTGTCCTGGGAAGAACCAGCAAGAAACCCAGCGGGACTTTTTTTTAAAAATAAATTTTACAATATAAATGATTACGAACTATTTACAAAATTTATTTTAGAAACTGCTTGGAAGCGATCACCTCATTCCCAGGGGTTATTATCAACCATGTATTCATTTATACTATAATAACCCTTTTTATACAGTTTCAGCTTAATAAAACATTTAAACTTGGTAATAGAGAGAACATGTACACTTTCCATTTTTGCAAGACGTCGATATGTGAAATGTTTTGTGAAATTATCAACCACAGTTTCATTACACGGTTCTCAAAACATTGCAGTGTACGAATATCCATATCATGCAGTGTGTCGTAAAAGGCGACTAGACTTGGGGAAGTATTATTTTTAATAACTATGACCGACGTTATGTCTATAAAAACAACAGTGAAAAATCACTTACTTTGTCACGTCGATTACTCATTGGAAATTGACATAAACGTTATTTTTCACCGTGATGTTAGTTGTCAGTTATGATTAATAGGGGACAGAGTGAAACAAATCAGGATATGGGGTATGGGCAGCAGTGTCTACTCTCTAGTCAATATGGACAAAATATGTGAGGCCCTGCGATCGCTAAGTTGTCTTAATAATTATTATAAATATTACAAATATAAATTATTATTGATTTTTTTTTCATTTATAATACCATTTCACCATTTTTTAATGTTTCTTTTTGTCAAAAATTACTTCGCAGACGCTATTTACCAACGGCAGCGCGGCTATAAATTCTACTAATTTTCAAGGACAGGCGGGCTATGCTTCAGCACGTAGCGATCGTTCTCCTGTTCTCTAACCTCCATGCTATGATCTATAGTGGACTTTACTAGGCTCTATTAGGAAAAGTAGGAGGAAAAAGTCCGAACATGTTTTTAAATTTAATCTCGTCATTTGCTCATGAGCTCCTCTGGATTTCCATGACCCATGGCCAGAAGTAGATTGTTACGACCTTATGAAAAAGAAAAAATTGGAAGGAAACTAAAAGGAAAGGGAGGGGAGTAATTTTATTATTTGAAAAATATTTCTATGTAAAAAAAGTCATCAAATAACAAGATGAAATAATTTATTAAACAAGTTGCATAAATAAGTCCAATGGTTAAAACAATGATAAAAAATAAAATCTAGTTTACTGAAAAGAAAAAAATTCAAATATTATGTTACTTCCACAACTAAGGCAAATCTAACGAAGCCCCATATATTAAAAAGTCCATCAAGCAATTTAGGTTACAGAGCGTGTCAAAGAAAAAGACATCCACACGTGCATACTTAAAAAACATTTTGAACTAGCCAAGTAAAGAAAAAATTATACTATAAAGAAAAAATTATACTATAAAGAAAACAACACATGCGGTAACAGATTAACCGCTCAACTATGGAGTGTAGAAGTAAGGAGTACCAACTGCCATACGAGAATAGTTAAAAAACTGTCCATCTGTAAGCAGTAAATAACAGTTAGTTCAAAAAATCTCCACTACAGCGTTCGAGTAGCTACGAGGTATGTTAAAGCGCCGTAAAATACGATGAGTGATTTTGAAAATAAAAATTTTGAAAGCAATAAAATAATTATTGTAAAAAGAATTTTGATGAGTCTGTGCAATAAAAAAATGTATAAAAAGTTCTTTAAAATTTAGACTGTAGCTACAGTGGCGCCACCCTTATTTAACGCCTTTCTACGGACACTTTTTTATACAGAGTCTGTACTCCTTACCTCTACACTCCATACCTCTTGATAGAGAGTAATTTTGTTCTGTGCTCCATACGCTCAACAGTCAAAACATCCATCCCCGTTGTCAAATATCTATTGTCAGTAACTGTCAATATCATCCATTACGGCGATTCAATTCATACCATTGTTTTACTTTATTTTTTCATTATTTTTGTTTACTATTATACTTCCCTTTTAGCATTAATGTTATAATAATATATAAATTTAGATGAGAAAAACATGTTTATTATATTTTATTGTTTAAACCATAATATTATACCCACATATTACATAGAATATGGTGAAATGGAAGATCTTTTGACAGTGCAGCGCCGAGTTATTATGGACTGATCTCGAACATCTATTATTAGGTAAGCTAAGGTAAATTGTATTCTTCATCTCGTACACACCCTCTCACACACACATTTTGAAAGATACTGTTGAGAGGTTACGAATATCCACTAGCACCGTTTTGTCTCGTCTCGTGGGTGCAGTAAGACGCGTCGGAGGAAAACTGAAACAGAAAATGGGCAGCAGCATCTTCATCTTCTTAATAATAACTAAAAATTACAGGTTTTTTATAACCAACGATAAAACATAGAATGACTTTCAATAAGTGTTATCCGTATTGAATAAAAAATATGGTATTCTATTTATTCAAAAAAATTAAATACAAAATTGTTCGCGACGGTTTAAAGACTTTAAGCAAAAAGTGATGAAAGAATATTAATTTGTTTAAAAAGTGAAATTAGCAACGAAATCGAACAAATTGTGTATTAATATGGTTTTACAATGTGTTTACAACTCTTAATATACTTGTATAGAATGTCGTTTTTAATAATAGTTGATATAAACAACTTTAAGCATTTAATAAAAATTCGACCAATCACAGCGCATCATATCGTGGAACTTTCTGGAAGTTTAATTAACTGCGCAATAGTTTGTATGAAAATAATAAAAATAATTTTGTGTTCTGAAAGAGTTGTAAATAGGATATTTAGTTAGCATGTGGTGTATAGATTGCAATAGTAAAGAAATAATTTGTGTAAATAGAGGCATTTGATAAATATAGATAAATTAAACATTTAATGTGCACATTTGTTATGAAAATTTGGTACATTTTCTTTAATAACTTTTTTAAATGTAAATATATTGAGTAACTTTTATCACATGCTGATAAAGGACCAAAATGCCTATTTAATAGTGTATAGCGTGTTAGTGTAAAAATTAGCATTGTATAGAAAATATTGCGATTTGTGCTAATTACATAATGAAAATGTTTAAAAATAAAGAGGCAAAACCGGAAAATGGCAAGCGGCTCTCTATACAGTATAGCCGAAGTCTACCTTATGGGGGCAAATCACAGTAACATGGTAGTAGGAAGAACTACCAGTAACAAGCAGTAGTATCCGGTAGTAGCTGAAGTGACTAGTAGCAGAACACAGTGAACAGTTATAGTGAAATAGAAAAAGTTTAGCTAGCCGAAAAAGGTCGTAAGTGAAAATCGAAGTTACACATAGTCGAAAAAAGTGGCAACTGAAAATTCTCAGTTGCATATAGTAAAATAGTGTTAGCTAGCCGAAAAAAGTGGTAACTGAAAATTCGCAGTTACATATAGTAAAAAAGTGTTAGCTAGCCGAAAAAAGTGGTAACGGAAATTTCGCCGTTACATATAGTGAAAAGTGTTAGCTAGACGGAAAAAGTGGTAACTGATTTGTGTGAAAGTGTTAAATTCAACTAATTTTAGTTGATTAATAACTGCTAGTCAGTAGTGTTAGAAAACCAGCTACTACCAATAGATATTTTGATACTACCAATAGATATTTGTTACTTCCAATAGATATTTGATATTACCAATAGATATTTTGAAAATACGAATAGAAATTTTAATACCAATAGAAATTTTAATATTACCGCGTATTTTAATTAAATCTGTTTAAAATATATAGTGACCAACCAATAGTGAACAACCATAGTTGAACAACCGTGTTCAATAAATAAATAGTTATAAAATTTCGCGACTAATTAATCAGTCGAACCGCTGGCCACTCCCTTGCTGTTTTAATTTATAAATCGTGCATTTTTAATTCTGAACCTCAGTCCACAGTTCTCCAACAGCATACACAAAGGCGGCAGTGAAAGTATCCTCCGGAACCTATAGGTGTAGGACGTGAGCGGCTCGCGGAGTATCTTCGACAACATTTACTCCGGAGAGTTACGCCCGTCCGGCACATTCGCTGGTCTTTCGAGCCGGATCCCTCATCCGTTTGTATTTCGGAACCGGATACATAGTCACTACCGTATTAAAGTCGATCTGGAAGGAGGCCCGTCGGACAAAACCGACGCCGTCCGCCACCAGATGCCACCACGCTCACCATCGACAACAGAGGGCGCTGAGGCGCCACCTTGCCCCCGCGATGGGGGGGTACACCTGCCCGTGCCGGCCACTACAACTGGTACACCGAAGCAGATGAAACAAATAGAGGGCCACGATGACATTCGCTGTGCATCACCGCCAACAGTCCGGGAAGACTCCCGCACCAAAGAGCCACCGAGGGGCCACCGAGATAAAAGTACAAAGTCAAAGAGGACTATTCGGCCCAATAAAAAAAGTTTTGAAGACTCGTGAAGAAGTGTTGAGAATTAAATTGGAACTCGCACAAATTTCATTACAAATAGCTGAGGAAGAAGATGAATCGGACGACTATGATGAAGATGGTCACTCTAAAAGCGAGTACGTCCGATCTTGGCTCGAAAATTCCATAGCCAAGCAAAAGCCAACTCAAGGCGCTGCCACCGGAGGGGAGACCCCACTAAACAAAACCGTTACAAGGCCACCCCCGAAGGTTGTTGACCTCAGTGAGCCGCAGAAGAAGCTCACAAACCAGGGTTCGAAGGTTGATGAAGACAGGGGACTCCTACCAATCGTATCAGAGCTCACCTACCAGGATCACGATCCGGAAGATATACCCAAGAATCCTGTGCCACTAAAAATTAGCCAGGACTCCAAGGTTGATGAAGACAGGGAGCTCCTACCAATTGTATCAGAGCTCACCTACCAGGATCCCTATCCGGCAGATGTACCGAAGAATCCCATGCCAACGAAGCCTAACCAGGCATCTGTCATTAATGAAGACAGAGGGCTCCGACCATTTATATCGGAGCTCAAATCCGCTATAGCCGCACTCGTTGACAAACCAAAACCAGAGAGTGCATCGTCGCATACTTTCGCAGCGTCGAAAGCTATAATGACACTGCCGAGCTTTAGCGGAGCACATACCGAATGGCTTTCGTTCCGTGCCATTTACGAAACAACCCGAGGCTACTTCAATGATATCGAAAATACTGCAAGACTACGAAGAAGTCTACAAGGAAGAGCCTTGGAGACAGTTAGTTCAGAACTCATCGGGCATGCTAAGCCAGATGAGATCATGCGAGAACTGGAGCTACAATTTGGGCATCCAGACTCAATTGCACAAGCCGAAACCGAGAAATTACGAGGGTTACCACGCTGTACAGAAGCGCCTAGAGATATCTGCACATTCGCGAGCAAAGTGAGGGGAAGCGTCGTCACTCTACGAGCACTCAAACGAGACCATTACCTCATCAACGCAGAGCTGCTACGACACCTCACAGACAAGTTGCCAAACTCTATACGTGCACAGTGGTATAAAGTTTACACCGAAAAATACGACTCTAGACCAGACCTCGTTCCTTCAGCGAGTTTATCACCGAACAAGCTCGCTTCTGCAGTGCATTTGCGCCTCCTGAAATTATAAACGGAGCGCAGAGCAATCGTTCAATACACAGAACGCACGCGGCTACCACTAAGCCGTCTCCGAAATGCAGTGTGTGCCAAAAAGAGGGTCATTACGGATCCGACTGCAAAAAATTTAAAGAAGCATATGTCGATAGAAAATGGGAAATTGCAAAACAAAGCAATTTATGTTTCCGCTGTTTGCGCTACAGAAGTCAAACACACAAATGCAAAATCAATAAGTGTGGCATAAAAGGATGCACCGTGACACATAATCAACTTCTCCACCACAATAAAAAGGAGAAGACAGAGGTCACACAAAGAGAACCTCAGGAAACAGTAGCAAATTCATTCGCTGTGTCAAAGCATCACGCCTATCTAAAAATAATCCCAGTTCGAGTAATTGGACCGGCGGGAGCTGTAAACACACACGCCCTGCTGGATGATGGGTCAACAGTCTCATTGATGGATGAGGAAATTGCCAAACAAAGCTGGAGCTACAGGGCGGTTGGACCCTTTTAAGATCACCGCCATCGGGAACAATACCCTCGATTCGCCGAACTCCCGGAGAGTCAAAGTTTCACTGAAGAGTCTCCAAAGAAAAAGGGTGCCATTCAGAGCACGCACTGTCGCCAGCCTAAACTTGGGGCCACAGACTGTGTGTGCAGCAGATATAGAAAATTGTAAACATTTTAAAGACCTGAAGGAGCAACTAATATATGACTCCGGCAACCCAAGAATCCTAATAGGACAAGACAATTGGAGACTCCTGATAGCCACTCAAATCCGCAGAGGTCCGCCGCACCAACCAATCGCCTCGCTCACAGAATTAGGATGGGTGCTACACGGGGCACACACTAAAGCCCCGTATCAGCGCGTCCACGCGGCCAATGAGCAGCACACGAGCGAGGAGAACATAAACGATCAACTTTTTTTTTTTTTTATAGGATAAGGGTGACAAACGAGCACACAGTCCACCTGATGGTAAGTGGTTGCTGCGGCCCATAGACATCTACATCTATCCTCTGTTACAAATCAAAATGTAGATGCGTTGTCACCCGTGAGGACTAAGATGGAATGCCTCATTTCCAGTAAAAAGGGCCTCCGGCCACCTGCACTCACCAAGCGAAACGCAGAGGTAAACCTCTACTTCACGCTGGTTTTCTGTGAGGTCGTGGTACTACCCCGGTTCGAGCCGGCCCATCCGTGCGACAGCAAAAGCTGCCGCGTGGCTCTACCACTGTTGAAACTCCGCGATTACTTTGCGCTGGAATCTCATAATTAATCCAAGAAGACCAGACTCCGATCCGGAGAAGAAAGCTGAAGACATATTAAATAGTAGCGCCCGTCAGTTGGAAGACGGGCACATAGAAACAGCACTTCTCTGGAAAAAGAAAGATGTCGAAATGCCTGGTAATTATGAAACGGCACTAAAAAGGCTCGTTTCCATCGAAAGAAAACTAGATCGAAATGAAGATCTAAAACAAAAATATAATGAACACATGAATTCCCTAGTACAAAAGGGATATGCCGAAGTAGCACCGAAAACAAACACACCGGGAAGGACATGGTACTTACCCCACTTCGATGTCCATAACCCAATGAAGCCAGAGAAGTTCCGAATAGTACACGATGCCGCAGCCAAAACAAAAGGGGTGGCATTGAACGACTTCCTGCTCACGGGTCCAGACCTACTGCAATTACTACCAGGGGTCATGATGCGTTTTCGCCGCCATAATATCGCTGTCTGCGCAGACATAGCCGAGATGTTCATGCAAATAAAAGTCAGACCCGAAGACAGAGATGCCTTAAGATATCTCTGGAGAGGAGATCGACGCAATGAGGCTCCACAAGAATATAGAATGACCTCGATCATATTCGGTGCAGCTAGTTCACCCTGCACAGCCATATTTGCAAAGAACTGGAACGCCAAAAGGCACATAGACGAGTATCCAGAAGCCGTAGAAGCTATCATCCAAAATCACTATATGGATGACTATCTGGACAGTTTCCAGTCACTGGAAGAGGCAATGCGAATATATAATAGGAAATTGTAAAAGAATTAGAACCTGACCACGAAACAACTGAGTCAGTCGACCTGGGCAATAAGGGAACCGAAGAGAAAATACTCGGATTAATCTGGAAACCGAGTACCGATCAGCTGAGCTTCAACTTAAAGCTCGCTCGACTTCCAATTGATTTGCTTCATAAAACACCAACCAAGAGGGAAGCACTCAAAATAGTAATGTTGCTGTATGACCCGCTCGGCCTCGCCTCCCCAGTTATTATACGAGCAAAACAAATACTGCAGGAAGCATGGAGACGAGGAACAGACTGGGACCAGGAGTTGGACAAAGACCTGACTAAACAGTGGTCTACATGGATCCAACACCTGGAACGACTTAAATCAGTAAGCATCCCAAGATGCTACCCGGGATTCAGCGACGCACGTTCACTCCAAGTATACGTGTTTACCGATGCCAGTGAGAGCGCCTACGCAACGGCAGTCTACTGGAGATCAACGACACCCGATGGGCAAATACACGTAAGCCTCGTCATGGCCAAGGCAAAGGTAGCTCCGCTCAAAGTAACCTCTATACCTCGCCTCGAATTACAAGCCGCCGTGATGGGAAGTCGCTTAGCTGCTGCCGTCATCCAGGAGCATGGCGTAAAGCCCGAAGCTGTCACATATTGGACTGACAGCAAAACTGTCCTTACCTGGATAAAAAAGGGGTCCAGAAGCTACGAACCCTTCGTTGCACATAGAATAGCAGCGATAGAGGACCATAGTAAAGTGGATGACTGGCGCTGGGTACCTAACAAATTAAACATAGCTGACACCGCTACGAGGGACGTACCACCGAACTTCGACTCAAATCATGAGTGGTACAACGGCCCATCGTTTCTTTACAAAGAACCGTCAGCATGGCCGACCGAAAAATCCACGTCATCCGAACCAACCGGTGAAGAAAGATCCTTCACCGTTACAGAATCGCATAAAGTGCCATCTGTATAGACAGAGAAGCCATTCCCGATCCAGTAAAGTTTTCGAAATGGGAACGCTTATTGCGAGCGACGGCCAGAGTGCTTCAGTTTATTACACTCTGCCGTAAAACAACAGACAGGACCTTCTACAAAAGGACCAAAAGGAGTAAAGAGGTAGGTCCCGACTGGAGGAAATCGAAAAATAATCCGCGACACCTCGCGCAGCCTCCCAGTCAAGTAAAAAATAGAGATGTAAATAAATACATCACGCTCGAGGCCGAATTCATCAGAAAGGCCGAAAAACTCCTAACACGTGTCATCCAAGAGGACTCCTTCACACAAGAAATAGCCGATCTCCGTAACAATAAAAAGGTCGCCCATGATAGCCGCTTACGACCGCTCCAAATAGAATTAAAAGACGAGATCATCACTCTACGAAGTCGCATAGCCGCCGTGAAGGGAGTCTCGAAAGATATGAAAGGGCCAGCTATATTGGATGGTGATCATTACATCACCCAATTGTACATAGACTGGACGCATCGTAGCCTGCATCATTGTGGAACCGAACCTACCATCAACGAGGTTCGACAGCACTATTGGGTGATAAGACTTAGACCCACAACGAAAAGAATAGTGAGCCAATGCGTACAATGTCGCATCAGAAAGGCGCAACCATCTGTGCCAGCCACCGGTGATCATCCCAGCACACGTCTCGCTCATCACCAGAGACCGTTTACTTTCACCAGCCTGGACTATTTTGGGCCACTCTCCGTCACAGTGGGACGTCAACACCAGAAGAGATACGTGGCTCTCTTCACCTGCCTCACATCCAGAGCTGTCCACTTAGAAGTTGTCGCAAATCTCAGCGCAGACTCCGCCATACTGGCACTGAGAAGATTTGCGGCACGCCGAGGGTGCCCTACAGAAATCTACTCTGACAATGGCACCAACATGCACGGTGCAGACAAGGAACTTCGAGAGGCTTTCGAGAAGAAGCCAGCCGACGAGGCATAGTATGGCGTTTCATAACCCCCTCCGCGCCTTTCATGGGAGGGGTATGGGAACGTCTAGTACGATGCGTGAAGACGGCACTATACACCGTCCTTCACGAAAGACATCCATATGAAGAAGTCTTAACCACGCTGCTCTGCAAGGTGGAGTACACAGTAAACAGCAGACCATTAACTCACATCTCTGTAGACAGCAACGACAACGAGTCCATCACTCCGAATCACTTCCTCCTGGGAGGATCTGCGAGACTGCCGACACCTGGAGTATTTAATGAAAAGGATATAGATAGCAAAAGACACTGGCGACGCTCTCAGATACTCGCTGATATGTTCTGGCAGCGTTGGGTCAGAGAATATCTACCGGAACTTCAAAACCGGCGGGAGGCCCATGGTCGAGGCCCCGATTTCCAGGTGGGCGATGCAGTCCTCATTGCCGACGGCCAGTTACCTCGTAACACCTGGCCACGAGGAAGGATTGAAGCTGTGTACCCCGGTGCGGACGGACAGATCCGCACTGTGGAGGTACGCACCTCAAACGGCCTAATCAAGAGGCCAACCAAGAAACTCGTGCCGCTGCCGAAGTAGAAGCAACGTCGCTCACCGAATTTTTTTTTAATTTTTTTTTAATTTTATTTTATTTATTACAAAAACAGTAACAGCATCATAACAGTACAAAACCAAGAAGTTGCTGTACAAAAACCAAATAACAAGTGATAAATATAACTACAGACATAAAATATATGCTTAATACTATTATAATTAAGAAAAAAAATATAAATAGAGAAAAAAAAAAACAAAAAAAAATTATGAAAAAATCTCACAGACCCTGTGCGCCGCTTCTGTGAACTTTGCCAGGCTGCAGTGAAAAATGTCAGTTTCTTCGGAAATAATATTCAATAACTTTAAAGCCCGTGACATAGGTGCAAACCTGAGCAGATTTGTCCTAGCGTGTGGCACCTTAAAAGTGGGATGTGGGCGACGCCTAACCACCACCTTATCAGTCACAAACAGCTGCAACGCCTCCAGTACCTCAGGATAGAATAGCTGGCCACGCAAGACACTCCACACGTACTTGCAGAGTGCGACGTCACGCCTCACACCAAGCTGGCTGTACCCAACCATGCCGATCACGAACAAGCTCGGGTACATCAGCGGGTAGAAAGGATAGACGCCGTACTCCTTTAAATAAAGGAACCGCGTGAATTTATTTTGAATTTTTTCCACCATGTTGATATACTTATCTTCATGGGGATTCCAAATAATTGCACTCGTTTCCAGCCGGCTACGAACAAGTGCATTGTATAAAACTTTAATAATCGCCGTACTAAGATAATCCCTGCAATTCCTTAGGATAAAACCTAAGTTTCGGAATGCCTTACCGCAGGTATCTTCAATGTGCCTACGAAACGTCAACTCCGCCACGATCTGCACACCTAAGTCATGTACGAAAGAAACGCGCGGCATCACCGTTCCGTCAACCTCGTACCGGTATTGCAGCGGCGCCTGTCTACGCCCGTAACTTATCACCTCACACTTCGACGTGTTAAAATATAACTTGTTAATTGCACTCCACTGCACGACCCTATCTATATCCCGCTGAAGCTGCTCACAATCCGAAACGTCCGCTACCGAAAAAAACAGTTTTAAGTCGTCTGCAAATAGGAGACATTTCGAGTCCTTAATGACTTCTGGGAGATCGTTTATCAATAATATGAACTCTAAGGGGCCCAAATTACTCCCCTGGCTCACACCCGAAAACGTGAAGTAAGGTTCAGATTCATACCCCGCGAACTCGACGTACTGCCGGCGTTCACCAAAAATTTTAAAAGATGCGGTGTGAAACCCACCGCCGCAAATTTTTCTAAAAGGATGTCGTTATCCACGGTATCAAAAGCTTTCCGAAAGTCGAAGTAAGCGGCATCAACCTGCCCCCCAGCGTCAATAACTGGCGTCAGGTATGTCATAAATGACAGCAAGTTACTCGCTGTACTTCGACCCGGCCGAAACCCATGCTGAACGTCGGTCAGCTGCGAACTGATCTGCGTATAAATACATTTTTGTAATGCGGATTCAAATACCTTGGCGAACGCAGACAGCACCGCCACAGGTCGGTATCCGCTCACATCTGAATTCGAACCTCCTTTAGGCACCGGTATTACTCTTGTCAATTTCCATTCTTCGGGATAGTAGCCTTCTCGGAGACACAGGTTAAAAACGTGAAGCAGAGGCTTTTCAAAAACAGAGCGACAGTCTTTGACTACGTAAGGTGGTATACCGTCAGGGCCTACAGAGCGCTTAGGCTTGAGGCGTGCGAGAGCGGTGCGGATGTCGCGCACGCTCAGCTGGCCGACGTGCACACGAGCTGCGCCAGCACGCGCGCTCGCCGCACGCTCCGCCGCCTCCGGGTCCAGCGCCGGTCGCGTTTCGCTATACACAGTTTGGAAATAAGACGCGAAACATTGCGCACTCGATGACTCACTTAACTCCAGACCGTTTATTGTTACTCGAGGTTTGTTACGTTTTGACTGCTTGCATCTTACGTAATCCCAAAAAGATTTCGGATCGTCCTTAAAATTCAGCTGTAATTTCTCCTGGTAGGCTTCATAATTGACTTTTAACTTATGTTTTATCTGAGATCGATACCGAGAAAACGCCTCGTAATCACATTGCGCACCCGTCATTTTATACAGTTTATGATACCTCCACTTTCGCTTTATATCGCGTATTAAATCGGATGAGTACCATTCCGGGTAAACATACCTGGAATGATTCCTATTAAGTTTGGCCCTACGGGCTCTAGGAATTAAACGGTCTATTACCTCATTTACAACTGTATATAGCTCCGATATGGCTACCTCCGGTTTGATACAAATTACCCCAATCAATTTGTTGAAAGCTATCGTATAAAATATGAAAATTGGCTTTATAGAAATTCCATCTACGTTTAATAAAAGATTTATCAATCTCATCACGAGAATAGAGGCGTTGCGCCTGCGGCTCCCTGGCAGTGCCCATTGTCACGCTGACATACACCGGAGGATGTTGTACGTCAATATCTACTAACGGGTCATTACACAACTTTACCTCCACGTTACGTGCTAAAAACGTTGTAAACACTAAATCTAAAGTACGGTCGTTAATATTACGGACATTATTTACCTGGCAAAATCCACAGGCGGCGTTAAAATATTCCATATAACTGTGCATTTCCACAGGTGCTGAAGGCATATTAAAGTCACCAAGCACTATAACATTATTGTATTTAACACAAACATTTTCTAATATAAGAAATAATTGCATGTATTCTCTAGCTACACTATGCGGTGGGATGTAAACAACGCAACATAGAAACATTAATTTCTTATCACGGTGTACCGTCGCACACACGATTTCAAATAAGTCGGTGTCCACATTGCCGACAGGAACGCATCTCAACTCCAGCGATGACGAAGAAGCTAGAAATACTCCTCCGTGTTTGCGGCCATCAGCTCGATCGCATCGCAGTATTTGGAAACCAGGAGGGATAAGTTCACCGTCATGTATGGATCTATGAAGACTTGATTCCGTAATTGCAAATAAGTCGTACGGTGACTCCAAAATATTCAAATAAAAAGTAGATAATTTTGTTCTAAGTCCTCTAACATTCTGGTAGTAGACATTGATGCCCTTATAACAGGTTTTCAGTACCTGTTGCTGGTTTACGGGTGTTTCGAAACCACACCCATTCATTAAGTCGGGTATGTATTGGCCAACTATCTCTGCAGTTCACTTTTTCAAACGTGGATTCTGGAACACCAATCCTGAATGACGAATAGTCTCTCTTGGTTTTTGGAACAATCTTTTCAATTTTGATATCCTCAGAACCACAAATTTTTTTCACGTGTTCCCTTATTGCATCTTCCGAGGTTTCGAGATGGAGTGACCACACGTGTAAAAACTTCTTCTTCTGTATAGCCTGGAACGAACCGATTTGGGCATTTCCTCCAGTTTGGATTGCCTTAAGATGGGTCTTTTTAGACTTTTTATGGCCACCTACTACTTTCCATTCTTCAGTCGCAGACGTTTCAATTATAGTTGAATCTTCTTTTTCTGTATTTTTTACTTCCAGTGTGGAAACAGCCTTTTTTTCCCGCTGCATTGCTCGACGCGCGCGCTGCGTTATTTTTATCTCTGATAAGGCGACCGTATCTGAGGATATCGGTGTCTCGCTCGCACTTGGGAGTGTCAGTACCTTAGTCGGCACGTCGGTCTCGCTGGTTGACTGCCCAGCCCGCAATAGGTCGATTGTTCTGGCGGGCATTTCTTCGATTACCCTCTTCAGGTCACTTATCGTCGACAACAATTTCTCAATAATGCGCTGCTGATTTTCAATCTTCTTATTCTGTGCTTCAATCAGCGTCACTTGCGTTGTGATTTTTGTTGTCAACGCTTCTACATTCTTTGACAAATCAGCGAAAGCAGACTCCACTTTAAAACTTGTAATTTTTACCGAGAAACGGAATAAAAACACGGCGACTAAAGTTCACACGACACAAGTTGGGCGGTATTGTAGGCGAAATGGATGCAGCGCCACTGCGATGAGATCTTCGCGACGCTGCACGGCGGGAGAGATGTTCGCGACGGTTTAAAGACTTTAAGCAAAAAGTGATGAAAGAATATTAATTTGTTTAAAAAGTGAAATTAGCAACGAAATCGAACAAATTGTGTATTAATATGGTTTTACAATGTGTTTACAACTCTTAATATACTTGTATAGAATGTCGTTTTTAATAATAGTTGATATAAACAACTTTAAGCATTTAATAAAAATTCGACCAATCACAGCGCATCATATCGTGGAACTTTCTGGAAGTTTAATTAACTGCGCAATAGTTTGTATGAAAATAATAAGAATAATTTTGTGTTAGTTGTGCAGTTAGTTATTATAAAAGTTACAAGTTTTCACACTATCGCACTATATAATTATATAACAGACAATCGCCTTTCATACCAACTGTCTCATCATTCAACCATTATTAAGATAAATTTGATACGAAACAAACACTTAACGGATAGGAAGAGAGAATAAAAACAGGATTACGGCAGATGTTATTACAGCACTATAATATATATTACAAAGACATTTGGTGTTTATGCTATGGCACAATAATATGTCCTGGACAGATGAAAACATCTGCCATAACCGGATGAATCACGCCGCGATCGATATCCATTCATCAACTCACAAAACTACATTTGGTCATTTTATGGCATTATGATATATCCTGCACATCTATGACGCTGGAATCAGTTTCTCAGTATATACCTTTTGACAACCTTTCGAGCATTTACGGCACTACAATATATTCTGCATTAATGTTTGCTGCTGGTAATACTGATGGTCACTATAATATATAATGCACACATAGGAATTAAATAAGGAACCATATAAACCTGAGAGAAAACAAAAAAAATTATAAACAGTTAATAAAAAAAAATGATCTAGTTCGAATTGCAAGAGAGTCTTTACGAATCGTCTCGCGCGCAGACTTGACGACTTCCAGCCTCCCGAACAAGCCGGTTTCCGAAAGGGCTTTAGCACCATAGACCACATACATACCCTTCGGCAAATTGTACAGAAGTCCGAAGAGTACAATTTGCCACTATGTCTGGCGTATGTGGACTATGAGAAAGCCTTTGATTCCGTCGAAATTTGGGCGGTGCTGCAGTCCCTTCAGCGGTGCCAAGTTGACTGTCGGTATATCGAAGTGTTGAAGTGCTTGTACAGTAGGGCTACGATGGCTATCCGAGTACAGAACCAGAGTACGAAACCTATCCAATTGCAGAGAGGTGTAAGACAGGGTGACGTCATATCCCCGAAACTCTTCACCGCTGCATTGGAAGACGTTTTCAAGCTTCTGGACTGGAAAGGATACGGTATCAACATCAATGGCGAGTACATCACTCACCTTCGATTTGCCGACGATATAGTCCTTATGGCAGAATCGCTGGAGGACCTAAGCACTATGCTCAATGACCTCGATAGTGTTTCCCAACGGATAGGTCTTAAGATGAACATGGACAAAACAAAGATCATGTTCAATGTCCATGTCACACCTATGCCGGTAGTTGTTGGGAGCACTAAGCTCGAAGTTGTTGACGATTATGTTTACCTGGGACAAATAGTCCGACTGGGTAAGTCCAACTTCGACCGAGAGGTCAATCGACGGATTCAACTCGGCTGGGCAGCGTTCGGGAAGCTACGACACATCTTCTCGTCAGACATACCTCTAAACCTGAAAACGAAATTGTACAACCAGTGCGTGTTGCCAGTGATGACTTATGGAACTGAGACGTGGTCCTTCACTGCTGGCCGTATGAGGAAGCTCAAGGTCGCTCAGCGAGCTATGGAGAGGGCTATGCTCGGAGTTTCTCTGCGTGATAAACTTAGGAATGAGGATATCCGCAGTAGAACCAGAGTAACCGACATAGCCCAACGGATTAGTAAGCTGAAGTGGCAGTGGGCCCGCCATATAGCTCGAAGAACCGACAACCGATGGGGAAGAAAGGTTCTCGAGTGGCAGCCTCGTACCGGTAGGCGAAGTGTAGGGCGTCCCCCCACGAGATGGAGTGACGACCTGGTAAGACATGCAGGAAGTCGATGGATGCAGGTGGCTCAGGACCGTGCTTTGTGGCATTCTTTGGGGGAGGCCTATGTTCAGCAGTGGACTTGTGAAGGGCTGTAATGATGTCGAATTGCAAACATACTATGGAGTATGATGCAATTTCAAATGATATAATACTATACTAATGAATAGTATGATATAATTTGAAGCAAGGTTCGAGACAAAGAGCTACCTCACAATATTCACACACAAAAGTGGTAAATTTCGAAAACTGATTTCGCTTCAGACACCAGACGCACTTACGTCGCAGAGTTCGGTGGCCGGCGACATGTGAAGCTGAAAACCTGACAGGCCAGTGAACACTGTTCGTCAAGCGTCTCAAGGGCAAATCGCTGTCGCGATCTGCCCTTGAGACGCTTGTGTCGCGAACGAGTCGCGAACATGGGTTAATCTCGCGATGATAGCGCGGCACTTGATGGAGGTGTTTATCAATAATGTCTTGAATTAATTGCAAACGAAAAGACAAATAATGTCGCCGTTCGTTACAAGATTTTTCAAAGTGGATTCTAGAATTAAGTATGGTAATATTTAAAAGCCTCTTGAAGAGCTTCATGTTCCATTTTGCACACCGTTTTCTCTCCAATAAATATGGTTCCAGCATTTGATCTTTACGATCAGTTCCACCCATATTCTTATTATAATCAAGAACCAACTGGGGTTTCCACTGAGGCGGCATATGGGGCTTGGATGGTGCCAGCCCTTGCTCAGTGCCATGGTACGTACTGATTAACGGAATCCTTTTTTTATCCTGATACGCCATTATAACAACGTTACCCGAGTGCCGCGCCAGGAACTGACCTGCCTGTAGCTTACAAAGTGACACCAGAGATGGCACATTTTGACGGTTGGGTCGTAGTGTTCCCACACAATCGGTTCGACGTTTCTTCAAAAACCTCGCCAGGAGGGGGCAATTGAACCAATTGTCTATAAAAAGAGTATACCCTTTGTCGAGCAGTGGCCAAATGAGTTTGAGTACAGTTTTAGTACTCACGTTAAGTGACAATGGAAATCGAGGATCGGGGGTATTTACCTTTCTATAACTTAATTATCATACAGTCCTACTCCCTGTTGTATTGTGCCAAGAATTCTGGCTGCATTTCATAGCTGAATGTGGTAGTAGTAGTATTTATGTGACTTACCTGTTAATGTTTATTGTTGATCATAGGCTTATCTCCAAAAATATGGATTTGTTGTAATTAACATATTCAGTTAGCAGGTGAGAGTTTAAGAGATCATTTACTGCTAGACTCCTCTTGTAACAGTTTGTGGTCCTTGTCATGCATAGTTGTTCTACTATTGGAGGGAAAATGAGCCATTAAGTTATTATTGCCGTGTAGTGGCGGTCAAGAATATCCACTACCCCATATCCTCCCGTGGGTGTCGTAAAAGGCGACAAAGGGAAACAGCCAGGAGATGGGCAGCAGCATCTTCCTGATAATAGCCAAATGACAATAAAAAAACTGCGGTTGCCAACCCGCTCGCCAAGCGTGGCAACTATGGCAAATACCCCCCAATGATGAGAGCAACAAAAAAACGGCCCCCAGTCCCCGGCGGCCCCGCTATTCCTGGCTACGGTGGCGACCATGGTAACGGCGGGGCAGGGGGTGCTAAGAATCTCCGGTGGAGGTTCGGTTGCCACCTTAGACGACTCGACCTGGCAACATACAACGCACGCACCCTGAGGACTGACGAGAAGATCGTGGAGCTGGAAGAAGAGATAGACAAGTTGCGCTGGCATATTATAGGATTATCTGAAGTCCGAAGAGAGGGGGAGGACACGGTAATCCTCGAATCCGGCAACTTGCTCTATCACCGGGAGGGCGACCATCTGTCCCAAGGAGGTGTCGGATTTATCGTCCACAAGTCTCTCGTTAACAACGTTGTAAAAATCGGGAGTGTGTCGACGAGGGTTGCGTACCTTATACTCAGAATCACCAAACGGTATTCGCTGAAGGTCATATAGGTTTACGCACCAACCTCGGCACACCCCGATGAGGAGGTGGAGGAAATGTATGAGGATATCTCTAGAGCCATGCATTCCTCCAAAACCCAATATACGGTGTTAATGGGAGACTTCAATGCAAAACTAGGCACAAGAGAGAACGGTGAGCTGAAAGTAGGGAAATTTGGAATAGGGCAACGGAACCCAAGGGGCCAGCAGCTGGCCGACTTCATGGAGAAAGAGGGACTCTTTATGATGAACTCTTTCTTCCAGAAGCGGCCCCACAGGAAGTGGACCTGGTCGAGCCCCGACGGTTCCACAAAAAATGAGATTGACTTCATTATGACGACCAGACGACAACTGTTCAGTGATGTCTCCGTGATCGCGAGGGTGAAAACTGGTAGCGATCACCGAATGGTTAGAGGCACACTGAACCTAAACGTTAAGTTGGAGAGGTCTCGTCTAATGAAGTCAACGCTCCGTCCCCCTCGTGCTCTGTTTCAAAGTCCCGAAACCTTTCAGCTCGAGTTACAAAACCGTTTTCAGTGCCTAGAAGACTGCAATGAAGTGGACGATATGAATAACAAGCTCGTGGAAACTGTCCATGCGGTTGGAGCTAAGTTCTGCAAGACCCGCCGCAGAAGAACACAAAAACTCTCCGATCACACTCTTAATCTCATGGCTGTTAGACGGGAGATGAAGCTACATTCTTCAACAGACTTGACAGCATACAGGCATCTGAACTGACAGATCTCCAAATGCATGCGGCGGGACTTACGCAACTTCAATACAGCTCGTATTGAAGAAGCGATCGAGCGGAACCAAGGCTCCAAAGTCTTTGCCAGAGATCTGTCTGCCAGAAAGAGCCAACTGTCAAAGCTGAAGACAGAATGTGGCAGCATCGTTTCCGGGACACCTGAGATTTTGAGTGAGATTGAGAGGTTCTATGGGCAGCTGTACACATCATCGTTGGAGCCACACGCAAGTGTGAGTAACGATCCAAGAGCGAGTCTCATCCGACACTATTCCGAAGATATCCCGGATGTCAGTCTGAGCGAGATTAGGATGGCTCTCCAGCACCTTAAAAACGGTAAGGCCCCAGGCGAGGATGGAATTACAGCGGAGCTTCTGAAAGCGGGTGGAAGACCGGTACTTGAAGTCCTTCAGAAGCTCTTTAATTCCGTCCTCCATGGTGGCATTACACCGGAGGCGTGGAGCAGAAGTGCGGTGGTCTTGTTCTTCAAGAAAGGTGACAACGCTCTCTTGAAGAACTACAGACCGATTTCCCTTCTGAGCCGCGTCTACGTGCTGTTTTCGAGAGTCATTACGAATCGTCTCGCGCGCAGACTTGACGACTTCCAGCCTCCCGAACAAGCCGGTTTCCGAAAGGGCTTTAGCACCATAGACCACATACATACCCTTCGGCAAGTTGTACAGAAGTCCGAAGAGTACAATTTGCCACTATGTCTGGCGTATGTGGACTATGAGAAAGCCTTTGATTCCGTCGAAATTTGGGCGGTGCTGCAGTCCCTTCAGCGGTGCCAAGTTGACTGTCGGTATATCAAAGTGTTGAAGTGCTTGTACAGTAGGGCTACGATGGCTATCCGAGTACAGAACCAGAGTACGAAACCTATCCAATTGCAGAGAGGTGTAAGACAGGGTGACGTCATATCCCCGAAACTCTTCACCGCTGCATTGGAAGACGTTTTCAAGCTTCTGGACTGGAAAGGATACGGTATCAACATCAATGGCGAGTACATCACTCACCTTCGATTTGCCGACGATATAGTCCTTATGGCAGAATCGCTGGAGGACCTAAGCACTATGCTCAATGACCTCAATAGTGTTTCCCAACGGATAGGTCTTAAGATGAACATGGACAAAACTAAGATCATGTTTAATGTCCATGTCACACCTATGCCGATAGTTGTTGGGAACACTAAGCTCGAAGTTGTTGACGAGTATGTTTACCTGGGACAAATAGTCCGACTGGGTAAGTCCAACTTCGACCGAGAGGTCAATCGACGGATTCAACTCGGCTGGGCAGCGTTCGGGAAGCTACGACACATCTTCTCGTCAGACATACCTCAAAACCTTAAAACGAAATTGTACAACCAGTGCGTGTTGCCAGTGATGACTTACGGAACTGAGACGTGGTCCTTCACTGCTGGCCGTATGAGGAAGCTCAAGGTCACTCAGCGAGCTATGGAGAGGGCTATGCTCGGAGTTTCTCTGCGTGATAAACTTAGGAATGAGGATATCCGCAGTAGAACCAGAGTGACCGACATAGCCCAACGGATTAGTAAGCTGAAGTGGCAGTGGGCCGGCCATATAGCTCGAAGAACCGACAACCGATGGGGAAGAAAGGTTCTCGAGTGGCAGCCTCGTACCGGTAGGCGAAGTGTAGGGCGTCCCCCCACGAGATGGAGTGACGACCTGGTAAGACATGCAGGAAGTCGATGGATGCAGGTGGCTCAGGACCGTGTTTTGTGGCATTCTTTGGGGGAGGCCTATGTTCAGCAGTGGACTTGTGAAGGGCTGTAATGATGATGATGATAATGATGAAGTTATTATTATATTAATCTTATCAAAATCCACTGCTGAAGCTGAACATAGGTCTTCCCATGGATTGCCTTATATATATTTGCATACATCAATGCTTGGCATAGTCGCCACACTTAACAGAAGGGTTGGCAAACATATTTTTCTGCCAACTTCTAAAAAGGAGATGGTACTCAGTTCGACTGTATGTTTCTTTTTACAGGGTGAACTGATTTCGATGATTCTTTATTTGTTTGAAAGCTAGTACTTCTCGCGTGGTCCCATATGAATTTGATCAAGGTCGGACTAATAGTTTTTGAGTTATTCTTAATAACTTATATTAAAGTCGGCTGTACAAATTTTTTAATTTTAAATTATTATTTTCTGGATGCTGTTGGGAAGATTCATAACACTAAGGGACGAAACAATTCAGTGGATATTCTTATACTGTCATTACTCAGTGGTCGTTATATTGTTTAGTATTACATGTTATGTAATTTATTATAGTATTATTAGAAACTATTACACTTCTGATGTTAAAAATTATTCTCAAAAGTATTTACATAAAATAATGTTACTCGTATTAGAATTTACTCTGAAGGTTGATTGTTAAAAATAATAAAAGTGTGAGAGCGGATGTTCAACTTGCTCTCTTGCTTACGCAATTGATCATTATCAGGAATAAGACAGCGTACAGCACTACACATTCAGTATAGAGCAAATACAGTTCGACCAACCGTAATATATACCAGACACAATCACACATTAGTGTAACGTGAAGGACATAATTACATGATAACACCAAAGTATGTAAAGCAACAGCTACACTAGTCCTCTTGATGTAACACCGGGCAGCCTCTCAGCAACACGATCTTCCTTGCTTACACTAGAAGAACTACTACACCGTATCTCCGTGTGGAGGTAATGTTTTAGCCCAACGGGCATAATAACGATATGTGACTAGTAGAGTTACAGACTGACTGATCCCTCTTAGTCGACTGCGTGATACTTTATACTGCTAAAACAAGTGGGAGATTATAGTTCTACCTTCAACATTTCTTATTTTATTTTATTATTTTACCCTCATTCCTAACACGGCCTTTCCTGACAATTCACACGTCCTCGTGTGAAGCCTAGAGTAACGTTACCGGCTTTAATGTAACTTTACCGTCTCGGCCTTTTCACACCATGAAATACATACTAAGTTTTTGCAAAATTGAAAACATCGTTCAAATCAGATTTTAGTGTACAACTTCATACTAAAGCTTAACACACGCACACTGCACAGATCGCACTATACACAGAAGACACAGGGCACCCAGCTAAACGCACTCCAGCAAGCGGTTCCGTTGCGTTCAGCACTCGCGCAGCACGCGCGCGAGCGGGCATTCACTTAGCACTCGCACTAGCGAGCTGTCTCGGCGCACTCGCACTAGCGAGCTGTCTCGGCGCACTCGCACTAGCGAGCTGTCTCGGCGCACTCGCACTAGCGAGCTGTCTCGGCGCACTCGCACTAGCGAGCTGTCTCGGCGCACTCGCACTAGCGAGCTGTCTCGGCGCACTCGCTCTAGCGAGCTGTCTCGGCGCACTCGCACTAGCGAGCTGTCTCGGCGCACTCGCACTAGCGAGCTGTCTCGGCGCACTCGCACTAGCGAGCTGTCTCGGCGCTACAGGAAACTAATCTCAATACTGAGGACACTAAAGGCCTTTCCATCAAAAACTTCTCTCTTCTTCGTAATGACAGACCCGACCGCCGAGGCGGCGGTACGGCCATTTATTACAAGAAGACACTTCACTGCTCTCCCATTTCTACTCCGCAACTTTCCAACATGGAAGCCACGGTATGTAGGCTAGCTACGACTGGACATCAGTCCATCTTCATAGCCTCCTGTTACGTCCCTTCTAAAACCCTTCGCCTCAAAAAAGATTTTGAGGCTATTTTATCTCTAGGCAATTCAGTCATTATGTTTTGAGATTTTAACTCCAAGCACACTGAATGGACATGCCGTACTACTTCACGTAGTGGCAGGATACTGCTCGATATTACGCAGTCTCTTGACCTTACCGTCCACAGTCCCATCGGTGCTACTCACTATCCCGTTATCACCGATTACGCTCCCGACGTGCTAGATTTTGCACTATTCAAAAGTGTTTCCCTCAACCTCAGGGCAATCGAGACACTAGACGATCTAGGATCCGACCACAGACCGGTCTCCCTCATTCTTGGACATCAGCCACCCCCTCAACACCCTCTACTAAAACCTTCACAAATTGGAAGGGCTTCAAGGAGTCCCTAGCGAAAGCTCTGGACTCACAGGACTCCCCAATCTCCCTATCGTCGGACTTAGACAGTCCCGAAAAAATCGACACCGCGGTCGATTCACTCTCCACGCTTATTAAAACCGCCCTTAAGGAGAACGAAAGGGTCGTCCCGGTTGCTAATAATAGTGGGCTTCCCCTGCATATTAGCAACCTATTAAAAGCCAAAAAAGCTGCTTTCTGGAGAGCAGCAAAATATCCCACGCCCGAATATAGGCGCACGGCCAATCGTCTTCAACGAGAACTCCGTTTCCGCCTCTCTGAATTTCGAGATATCGAAAAGAGTAAGCTCATGGAGAATATCTCTCCCTGTCATACAGCGTACTATCAGATGGCAAGAGCCCTCCGCATAGACGCTATCACCCACACTCCCCCTCTCTCCCGTCCCGACGGTACGGTAGCCTTCGAGGACGAGGAAAAGGCTGAGTGCTTTGCAGACAGCATTGCCGCTCAATGCTCTCCTAGCTCTCAACCCGTCGACCCCTCACACGTCCAGGCAGTGGAGGATGAGGTCCGCCGCCGGAACTCGCCCCCTACAGCCTCCGAACCTATCTCTGTGTCCAATGATGAGATTTCATCCCTCATCAAAGGACTTAAGCCTAAAAAGGCTCCAGGCGCGGATGGCATCTCCAACCAAGCCCTAAAACACTTTCCTGAGCAGGTGCTAACCCTTTTATCTATTATCTTCAATGCCTGCTTCAACCTTAGTTACTTTCCCACTACGTGGAAAGAGGCAACTGTGATTGGTATTCCCAAGCCAGGCAAGCCTCTCAACCTCCCCTCCAGTCATCGCCCCATTAGTCTTCTCAAGGCCATGGGCAAGCTCTTCGAAAGAGTCATCCAAACTCGCATAAGGCGCCATCTGTTTCCCACAGACGGTGACCCTCATATCATCCCCCATCAATTCGGTTTCCGAGCGAAACACTCTTGTCCCCAACAAGTTCACCGTATTGTGGAATATATCCTCAGCGGTTTTTATCCTCGTCGTCATAAGACCATCGCGGTCTTTTTCGACATAGCTAAAGCCTTTGATAGAGTCTGGCATGAAGGCCTTATCTACAATTTATACAAAATAGGTCTCCCCGATCGTCTAGTACGTCTCGTGGCTCTTATCTAAAGCATCGTACCTTTCGTTTTCGACACGAAGGCACGCTATCTTCTCAGCGCCCCATCAAAGCTGGTGTCCCTCAGGGCTCAGTACTTGCTCCACTCCTGTACATTTTGTTCACCAACGACATTCCCATCCCGTCGAAAGGTGTTCAGCTCTCCCTCTTCGCAGATGACACTGCCCTATACTGTAAAGGTACCTCGCTACCTTTCATACGGAACAAGATCCAAAAGTCAGTTGATGACCTAGGAGCTTGGTTCAAAAAATGGCGCATCGACGTGAACCCGGAGAAGAGCTCCGCCGTTCACTTCGATTATAAACGACGCCGACTCAAAAACACTCCACCAATACGTATGCTAGGGACCCCTGTCCCCTGGCATACGACTGCAAAATATTTAGGTGTCACCCTTGATACTAGGCTCACTTTCAGGTCCCACGTCAAAAGAGTAACCCGTCACGCACGTTTTTACCTGGGTAGGCTCAACAGTATGTTGGGCCGACACAGTAAAATGTCCCTCAGAAACAAGCGTACCCTTTATAAGGTCTGTATACGACCAGTCATGTCCTACGCGGGCCCCACTTTTGCCCACGCTGACCCTAAAATTATTTATGAACTCCAAGTAGTTCAAAACCTCTTCTGTCGTCGAGCTACGAACGCACCTTGGTACGTTCGTAATGCCGACCTTCATCGGGACTTAGAGCTCCCTACAATCCAACAATTCCTTAAAAAACTCTCTGAGAACTTCTTCAAAGCCTCAGAGTCGCATTCCAATCATTTTATTAGTGAGGCAGCTAATTATGCAGCCCCACTCCCCTCCCGCTATAGCGTCCGCAGGCCGAGGAACTCCCTCTCGGACCCGCCTAATAAACTTTCAAACGACCTGAACTGCCTCCTGGCGGCTCAGGCCAACTCTAATTAAGTTATTCATAATTAATTTGCCTTCGTAGGCACTCCCTCAGCGGCTAATAGCCGCCTGCGCCCTCTTTTCCCAAAAGAGGGTCGCTTCCGATACGGCATAAGAAGCTTTAAACAGCTGGTTGCCAGTCCCCAAAGGCGGTTTTAGAGGGTATTACTTAGGTTCCCCCGGTAGGCAGTGAGTCCCTCATAACCACGATAGACCGGCTGTCGTGGTATGCGTAATGCATTTCCGCCTCCCTACATAAAGGGTAGCACTTTTCCAATTGCTTCGGGCGCAAAAAAAAAAAAAAAAAGAACGGTCGGCAGTCGCTCTCCAGCCACCGAAAAGAAGACAGCAAGTAAAGAAAAAGTAAATGTTCCTCCTCACCGCCGCTTGCCTCCAGTTTAAGCAAGACCAGCGCGTTTTTATTCATTTTTCGAACGGCGTTACGGCGATCCGTAACAGTTTAGTAGTAGTAAAAGTTAGTATCAAATAGTAGTTAAGTATAATATATATAATATTTTTTATTTATCTTTACACAAAACATTTGTTAGACGTATTATTAATATGTAATGGAAATGTCTAATATAAGTATATTTCTCGTTATTTGCGAACTACATCGTTGGAGGTTTTATGCCAGCAAATTTTTTATTCAGAGTGACATTTTAATTGAATTTCTTGCAATACCATCACGAAATAAAGCTGAATCGGTGCCATGAACGTTTCCTGAAAGTGTGTCACTAGGACCGCTAAAGATTTAACACATTTTGGTTCTACTTTGTACTGTTTGTGCATGTTCAATTTTTTGCTGTGTTAATTAACGTAACATTATACAGGGTATTTTTGGAACGCTCCCGAAAACTAAGACAGGCGACAGCACCAAGTATACCTTTGATCATGGGTCACAAATAAATTCGATTCTGATGAAAGAAAAATCATATTTTTACAACGTTTTATTAGCTTTATTCACGCGCCATCATGTTAGTACAGCTAAATGAAACGATAATTTCATAAAAAAAAATCATGGAAATACTGAAACATAAAACCAACAGTGGAATTACTGAATTGATATCACCTGACTAGAGGTTAATGTACGCGCGAACGGTGAAAAAAGAACGCTGGCCTTGAACTTGCGCACTGAGCGATTTATCACATATTGATACGAAGGGGGCGCAACGGGGGAACAATCCGCCAGTATTACTGTGCTTGCATGCTATTGGTTCCCACGCTTTGTTCGCTCCAAAAATACAGTCGCATACACAGCTTACTTTGCGACTACGTTTTTGCGTTTTATGACTAAACTAGTGAACGAAAAGGTAAATATGATAGGAGAAGGTGAATGGGGAAAAGAATACCGAAAAAATTACCATGTGATCGACCTGATGACGGAAGCTCAAGCGAAGATGAATGTGATGGTATGAAGTAGCATCCAGTAACACCAACACACCATCAACATCTGACTTTCATGTGACCCAAGACGTCATAATGGACGGCGTGTCACCCTTAGCTTAAGTTTTTTTGTTACAAACTACTTTATATTTTACGATAGAAATAACAAATAATGCTCAAGTAAACATTATCCATTTTTAATTCCCACCTCTTCCAAAGTTCTAAGTAAATAGTAAAACACCTATTATGATTCTACAATTAAACAATTAATTACTATAATATTATAAAACAATAGCCCAATACCATGTAGTACTTTAGAACGCGACTGTACCCACACTCTCTCCGCTGTCGACCTGTATCTAGCTCGGTACGAAACAATGCTGCGGTCGTAAGAAAAAAGGGCGCATCTAACAATTTTTGAATAAATGAGTTAAATATACCATGACTCATGATAAGAAGGCGCATCTACTAAATTTTTTTAATATTCACAAATATCAATATCTTAGAAATTATCGTAAGAATTTTAGACGTAACTGTTGATCACAGATGACATCTTTTTATTAGAAAAGACTTATACAAATTCAACATAAAAGAAAAGACTTATTTAACCAGTGGCTATGTCATCTTTAACAATATTTGCATCGATTACTTAAATTTCAATTATTTTTGTCTTATTATTCTATATCTTATTATTAAGAGCTTATATCTTATTATTAAGAGCTGGTGTTTCACATGTGGTCCCATATAAATTTGATCGAGGTCAGACCAATAGCTTTTGAGTTATCCTTAATTATTTATATTAAAGTCGGTTGTACAAAAGTTTTAATTTTTAATTATTATCGTAGTAAGTCTTGTATGATATCCCCTTTAAAATCATTACTCAAGAGTTGCGGGTTTTTATTTTTTGTGTCTCACTACCAATGCTTTTCTACTATTTACTAAGAAAAAAAGTTGTAAATTACTATTAGCGTCCTTTCAACTTCAAATGACCTTTCCAAAATATGTAAAAATGTTAAATGAATGGCAGTTTTTTTATTTATTAGGTTGGAAAGACGCAAATGGTTATATGCGTCTTTCCTTCGATGTTTTTGTGTTGCCAGGTGTATTTTTTAAGCTAAGATGAAAAGGAAAATTCGTTTTATTTAAATAAATAAACAAATTATCAAAAAAATAAGTTTGTCCTTAAAATCTTCATGTCTCTACGTATATATTTCAATTTTCATATAGATACCTTTTAATATACTTTAGACACAGGGTCTGAAAGAAAAATTCATCTATTTATTTTTTATGTCCATTTTACGTTTTTGTTAGTTGCGTCCTTTTTTATTATGACGGCAGAATGTAACCCGGCCGGCTGGTGTCGCCTCAGTGACGCAGTAGGTTTCGTAGTAGTAGGTAGTTCCGTGTTGATTTTGTACACGCGTGCGCGAGCGACAGTTCAATCGTTTTGTTTATTAAATTGTTATTACTTGTGATTACGTGTTGGTATTATTCTTGTTGTTACGTTTTTTGTTTCTTTTTTGTTTTAATAATGCCTAACGCGTACATTTATAGTGATCGTGAATACGGCAACATGTTAGGTATCCGAACCTAGGTACACGAAGTATCGCTAAATAAATTGTTAAGAAGTCGGGATGGAACAAGTGTGTCATTCTGTGCAGTGCACAAAGTGTTGAAGCGTAACCAAATGCGCCCATACAAATTGCACAAAATGCAAGCTTTAGTTCTCGGAGATCACGACCGCCGACGAGTTTTCTGCCGTTGGTTATTATACCAGCAACAACGTGTGCCTGGTTCCATTGAGCACATTATCTGGACGGATGAGTCGACATTTACCAGAAATGGCCTGTGGTACCGAAGAAATACACACGTGTATTCAGAGGTTAACCCGCACGCTGTTCGACAAACTGGGCACCAAACCCGGTTTGTCGGTTAACGTATGGGCAGGTTTATTTAAGTATCGCATACTGGGACCAGTTTTTCTGCCACAGCGACTGAACGGACAGCGATACCTAAACATTATAAATGAACAGTTGGTTGACATTTTAGACGACCTATCGTTGGCTGAATATCGCCGCACATGGTTCCATCATGATGGTGCACCTCCACATGTCGTGAGGTTCGTCCGTGAGCGCCTCACCGAATTATTTGATGATTGCTGGATTTGGCGGACTAGGACCACACGCTTGGCCACTTCGCTCACCAGATCTGACCCCGTTAGACTTCTTTCTGTGAGGTATGTGAAAGAAAGGGTTTTTAATCGTGAGTGTGATAGTGCTGACGAAATGCGCCAAAGGATCGTGGATGTTTTCGACGAACTACGTACGGACTGTGTCGAAGACCACACGATGATGCCCCGCCTGCATGAGGAGAAGCAACACCGAGCCCAAATCTGCCTTGAAATGAATGGAGCACAATTTGAGCCGCATCTCATAAGACCACGGAGGATTTAGAGCGGTAAGCTGTTTCATAACTAATTTTTTTAATTAACTTAGTACTGAACTAATCTGAATAGGTACATAACTGAACACATGAGAATAATAAACATACCTACAAGATGAATAAAAACGCATGACTCTTGGTAACATTTCATTTAAGTATTTTTTCATTAGCGGGAAATCGAACTAGTTATTTGGGTTATTTAACCTGTAAATTCGGATTAAAGTGGCTACGTAGAGACAAGCACAGTGGCAAAATAGTAGGTTAAGTAGATAAGTTAGGTATTTAGACAAGTGTTGTAAATTATTAGGTATTGTGGTATGGCCCGCTAGTAGCGGGCCGCGCGAATTTGCGTTCGCGCGTACATTGACCTCTAGTCAGGTGATATCAATTCAGTAATTCCACTGCTGGTTTTATGTTTCAGTATTTTCATGATATTTTTTATGAAATTATCGTTTAATTTAGCTGTACTAACATGATGGCGTGTGAATAAAGCTAATAAAACGTTGTAAAAATATGTTTTTTTTTCATCAGGATCGAATTTATTTGTGACCTATGATCAAAGGTATACTTGGTGCTGTCGCCTGTCTTAGTTTTCGGGAGCGTTCCAAAAATACCCTGTATAACTTAATACACGTAATTTTAATATTACCTTTAATTCTCTTTCTTAATAATGTCATAATAAATAATATATACTCATTTAAGTTAAAACATTCTGCAATTTCAGTATTTATGAAAACAGGAACATTTTTAGAGATCAATTGATGGTGAGTTTTAATAATTGAATTATTTTATAAAAATATAAACCGACGTTAATTATTATCATCGTCTTAAGTAAGAATAGTTCAGTCGTACTGATAACCTTCTCTTATTTAACTTTCCGCTTTGAAAATTAACAATTTTAAAAACTATGAAGTCATAGATTTCGGTCCGATTATAAGAATGCGAGTTTTCATTAGATCTCCACGTTTTGAGGTTCTAGGAAGCAGTTTCGACTATTCCCTGCTGGACGTCCAGCCGCGCGCGCGCGCGCGCGCGCGGGTGTGTGTGTGTGTGTGTGTGTGTGTGTGTGTGTGTGTGTGTGTGTGTGTGTGTGTGTGCGTGCGTGTGTGCGTGTGTGTATGTGTGTGTGTGTGTGTGTAAATAAAATATAGTCGTACGCTATCTTTACAATACATACCAACCGATAGAGATGGACGACACGACGTTCGAAAGTGTTCATTAAGATTTCAGGCTGATTAGATTTTCAACTTAATTGGTCGAGCCGTTTCAACGATTTTCAAAACAGAATAACCAAAAAACAAAAATTACATAGATTTTCGAGCCTTGCACTCGAAAATAAGCGGGAAGTTTTAAGGATGGCCTGCAGAGTCAACGGTTTTACCGATTTTTCGAAGTAGATATAAAATCATAAACTGAAGAAAAATATTTAAAAATGTTATAAACAAAGGTGGTAAATTATTTATAGGAAACAGACCGGTCATTGACACAACGTCTTAACCGTGGCATTTCTTTAATTACCGTTATGTGTCAAATAGTAAGTGTTTTGTTACTAACATCAGCCGGCTTAGTAAAATACCTACTTAAAAAAACGCTGAAGTGCGAGTACCTTGTACATAGTTCATCCATCCCGGGAATTATGGATGAGTATAGTACTAATATACGAAAAGGTAGAGGTGAGCAAAAATAGAAAGTAAAGGTAAGTCAAATGAAAAGAAGGTTATCCCCTAAATCGTAGTAAGTTTGTAATCGCAAATAAATATTTTTATGCGACCATGTAGTGACGGTGTAAGAATATCCGCAACCCTATATTATCCCGTGAGTGTCGGAAAAGACGACAGTGGGAAACAGGTAGTAGATGGGCAGCAGCATCTTCCTGATAATAGCAAGATTAAAATAAAAAAAAAACTGTGGTTGCTATCCGTATGAAATGAAAGTTACGAAGAGACGGCCCCCAGTCCCCGGCGACCATGGTAATGGCGGGACAGGGGGAACTAAGAATCTCCGGTGGAGATTCGGTTGCCACCTGCGACGACTCAACCTGGCTACATACAACGCACGCACCCTGAGGACTGATGAGCAGATCCTGGAGCTAGAAGAAGAGATGGAACTACACATATTTAGAGAAGGCCAATTTTCAGGAGAAGATTTTTGACGGGCTATAATGGATGGATGGATGGATAGAGATATAGCTAGAATTTAACGATTGCGGATTTTTCCTTTATTCGTGTTGTAACATCTTGTTTACTGCCAAATCTCATTATTCTGGGTCAACGGGGAGTGTCCTTATGGTTTTTTATGAGAGAGTTATCGATTATCATAATATGTGCATACATGGCCATATCTTTTAATTGTGCCGATATTTATAATAAAACCACAATAGAAAGAATAAATCCCAGCGCAAAATAGTACTATAATTAATGAGGAGAACGGGAGATACTTTTAACGAAGCGTTCTATCGTATTACTGAGGCGTGGCAACGCAACTGCATTTCATAAGTGTCGACGAGGCACATCGTCCTTTTATCATTTATGTGAAATTTGTGTTCTCCTTTATCATCCTCGAATAAAATTTTACACTGTACAATATCTTTGCGATTTAAATATGGATGCTTTTATCTTTTTATAAGCTTAGTTTTATAATAATATTGTCTTAAGAATTTAGTCGTTAAATACTCTGTGACAAATTTGACTAGCAGTGATGTTTTGCACTCAACAATAATTTAAAATTAAAAATTTTGTTCAGCCGACTTCAATATAAGTTATTAAGAATAACTCAAAAACTATTGCTCTGACCTTGATCAAATTCATATAAGACCACGCGAGAAGTATCAGCTTTCAATTAAAAAAAGAATCATCGAAATCGGTTCACCCAGTAAAGAGTTATTAGGTAACACACATAAAAAACATACAGTCGAATTGAGTACCGTCTCCTATTCGGAAGTCGGTAGAAAAGAATAACAGAAGGTTGCGTTGTATGTATGCCAAAGTCTGAAAGACTTCATAGTTCACTATTCTGCCTGGTTCATTAAATTCCATAGTCCAACATAAATATATAACTCAAATTTTACTTTAAAAGTGTCAATAATTGTGCGGACTAATGGTGCATGTTGGTGCGCATAGTTGTGTATTGAATTTGTATCCGTGGTTTTGTATAATGCACCTCTAGCCTGTGATAATGGCTCTCTACCGCTTTGGTAATTACTGCACTGTTTATTAATGCAATAAAGTTCAATCAGTGTTTTGTTCCACAATGCTACGACAATTCAAATAGTTGGTTGTACTGTATTTTAACTATTTTGTTGATAGAACAAACCTTTTCAGTTCGGTAGTAAATCGGTATTTATTAGTTTAATTATTGATACGTCTCACAAATGTTCATTCGGTAATTATATGTATATATTTTGTATATTGTAAGCAATACTTATAAAATATATAGTGTTTACATATGTAATAAACTGGTTTTTAACTTATTTATTACTTGAGACCCGCCCTGGCTACGCTCATCCTATTCGCCAGGCCATGATTTATTAATGTGGCGTTATTTACATTTAAGATAATCAAAGACCATTTGTAGTGTTTGCATATATATATAAGTCACAGTCTCGAGCGCACCGCGTCAGTTACACGAGAGCCTCGGGCGAGAGTGGACGTGTTTAGTTAATTGCGTCCCGAGCCTGTGTTACACTACAGTGATTAGAGAAGATAGCAGACAATACAAGTGGCGACGAGAAAAAAGATAAGTACCTATTTAGTTATAAAGATATAATCAAAAATAGGTTAGCAATATGCAACTATTAGCATTGCAATTGTAAATTAATTCCTAGAGTACCCGCGGAAAAAAAACTGTGGATTATGAATTATGATTTATTGTTTTTAACCTGTTATGATCATTTTAATAATTTATATAAATTATATGTTCGCATATGACCACGCTTATGGTGTGCAAAATTTATTTTCTTTATGTAGCAATGATAAAATAATGATTTATTTTAACATATGTCTATTAGTACAACTTTTATTTAAAAAGATTTTTGATGGAAAAATAGTAGATGTAACTAATCACTCCTCTTGATTCGAACCGAAATACAGATGACAATAAATGTCGTTAGCTAAATTTTAGTGGCATTTTACATGTAGGTGTGATATTTATCGCCTTTAATGAAAATACTATTTTACCGCTTTCATGGCATATATAAATCTTACAAAAAATCGTGGACACTTCACGACTTCTGTAAATTGCATAGTAGGTAACTATTAATACTGTAAATGTGCATTATAGGTATTGAATTCACCCAAAGCCTAAATGGCACAGCAATGGAAGTAGTCGGTATAACAAATAAACCGAAAGAGAAGGGCGAGTGTTATGGAACATATTACTATCATAAAATTGAGTTTGGGTTCCAAGATACCAACCATTAAATTGGTGTTGGGTACTAAGATACCATCATTAAATTGAGTTTTGGTATTAAGATACCATCATTAAATTGAGTTAGGGTACTAAGATACCATCATTAAATTGAGTTTGGGTACTAAGATACCACCATTAAATTGGAGTTTGGGTACTAAGATACCACCATTAAATTGTAGTTTGGGTACTAAGATACCACCATTAAATTAGAGTTTGGGTACTAAGATACCACCAATAAATTGGAGTTTGGGTACTAAGGTAGGTACCACCATTAAATTGGACTTTGGGTACTAATATACTACCATTAAATTGGACTTTGGGTACTAAGTTACTACCATTAAATTGGACTTTGGGTACTAAGTTACTACCATTAAATTGGACTTTGGATATTAAATTACTACCATTAAATTGGACTTTGGGTATTAAAATACCAGCATTAAATTGGAAATAAATATATAAGAAACTGTTTCAGTTTTACCCCTAAAATAATAATAATAATGATACCGTTATCAACTTTAATGTGATAGCACATCTATGGCTATAAGGTGTGAAAAATGGAAAAGGTCTCTACTAATCTATCTGGATGCAGCTGAAGTTATATCAGCACTCAAGAAACGAGCTACGCTATTGCATTTTGGTGGCTCTGGGATACAAGAAATATTCTACAATTTACCGGGTGCCAATGTCGAATCATCAGAAACCGTTGATGTATTTAAAGTAGCCATAAAAAACTCGACGAGTATTTTCAACCTAAACGGAACAAAGTTTATGAGCGGCATGTTTTTCGATTGCTAAACAAGGAAAAAGGAGAAAAATTTGAGAAGTTTTTGATAAGATTGCGTCAACAGGCCCAAAAGTTGTGAATTCGAAAAGCAAGATGATCATTTCATAGATCAAATTGCGGAAAAGTGTAATTCGAAATTGCGCAAGAACCTTATATCTTACAAAACGTGGGAAGAGTTAAAAAAGCTAAAAAGTATATGCTTTTAATCAAATGTAAAGACCAGACAAGACATTATTAGCATATGGTAGTAACTCTCCTTTGGAAAAAGAGGGTTCATTTGAAACTATACTCGAAGTCGATGGACGAAAGGAACATACAACCATTTACGTGATTTCAGGGGGTACTAGAGACCTGTTGGGTAAGAACACAGCAGTCCGTCTGGGTGTGTTAAAGCTTGGTATCGGGATAAATCAAGTGGAGAGTACCGATCTCCATTAAAGAGAAGGTTGCAATCAAAATTAAGGAATCACTAAACAGTGATATAATTGAAGAAGTGCAAGGCCCGTCTAAATGGGTTTCACCAATGTTTCAATCATGAAAGAAAATGGTGAATTACGTTTGTGCGTAGATATGAGATGTACGAACGCCGCTATATTGCGAGAAAACCACCCCCTGCCTACTATGGACCATTTTTGCCTAAAATGAAGAAAGCTAAATATTTTAACAAATTAGACATAAAAAAATGCCTTCCATCAAGTGGAAATTCACTCTGAATCCAGACATAACGACTTTTATAAACCCCAAAATATTATATAGATATAAAAGAATAATGCTTGCAATTACCTGCGCTTCCGAGATTTTTCAGAAGATCATTGAAAGGATGCTGATAAACTGTGAAGGGGTCGTCAATTTTATTGATGATATTCTGGTATTCGGGAACCGTGAAGAAGAACATGACGCATGATTAAAGAAAGTTCTACAGGTACTTAGTAAAAACAACGCCGTGCTGAATAGCAATAAATGCATATATAAAACACAGGATGTGAATTTTCTGGGACACAGGCTTACACATGAAGGAGTAAACCCTTCAACAATTACGTTGAGAGCATTATGAAATTTAGGGTCCCAAAGACCATAGAAGAACTCCAAAGTTTTTTTAGGACTCTTAAACTACATAAACGAATGGATACCTAACTTGGCCGCCATGACAGAACTTCTGAAGCACCAGGTAAGACAGAAGATGAGCAAAAGGAAGAGCTTGGAAAAACAATGGTATGGGGAACAAGATAAAGCATTCCAAAAACTCAAACGGATGCTCACGGAAATACAGATTTTAGGGTATTATGACGTTAGAGATGCAAGACAGGTGAAGCCCTGTCGGACTTGGTGCTGTCCTTGTACAAAATGATACAAATGGCCCTAGAATTATTACCTATCGTAATCGAACTTTGACAGACTGCAAGCGCAGGTATAGCCAAACGGAAAAGGAGGCACTAGCATTAGTTTGGGGGTTCGAACATTTAATTTTGTTTTTATTGGAAAGCCTTTTGATTTAGTCACTGACCACAAGCCGCTAGAGATATTGTTTGGGTCTAAGACAAAACCATGTGCGAGGATTGGACGATGGGTACTGAGGCTACAGTCTTATTCATTCAAGGTTGTATACAAGCCAGGAAAAACAAATATAGCTGATCCCTTGTCACGATTATGTAACTATCCTGATAACCGACCAAAAGGAAAAGACCAGCATGTGTCACCAATAGCGTACCATTGTAGTATATTCAGAAAAAGACCAAGAGATTTACAAAGTGAAAAAAGGTGTCTATCAGAACGACTGGGACGATTCGATTAAGAGTTACAAATTTTTTGAAAACGAGTTGTTTCCATGATAGCATTCTACTTCGTGGAAATAAAATTGTAATAACACAGCAACTCTGCAAGAGTGTATTAGATGCTGCATGCGAGGGTCATCCAGGTATCGTAGCGATGAAGGGACGCTTGAGATCAAAGGTTTGGTGGCCCCGTATCGATAAAGACGTAGAACAATTAGTAAAGGCCTGTAAAGGTTGTACGTTAGTGGGTTTGCCAAACCCACCTGCACCAATGAAGAGACGAGAGTTGCCTGCAGTTCCATGGATAGATGTCACAATGGATCTAATGGGCTTTGACGGCTCCGTGGCGCAGTAGCTTAGCAATCAGTTGTTGCGCTGGGGGCCGCGGGTTCGAATCCCGCACGGAACAAGTATTTGTATGGCCTACAAATAATTGTTCCGGGTCTGGATGTTTGTCCTTGTGCAATTTATGTTTGTAAACTGCCTCCACGACACAGGAGAAAATCCTAGTGTGGGGGTAACGTTTTAAAAAAAAAATAAAAAAAAAAATGGGACCATTGCCAAGTAACGAGTATCTGTTAGTAGTGGTCGACTACTATAGTCGATACAAAGAAGTAAAAATTACAAAAACAACACAAGCCTACAGATTATTAAAATGGTAAAAGAAATGTTCAGTAGACTTGGTTATCCTATTTCTATCACCGTAGACAATGGCAAGCAGTTCGTTAGTGAAGAGTTTCGATCTTTCTTCAAAGAATGTAACATTAAGTTATTTAGTACTGTAGCATATTAGCCTCAAATGATCGGCAAAGTTGAAAGACAAAACAGAGATATTTTGAAACGTCTTCGTATCAGCCAGATCGAGAGGAAGGATTTAAAAGAATGTTTGTGGGAGTATCTTCTAATGTATAACAGCACCCCTCCTTACAGTTACCGGGAGGTTACCGTTTGAACTGTTTTTTCAACGAAAAAGTAGGGATAAAATTCCATCAATAGGTGAAATAAATTACAGACAATCATTTAGATTCCGATATCAGGGATAGAGACAAAATACAAAAAGAAAAAGGAAAAGAGTATGTAGATAGGAAACGCAGAGCAACTCACTCAGATATAATACAGGGAGATAAGGTTTACGTAAAAGCAGTGGAAAAATCGAATAATTTTACAACAAATTTTAAACCGACGCCACACGTCTTAGAGAGTGCACGAGACGGTAACTGCACAGTACGCAATAGTGAAACGAACCAAAGGTTTAGGAGAAATGTGATACATGTGAAGAAAGTAGGAGGCCATTGGACGGCTATTTCACCCGATCAGAATGAAAAAGAACAAAATCTAGAACAGGATAAAGAAGACCAAAATATGTAATAATTAATACAGACAATACAAGCTGCTTTGTGATTGTTATGAGTTATAAAAAAAAAAGAAAAATTTTTGATAAGAAACAGATGTAGTGTTTTCATATATATATATATATATATAAGTCACAGTCTCGAGCGCACCGCGTCAGTTACACAAGAGCCTCGGGCGAGAGTGGACGTGTTTAGTTAAGTGCGTGCCGAGCCTGTGTTACACTACAGTGATTAGAGAAGATAGCAGACAATACACCAATTATTCTATCAATTTTGTTGTTATTTTTTAATTCGTTAAGATTTTCGAATAAAATATAGCCTATATAACTCCTGGCATAGCTCTCTATCATTTCGTGAAGTTTACAATCGGTTCAGCTATACCGAAGATTAGCTGGGGCAGACAGACAAAAAATTTAGAAATTCATGTCTTAACGGCATGCAAATATACCCCTCAGCTCAATACAAGGCAGTTATTTTGATATCACAAAGAGACAAATCTATCTTATTTATGGGTATAATAGATTATTATATTAAAATATTTTAATATATTATTGAAAATATTTTTTCCCTCTTGATTGTGCTAAGGAAAATTACGATATCAGGTTCACCGTAGGTAAGAAACAACTTCATTCTTCTTCAAATTTGTATGGGTCCACCTCTGAATCTGTTAACCACAAAGACATAAGCACATGTCAAATATATAATAACCTTATCTTTTTATGAATTATTTTTTTAGTATTAAATAATTCCTCTTCCTCTTTCCTTTGTACGCGAAGACGAGTGAAAATTAAATAAGTATAAAACTCATTTTAAAATCCACCTCTGTCATAACTAGTGATTACGATCATTTTCAGTTGTTTATAATATCTAACACAATCTTGTTATGTTTACTTATAGAGATGAGACATATTAACAAATCTAAGAAACAAGCTTTGCTTCGAAGTTTGCGCTTGGGATAGGCGGAAGATACTTGGAAGTGCGTTAAAAGAATTGCTTTTTCGTAGCCGCGTAGTGACAATACTACACTGATAAGCGCGGGCGACAAGAGACACTTGTTCCAAATTCGGGATTCAGTAGCCGTGCCGTCGTCATTCCATAAATCTGTTTACCTACAAATGGGCCTGTTTCGCTTTTGTAAAAATCTTTATCCTAATTTGTATATTTTAAACTCAATATATTATTATTTTAATTATTCCTCATAACACTGTTAAGAGGATTACAAGAGCTAAGCGACCACGAATGACGCACGCACACGTTAAACAATTTCTGTATAGCATTAGGCCTCGGTCGGCACTGTCGGTACACAGGCGTATACGCTTTACGCATATACATGCTTACGATTATGTTCAGAAATAAGAACATGCGATTTAAAATAAATCTATCATTGGACTAAAAAATTAAAACACTATTACATTAATATGTTACTTGTAGAATAATCTGACAAAAAATTAGAATGATTGCATGTATATTTTTTTTTTCAGCAGCTGTTCCTGCTGCATGTATATTAGTACGGTTTTTAATCGTTAAAAGACATTTTTGGAGTTATCTTTGTGGTTTTTTTCTATCGTACGAAATTAGTAGTATCATATTTTCAACACACTATTTAACTAGCATATATCCTGAAAAATATCATATATTTTTCTTATTTTTTTACTGCAGTGGATCATATACGAATACTTTAAGGCATTATATAACTTGCAATGAGCTCCTGTAGTCCCCTTAATAATACGAGTATTTTATTTATTACTCTTAGTTTAGTCTCATATCTTATTATTCTCTTTATATTTCGTAGTAAAAAGATATAAAAATCTACGGATACATGAGATTTTAGTACATAGGACGAAATAGTTTAACAGGCATTGTGTATTGTAGTCAGCATAAAATTTATTAATATACTTAGTTTTTTCGTGGTAAAAAATTGTTCTGTCTTCTTATTTAAGACCTCACGCATAAACCTGAAGATATTATATCCAATAACAGAAACACGCGATTATTTGTGAAAAAAGGTGATAGTGTTTTAAACATGAACTCATTAAAAGGTGCAATTCAGAGTTTTTAAAATAGGAACATTAAAAACGCATTAGTCTTTCCACACTAACCTAGGATATTATGTACTTGGGCTATAATCTCGACCGTTAAGTGAGTGTTGTTTGCCATGTCATTATTTGTATTGTTTTTAATCTAATGCAGTATTTTTTGTTTTTCATTTTTCCATAACTAACATAATAACATCAATAATACACATATAATCTAAATAAAAATTGTGTGCGGGACAAGTGAAAACAAATAGTGATAGGATAATACATTAATAAAACAAACATTTTTATATTAATAAATAGTTTAGAGTTTATACTTAAATGGGATATAAGCGTTTATGTTATATTTAATTGAATAAAGATTATAGAGTTACACATAAAATAGGATATAAGCATTTTGTGTTATGATAGGAAAATAATAGTTTAGTGTTTATATTTGTATAATAGAATTAGTTTTAATGTAAACAATGACTCAGTAAGGTGGTCACTTTGTATAGTAGAACTAGCTTAAGGTAAACAATGTAACGTGACTCAGCAAGGTGGTCACTTAACATCGTCACTTGCTCTGTCACGCCTCGCGCTGATTGGTCGACGCCGTTTATACGATACGTACACCGTATCTATTGACCCAGTCGAGGTGGTATAAAAGAGAGGCGATTTTCGTCGTTCGACACAGTCGGCGGTCAGCTACCTCAAGAAAAAACATCGAATATAGAAGAAAGAAAGTATCTCAGCGGTTTTATTCTCCACCAACCCAGCACACAATTGTGCCTGTAGGGCACATTTAATCGTCCTTCGCCAGCCGAATATTGTGGGGAATAATTACCTGAAGACTTCAAATAGTGCTACAACGAGTTAAGAAGACTTCTCGAAAATCGCTTTCAAGGCTCAAGTTATTCGAAGAAAAAATCAGTTGACAGCATGGCCGTTACGCGCTCTGAGGGAAGGGGCAGCAAGCCGTCGTCGTCCAAGGCTACCACCTCGGCGACGGGTACCACCACTGCTTCGGAGACTTCGGAGTATACAGACACCTCCGCGGCAACTGATCCATCCACCGTGACTTCCGCCACCGCAGTAACCACTTCGTCCGCCGCCACCTCAGCCTCAGCCTCAGCCGCAACCGCCGCCCCCGCTGCGCACCCCGCCAGCGCCGTCGCTCCTTCCGTAAGACCATCCGCGGCGACGACGACAAACAGCTGATGAAGCCGCCCGCTACTTTCACCAAAGCAACTCGCCGAGAAACAGAAACTGCCACAGTGAAGCGAGCCATAAGAAGCACCGCCGGTCCATCGAAGCAAACCGGACTACAGGAACCCTACCCGCCCAGCAAGAAGGGAGGAGGAGGGGGATCTACACGCAGTTGAACGAAGCAGCTCAAGCTTGCAAAGGCGAAAGAAGATTTGCTACGCCTTCAAGTGGAATTAGCCGCAGCGCACGAAGAAGAAGATGACGCCTCCCTCTACTCGAAATCAGAAGTCAATGCAAGAGTGGACGACTGGTTGGAGAATCAAGTGAATCGTCCGGTGTTAGCAATCACCAACGAAACTCACCATGCCATAGAAGAACCAACGACCGCCCACGCAGAAGAATCAAGGCAGGGAAAGCATGAAGAAACACATCAGTCACCGGCAGGAGGTCAAACTGACGTAGCCCTCTTGGCTGAAGCCATCACTCGGGCTGTCAGCGCCGCCCAACGACCTAAGTTCGTCGAGTTACCATTCTTCAGTGGGTCTCATCAGGAATGGCTACCCTTTCGCGCCACCTACTACGAGACAGAAGCGACATTCAGCGCAGTTGAAAATACGAATCGACTCAGAAGGCCAACGAAAAGAGAAGCACTCAGAATAGTGATGTCGCTCTTCGACCCGCTCGGATTCGCCTCGCCTATCACCATCAGGGCAAAACAACTCCTCCAGGAAGTCTGGCGTAGAGGAACAGCATGGGACGACAAGATCGACGAAGATCTGGCGGAGCAGTGGGAAATGTGGATGGAGCATCTGAAAAGCCTCCACGAGGTAGCAATCCCGCGGCAATATCTTCACTACAGCGAAGCGGCTTCCCTAGAACTCCACGTCTTCAGCGATGTCAGCGAGTCAGCTTACTCTGCGGTTCTCTTTTGGAGAGCTGTAACAGCAGTAGGTGAGGTCCACCTATCCCTCATTATGGCGAAAGCAAAGGTGGCACAGTTAAAATTGACGTCCATCCGTCCGTCTGCGACATGGAGGAAGATTTCAAGAACCCGCTGATAATTGACGGTGATCATCATACAGTCAAGCTCTGGGTGCAGGCTATACATCGGCAACTCCATCACGCAGGTGTAGAGGCCACAGTCAACGAGTGCCGGCAGCAGTATTAGGTACTGAGACTGCGCCCTATCGTACGCACAATACTACGAAGATGCCTATTCTGCAGAATGAAGACGGAAGTACCGCCGCATCCGAGAACCGGGGACCTGCCAACATGTCGCTTAGCTCACCACAAGCGCCCCTTCACCTACACCGGGGTGGACTATTTCGGACCTCTTTCGGTGACCGTCGGACGAACTCGACAAAAGAGATATGTGGCCATTTTTACATGTCTCACTACGCGAGCCATACATCAAGAAGTCGCCGGCTCACTCAGCGCTGACTCCGCGGTAATGGCCATAAGGCGAATGATCGCGCGGCGAGGCTGCCCGACAGAAATATGGTCAGACAACGGCACCAACCTGAAGGCAGCCGATAAGGAACTACGACAGGTGGTCGACGCAGCGACCGCAGAAGAAGCAGCGAAGAGGACTATCTCCTGGCGCTACATCCCGCCTGGAGTTCCATTTATGGGCGGAGCCTGGGAGCGAATGGTTCGCTCCGTCAAGACCGCTCTCATCGCGACGTTACACGAACGTCATCCGACAGAAGAAGTCCTCACGACACTACTGGTAGAAGTAGAATACACCCCGTATATAGCCGCTCGCTGACTCACGTCTCAGTCAGTCCAGAGGATCCCGAAGCTCCCGGGTCCCGACGGTGGACGTGCTGACCAAGGGAGGTGTCCTACGCCGGCCAGTGAGGAAGCTTGTGATCCTGCCTCTATCTACGGACGTCGAGCCCGCACCGGAAGCTGATGCGACGCGGTCGCACGGCGGAGTGATGTGCGGGACAAGTGAAAACAAATAGTGATAGGATAATACATAAATAAAACAAACATTTTTATATTAATAATAAGTTTAGAGTTTATACTTAAATAGGATATAAGCGTTTTGTGTTATGATAAGAAAATAATAGTTTAGTGTTTATATTTGTATAATAGAATTAGTTTTAATGTAAACAATGACTCAGTAAGGTGGTCACTTTGTATAGTAGAACTAGCTTAAGGTAAACAATGTAACGTGACTCAGCAAGGTGGTCACTTAACATCGTCACTTGCTCTGTCACGCCTCGCGCTGATTAGTCGACGCCGTTTGTACGATACGTACGTACACCGTATCTATTGACCCAGCCGAGGTGGTATAAAAGAGGGGCGATTTTCGTCGTTCGACGGAGATGGAGGATGAGGTCCGCCGCCGGAACTCGCCCCCTACAGCCTCCGAACCTATCTCTGTGTCCAATGATGAGATTTCATCCCTCATCAAAGGACTTAAGCCTAAAAAGGCTCCGGGCGCGGATGGCATCTCCAACCAAGCCCTAAAACACTTTCCTGAGCAGGTGCTAACCCTTTTATCTATTATCTTCAATGCCTGCTTCAACCTTAGTTACTTTCCCACTACGTGGAAAGAGGCAACTGTGATTGGTATTCCCAAGCCAGGCAAGCCTCTTAACCTCCCCTCCAGTCATCGTCCCATTAGCCTCCTCAAGGCCATGGGCAAGCTCTTTGAAAGAGTCATTCAAAATCGAATGAGGCGCTATCTGTTTCCCACAGACGGTGACCCTATTGTCATACCCCACCAATTCGGTTTCCGAGCGAAACACTCTTGTCCCCAACAAGTTCACCGTATTGTGGAATATATCCTCAGCGGTTTTTATCCTCGTCGTCATAAGACCATCGCGGTCTTTTTCGACATAGCTAAAGCCTTTGATAGAGTCTGGCATGAAGGCCTTATCTACAAATTATACAAAATAGGTCTCCCCGATCGTCTAGTACGTCTCTTGGCCTCTTATCTAAAGCATCGTACCTTTCGTTTCAGACACGAAGGCACGCTATCTTCTCAGCGCCCCATCAAAGCTGGTGTCCCTCAGGGCTCAGTACTTGCTCCTCTCCTGTACATTTTGTTCACCAACGATATTCCCATCCCGTCGAAAGGTGTTCAGCTCTCCCTCTTCGCAGATGACACTGCCCTATACTGTAAAGGTACCTCGCTACCTTTCATACGGAACAAGATCCAAAAGTCAGTTGATGACCTAGGAGCTTGGTTCAAAAAATGGCGCATCGATGTGAACCCGGAGAAGAGCTCCGCCGTTCACTTCGATTATAAACGACGCCGACTCAAAAACACTCCACCAATACGTATGCTAGGGACCCCTGTCCCCTGGCATACGACTGCCAAATATTTAGGCGTCACTCTTGACACAAGCCTCACTTTTAGGTCCCACGTCAAAAGAGTAACCCGTCACGCACGTTTTTACCTGGGTAGGCTCAACAGTATGTTGGGCCGACACAGTAAAATGTCCATCAGAAACAAGCGTACCCTTTATAAGGTCTGTATACGACCAGTCATGTCCTACGCGGGCTCCATTTTTGCCCACGCTGACCCTAAAATCATTAATGAACTCCAAGTAGTTCAAAACCTCTTCTGTCGTCGAGCTACGAACGCACCTTGGTACGTCCGTAATGCCGACCTTCATCGGGACTTAGAGCTCCCTACAATCCAACAATTCCTTAAAAAACTCTCTGAGAACTTCTTCAAAGCCTCAGAGTCGCATTCAAATCATTTCATTCGTGAGGCAGCTAATTATGCAGCCCCACTCCCCTCCCGCTATAGCGTCCGCAGGCCGAGGAACTCCCTCTCGGACCCGCCTAATAAACTTTCAAACGACCTGAACTGCCTCCTGGCGGCTCAGGCCAATTCTAATTAAGTTATTCATAATTAATTTGCCTTCCCAGGCACTCCCTCAGCGGCTAATAGCCGCCTGCGCCCTCTTTTCCCAAAAGAGGGTCGCTTCCGATACGGCATAAGAAGCTTTAATCAGCTAGTTGCCAGTCCCCAAAGGCGGTTTTAGTGGGTATCACTTAGGTTCCCCAGTAGGTAGTCACAGTGAGTCCCTCATAACCACGATAGACCCGCTGTCGTGGTATGCGTAATGCATTTCCGCCTCCCTAAATAAAGGGTAGCCCTTTCCCATTGCTTCGGGCGCAAAAAAAAAAAAAAAAAGTCGTTCGACACAGTCGGCGGTCAGCTACCTCAAGAAAAAACATCGAATATAGAAGAAAGAAAATATCTCAGCGGTTTTATTCTCCACCAACCCAGCACACAATTGTGCCTGTAGGGCACAAATTGTGAACTGTTAAATTTATATTTACACAACCATATTTTGGAAAAAGAGTAAATAATAGTAGGTAAATTAGATTATAAAACAATATGCATTTGTTTATATTTTAATTATAATACCGAAATTACACTGGTTGATCAATAAGTTTTTGGAAACGCAATGAAATTCTAGAATAAGTATAATATGTAAATTGTATATATTTTTACGCAATCGCCTTTTAAGCTAATATGCTTTGAATAGCGTTTTGCAAGTTGGTTAATTTCCTTGGAAAAAAGGCTTGATCCTGGAACTCAAAAACGGCCTCTACAGTACACGTCACCTCATCGTCACCGTCGAATTGAATACCACGCAAGTGCTATTTCAGGTGAGTAAAAAGGTGAAAATCACTCGGGGCTAGGTCTGGAGAATATGATGGGTGCTACAACAACCGAAACCAAGCAGTTCAGAGACAGCATAAGCATCAATGGGCGGCAGAGACGTGCAGCATAAGATGAATGGGCAGGGGCATTATCATGGTGACTTTTCATCATGATAATGCACTCCAGCACACAATTTTCGTCTATGTGTATTTTTTTTTTATAGGATAAGGGTGACAAACGAGCACACAGTCCAGCTGATGGTAAGTGGTTGCTGTGGCCCATAGACATCTACACCTATCTTCGATTACGAATGAATATGCAGATGCGTTGTCACCCGTGAGGACTAAGATGGAATGCCTCGTTTCCAGTATAAAGGGTCTCCGGTTCTCTACACTCACCATACGAAACACAGCAGCGTTAAGCTGCTATTTAACGCTGGTATTCTGTGAGAGCTGTGTATTCTTCAGTTCTAGTAGTTTTTTTTATTAATGATGCGTGATCACGTAAATAGTCGTTATATATATCATTATTATACCTTCCGCATTCCAGAAGACAAGGGCACTGCCTTTGTCTTCTGGGATGCGGAAAAATTAACATAGATAATATATATAAAAATAATATATAAAAATTAACAGCTGATAAAGAAAAAAATGAAAAAATGAAAATGCATGTCAAGAAGTTGAGCATGGTTTCGGCTTCATTTAAAATGTACGCAGCGTTCCGTCTTTCTTCCTTTGTTAGGTCTGCGCAAGTATCAAGTTTAGTTAGGTATAATATATAAAATAATAGCGGAGAATTGTTCATTTCTCGCGAGACTGCAAAAATCCCAACTATGCTTTGTCACAATCAAATAATAATTTCAATTCCTGTGGCAGTTCTAGTAACGTTAAGGTTATTGAGTGCGAATACTGTCTTCGTAAGGGCTACGTAGAGAAAAGTTGCCGCTGTCAAAGTGACTAACGTAATGCCTCAAATAAAACGATTAACTTTTATTAATCTATTAAACGTAGCACTTTTAATGTAAAAATTATAACTGCCTTTTTGATAATGGAGCTGATTGTTCATTAATTCGAAAGAAAATAGCTGGCTCCGTTGCCGGAAAACGTAAACGAGTTGATGTGAAGTTTATCGGTATTGGGGGTCAAACAGTTTTCAAAACAAAGCATTACAACTGTGGTTGGGATTGATAATGTTCGCTTAGAGCTGGTTGTATTTGAATCTGTGCAGTGGGGTTTGGTGAATTTGAGTTTTGTTTTGGCTAGATCGACTCAGCCTGGACTTTCTCTAAATATTTCCAAATGTTCTTTTCTCGAAACTGGGGTTGAATATCTTGGTAACATTATTGGGGGTTAACACTGTTGGGCCAGGGCCGGGAAGAATTCGGGCTCTTACTGGCTCTTTCAGCGCCTAAAAACATAAAGAAAGTAAGGCGATTTAACGGCTTGACAGGATATTTTCAAAAATTTTGCCCAGTTTCTCTAGAATATTGGCTCCTTTATGCAGCCTTACTAAAGCTAGTGTTTTTTTTAATAAGACTGAACGACGTGAGCTTGCTCGACGAGAAATGATTACTTACATACTCACATCTTCCCTAGTTTTAACTATATTTGACCAGAGTCTGCCAACTGAGCTGCGTGCAGATGCCGACTCAATTGGTTGTGGCGCCGTACTGATTCGGAGACAAGACGGACATACTTTGGTGTGGTAACTTGTTTTAGTATGGGATCTTCAGATTCAAAGAGTGGGTGTCGCTGGTGTGAGCTGGAGACTCTTGCTGTGGTTAAGCCTGTGGAATATTTTCACCATTTCCTTCATAGCCGGTCATTTGTGGTGGTCGCTGAGTGCAGTTCCTTAAAAGCTTCGAGTCCCCAATGAGACCTGGCTCCCGGAATGCATGTGGTGGACCTTCTTGCAAAACTTTCAATTTTAAGTTGAGTACTGCAGGGGCAATGGACTTGCTCATGCTGACTTCTTTAATCGCAACCCAATTAAACATACTGTTAGACGTCAACTAAGCCAGTGTTTGGAATTCAATGAATCCGGATCTTTGGTTTGGATGGTTATTACTGCTACCCATGACCATGGCTGGCTCTTTGTAGAGCGGAGGCGCAATTCAACTCTGCTTAGTATTATGGAACACTTGAGGGATGATTCAATTCCCAAAAATATCGCAGATGCTTGAGTTATAGTTCAGGATAAACTGCTAAGACATAGGGTGCGAATTAATAACTGGATACATTAATTAATTAATAACTAATTTGTTACGGATCGCCGTAACGCCGTTCGAAAAATGAATAAAAACGCGCTGGTCTTGCTTAAACTGGAGGCAAGCGGCGGTGAGGAGGAACTTTTACTTTTTCTTTTCTTGCTGTCTTCTTTTCGGTGGCTGGAGAGCGACTGCCGACCGTTCTTTTTTTTTTTTTTTTGCGCCCGAAGCAATTGGAAAAGGGCTACCCTTTATGTAGGGAGGCGGAAATGGATTACGCATACCACGACAGCCGGTCTATCGTGGTTATGTGGGACTCACTGTGACTACCTACTGGGGAACCTAAGTGATACCCACTAAAACCGCCTTTGGGGACTGGCAACTAGCTGTTTAAAGCTTCTTATGCCGTATCGGAAGCGACCCTCTTTTGGGAAAAGAGGGCGCAGGCGGCTATTAGCCGCTGAAGGAGTGCCTACGAAGGCAAATTAATTATGAATAACTTAATTAGAGTTGGCCTGAGCCGCCAGGAGGCAGTTCAGGTCGTTTGAAAGTTTATTAGGCGGGTCCGAGAGGGAGTTCCTCGGCCTGCGGACGCTATAGCGAGAGGGGGGGTGGGGCTGCATAATTAGCTGCCTCACGAATAAAATGATTGGAATGTGACTCTGAGGCTTTGAACAAGTTCTCAGAGAGTTTTTTAAGGAATTGTTGGATTGTAGGGAGCTCTAAGTCCCGATGAAGGTCGGCATTACGGACGTACCAAGGTGCGTTCGTAGCTCGACGACAGAAGAGGTTTTGAACTACTTGGAGTTCATTAATAATTTGAGGGTCAGCGTGGGCAAAAATGGGGCCCACGTAGGACATGACTGGTCGTATACAGACCTTATAAAGGGTACGCTTGTTTCTGAGGGACATTTTACTGTGTCGGCCCAACATACTGTTGAGCCTACCCAGGTAAAATCGTGCGTGACGGGTTACTCTTTTGACGTGGGACCTGAAAGTGAGCCTACTGTCAAGGGTGACACCTAAATATTTGGCAGTCGTATGCCAGGGGACAGGGGTCCCTAGCATTCGTATTGGTGGAGTGTTTTTGAGTCGGCGTCGTTTATAATCGAAGTGAACGGCGGAGCTCTTCTCCGGGTTCACATCGATGCGCCATTTTTTGAACCAAGCTCCTAGGTCATCAACTGACTTTTGGATCTTGTTCCGTATGAAAGGTAGCGAGGTACCTTTACAGTATAGGGCAGTGTCATCTGCGAAGAGGGAGAGCTGAACACCTTTCGACGGGATGGGAATGTAGTTGGTGAACAAAATGTACAGGAGAGGAGCAAGTACTGAGCCCTGAGGGACACCAGCTTTGATGGGGCGCTGAGAAGATAGCGTGCCTTCGTGTCTGAAACGAAAGGTACGATGCTTTAGATAAGAGGCCAAGAGACGTACTAGACGATCGGGGAGACCTATTTTGTATAATTTGTAGATAAGGCCTTCATGCCAGACTCTATCAAAGGCTTTAGCTATGTCGAAAAAGACCGCGATGGTCTTATGACGACGAGGATAAAAACCGCTGAGGATATATTCCACAATACGGTGAACTTGTTGGGGACAAGAGTGTTTCACTCGGAAACCGAATTGATGGGGGATGATGTGAGGGTCACCGTCTGTGGGAAACAGATGGCGCCTTATGCGAGTTTGGATGACTCTTTCGAAGAGCTTGCCCATGGCCTTGAGGAGGCTAATGGGGCGATGACTGGAGGGGAGGTTGAGAGGCTTGCCTGGCTTGGGAATACCAATCACAGTTGCCTCTTTCCACGTAGTGGGAAAGTAACTAAGGTTGAAGCAGGCATTGAAGATAATAGATAAAAGGGTTAGCACCTGCACAGGAAAGTGTTTTAGGGCTGGGTTGGAGATGCCATCCGCGCCCGGAGCCTTTTTAGGCTTAAGTCCTTTGATGAGGGATGAAATCTCATCATTGGACACAGAAATATGTTCGGAGGCTGTAGGGGGTGAGTTCCGGCGGCGGACCTCATCCTCCACTGCCTGGACGTGTGAGGGGTCGACGGGTTGAGAGCTAGGAGAGCATTGAGCGGCAATGCTGTCTGCAAAGCACTCAGCCTTTTCCTCGTCCTCGAAGGCTACCGTACCGTCGGGACGGGACACAGGGGGAGTGTGGGTGTTAGCGTCTATGCGGAGGGCTCTAGCCATCTGATAGTACGCTGTATGAGAGGGAGAGATATTCTCCATGAGCTTACTCTTTTCGAGGTCTCGAAATTCAGAGAGGCGGAAACGGAGTTCTCGTTGAAGACGATTGGCCGTGCGCCTATATTCGGGCGTGGGATATTTTGGTGCTCTCCGGAAAGCAGCTTTTTGGCTTTTAATAGGTTGCTAATATGCAGGGGAAGCCCACTATTATTAGCAACCGGGACGACCCTTTCATTCTCCTTAAGGGAGGTTTTAATAAGGGTGGAGAGTGAATCGACCGCGGTGTCGATTTTTTCGGGACTGTCTAAGTCCGACGATAGGGAGATTGGGGAGTCCTATGAGTCCAGAGCTTTCGCTAGGGACTCCTTGAAGCCCTGCCAATTTGTGAAGGTTTTAGTAGAGGGTGTTGAGGGGGAGGGCTGATGGCCAAGAATGAGGGAGACCGGTCTGTGGTCGGATCCTAGATCGTCTAGTGTCTCGATTGCCCTGAGATTGAGGGAAACACTTTTGAATAGTGCAAAATCTAGCACGTCGGGAGCGTAATCGATGATATCGGGATAGTGAGTAGCACCGAGGGGACTGTGGACGGTTAGGTCAAGAGACTGCGTGATATCGAGCAGTATCCTGCCACTACGTGAAGTGGTACGGCATGTCCATTCAGTATGCTGGGAGTTAAAATCTCCAAACATAATGACTGAATTGCCTAGAGATAAAATAGCCTCAAAATCTTTTTTGAGGGGAAGGGTTTTAGAAGGGATGTAACAGGAGGCTATGAAGATGGACTGATGTCCAGTCATAGCTAGCCTACATACCGTGGCTTCCATATTGGAAAGTTGCGGAGTAGAAATGGGAGAGCAGTGAAGTGTCTTCTTGTAATAAATGGCCGTACCGCCGCCTCGGCGGGACCACGGCCACGCTCGGTGGGGCCGAGGCAGCGACGGGGGCTGCGGGGGCAGAGGCGGCAGCGGGAGCTGCGGAGGTTGAAGGAGCGGCAGGGGCCGCTGAGACAGGGAGGGTGCGGTTTTCCGCGGCGCGTTTACCGCTGCGCTTGGAGTTCACCGTGGTGAACGAAGAATCCCCGGTTCCGTCGAAGTCACAGGACTCCGATGAACCGGTGCCAGAATTGGTGGCGGGCCTCTTCCGGGAGGCCGACGCAGAGGACTCGGAGCATGCGTACTCCATTTCTAATGGGGCGAAAGAGTTCTTGGTCTCTAGGTAGGCCGCGAGTACGGGCGGCGGTTGGAGTGTCTGACGGGCAGGTGTAGTAACAAGGGCGGCGATGGCGGCGAGGGCCGCCTCATCGAGGTTTAGGCCCAGACCAAGAGTTTGGTTTAGGGCGGCGACGAGGGACTTAACTTGGGTAACTGTAGACATGTTGAAGGCCTACGAATCAGTATGTATTTGAAACGGAAGTGGCTAGGGGGTGCTGTTCTGAAAAGAACAGAGACGTTCTGTACCTAAACAGTAAGGGCGGGGGATCACCGTTCTCAAAAGAACGGGACGTTCTTTATTCAAGGAGTAAGTGCCCCTGCTCTCAAAAGAGCAGGGCCTTGCTCTGAAAAGAGCAAGTAACTCCCTAGAAACAGTGTATACACGTACACGTTATACAAATAAATAACGAAAACAAAATTAGAAATAGTTAACAATAAGAATTAACAATAAAAATAACAATAACAAGCAGAGGTCAGTCAAACCTCCCTGGCCAAAGACAGGGGGGCAAGAACTGTTAGCAGAAATGACTCACCAAAGCGTCGACGCTGTACAGCGCGAGCAAGACAGCGGAGGCGCGAGAGCGAGAGAGCACTACCGTACGGGGACAGATGTGCGGACTACCTGGACACGACCGCTCGAGAGCGGTGCCACAGGCGGAAACCGACCGTTCCGGCCGGCCCGTCTTATATATGATTTGGCCGTTGCTGGCTAGCGGACCCTTGTCTCCCCCCGCGCCTTTCTTTATTGGTTAGATTTCTTACAAACTAACGAACAGACTTAAATATATAACATTCTTTATACTACAATATTACATAACAATTTTTCTATATACTAAAGGTTAAAACGTTGTTTTTCCAGCAATTTTGAGCTGAGGACCCTGCCCCCCGCCTCAGTACTATAAATATAAAACATCGTGGCGCGGCACGCGTAGCAGAGTGGAAGCTCTGCAAGTAGTCGTCCATATAGTGATTTCTTTTTATGGCGACCGCAGCTTCTGGGTATGCCTCTGCATGTTCTTCAACATTTTTATTTTTGATGTATAATGCTGTGCACGGTGATGATGTTGCTCCAAAGATGATTGATGTCATCCTATATTCTTCCGGTTGGTCCTCCCGCCGCTTGCCTCTCCATAAGAAACGTAAAACCTCTCTATCTTCTTTGCGCACTTTGATCTGCATGAACATTTCTTTTATGTCGGCGCTCACTGCATACGGATACTGTCGGAACCTCATGATTACTCCGTGTAATGATTGTAATAAGTCGGACCCCGAGTGAAGCATATCGTTGAGACATATTCCGGCTGTCTTCGCTGCGGCGTCGTGCACCAATCTCTAGGGCTTGTTCGGTTTCGCAGGGTTGATGACTGGGAAGTGTGGGTGGTATGGGCGCGCGTTCTGCGTAACCCGAGTTGAAAAGGTTCTGTATGCGTTCTTCGTACTGTAGCTTGAGATTGTTGTCTCGGTCGAGCCTCTTCTCTAAGGTGTGCAGGCGCCTTTCCACGTCCTTGTAATTATTTGGTATTTGGAAATCCTTTTGTTTCCACAACAACCCTGTCTCGAATCTGCCGTCTGCCGACCTCTGGCTGGTTTCCCTCAATGTTTGCATAGCTCGCTGCTCGGGATCTTCTTTCGGTCTTCTTGGTTCGATGCACAGCGATTCCAATTTGAAATAATTTTTTTATTTCCTCTTCTATCGGCTGTGTATCTTCCCTCTGATGTAGTCTGCCGCAGAAGGTGACCGTCGACGTCAATGAGCTATGACAGCCATGCAGAACCCAGCCCAGGTTGGTGTGTGAGGCGACTGGTTGGTTTCGACGACCGACGCGCAGTTTTCTAGACACTATGAGGTGCCAGTTATCTTGTCCGACTAGTATTTTCGGTGAGGCGTGTTCGTAGGTGATATCTTCTTTGATATCCAACAGATGTTGGCAATTGTCCAAGTGATTTTCATTCACGGATTCTGGCGCGAAGTCCAACCGCTCTACCGTACGTGCTGCTTCTATCTTGTGTTCCTCTTGCGCGTACTTTCCTCTTATTTTAAGGCTGACGACTCTTCTCATGTTTCACCTCCGAGCCGACCCCTTGTATCCACATTGCGTGGGCTGGGCCGTCGGCGCCGATGACGTCAGCGATTGAGGCATCGACTAAGGTGACCGTGCTTCCTTCATCCAATAATGCGTATGTTTCGACGCAGCTTAGCGGCCCCCTATTGTTACGGGCGCAATCTTTAGATAAGCGCGGCGGTGTTTGTACGGTTGAGTCGCTGTGATGACCTCCCTTGCCGATGTTGCGGTTTCCATAGCGGGTTCCTTTTCAATTTCTGCTGTTCTGTCGTGATGCAGCAATTTATGGTGTTTCATCATGCATCCGCCTTTTCCGCACGGTGGAGCTTTACACAGCAATCGGCGATGTTTACCTCGCAGACAGCGGTAGCATATATTATTCTTCTTTGCTACTTCCCATCTGTCATTTGTGGACAGAGCGGCGTATGACTTGCAATCGGGCAGTTTGTGTTCTTGTTTGCATTGAGGGCAGCGTTCTTCATATTGTTTCTTGCTTGTGGCGAAGGCACGTTCTATTTTTCTCGGTCTTCGCTCTCTCGTCTCGCTGTCCTCTGCTATGAACTCGGGCAAGGCATACGCGCTGCATTTGTCCGCTTCTTCGTTTAAGAACATTGATATCTTCTTAAGCTCTGGGATATCTTCTTTCTTTCTGGCTGCATAGTCGCACCATTTGCTTCTCAATATGGGCGTGAGTTTGTCTGTGATAACTCGCGTCATTTCCGGACTATGCAGATAGTGTGCTCTCTTGAGTGCTTACACGGTGCCCACTACGTTTGCTATGCGATTTGCGAATATGCATAGCTTCCTGGGATTGTGCGTAACTTTGTTCAACAGCTTCAGCTTCTCTAAGTGAATTAACGCTTCTGGTCGTCCGAATCTCCTTTCCAAAGCTTCCATTATCATTCTGGGATCTGGTTGGCTTATAAGTAGGCAACCTGCGGCTTCTTTTGCTGTCCCTTTTAAGCTTCGGCGTATTCTCGCTATGTTTTCGTTCATCGTGAAGTACTTTGAAGATTCTTCGTACGTTGTTTTGAAGCTGAGCCATTCTTTGCTGCTACCATTGAATGTAGGTAGCTCTTGCACATATTTCGGCGGCTCCCTCGTGCTTCGTACTGCTTGTGATAGAGCAGCGGCTAAGGTAGCGACGTTGATTTGTTGCTGCGCCTGTCCATAGTCTTCTTTCTGCGGCGCGGGTTGTGATGCAAACTGCGGAGCAGGTTGCGATGCGAAGTACGGCGTGGGTTGCGGCGCGGGTTGCGATGTAGACTGCGAAGCGGGTTGCGATGCGAAGTGCGGCGTGGGTTGCGATGTAGACTGCGGAGCGGGTTGCGATGCGAAGTGCGACGTGGGTTGCGGCGCAGGCTGCGGCGCTGGTTGCGATGTAGGTTTTTTTTGCAACCATGTACTAATGCGTACTGATGCTAAATCGTCTTCTATTTCTTCATCTTCGTCATCGGTTGATCCGACTTCTGCTTGTAGTCGCTGCACGTGTATTTCTTGCAATTCCGTTCTTGCTTGCAACTGAGCCTGCTCGAGCTTGAGTTCGGCTAACCGCTCTTTCGCCTCTAACTCCGCGAGGAGTCTCTTGCGTGAGGCTACGGAACGGCGCGACCTAGTCTCGTCGGGCTTTAGTGTGCGCTGCGATCTTCGATCCTTCTCTTGCTGGGTTTCTTCCGTTGCGGCCGTGTTATCGGTCGCAGAGGTAGCGGTTGTATCGCTGACCGTTGTGGTTTCGCTCGTGGTGTTGGATGTACCAGTAGCGGTTGAATCGCCCCCAGAGGCCTCTTCTGTGGCCCCCTGGGTTATTTGTTCATCCTTGCGACGCTTTGATGATTCTCCGTTGTTACTACGTGTAATCACCATTTTTCTTCACAATAATATTTTTTGTTCTTGCGGTTTGCTTCTTTCTTCCGGCAATACCAAGACCGATATTGTCTTTTTCTTCTAGTAATCCGGCTTCTCGAAGGACCATTAATGTTACGGATCGCCGTAACGCCGTTCGAAAAATGAATAAAAACGCGCTGGTCTTGCTTAAACTGGAGGCAAGCGGCGGTGAGGAGGAACTTTTACTTTTTCTTTTCTTGCTGTCTTCTTTTCAGTGGCTGGAGAGCGACTGCCGACCGTTCTTTTTTTTTTTTTTTTTGCGCCCGAAGCAATTGGAAATGGGCTACCATTTACGTAGGGAGGCGGAAAATGCATTACGCATACTACGATAGGCTATCCATCGTGGCTATGGGGGACTCACGCCTAACCGGGGAGCCTAAGTGATACCCCCTAAAAACCGCCTTTGGGGACTGACAACTAGCTGTTTAAAGCTTCACATGCCGTGTCGTAAAGCGACCCTCTTTTGGGAAAAAGAGGGCGCAGGCGGCTATAAGCCGCTGAAGGAGTGTCTACGAAGGCATTTTAATTATGAATACAATTTAATTATGAAAAATTAATTATGAAATTGACTGAGCCGCCAGGAGGCAGTTCAAGTCGTTTGACAGTTTGTTTGGCGGAACCGAGAGAGAGTTTCTCGGCCTGCGGACGCGATAGCGGGAGGGAAGTGGGGCTGCATAAGTAGCTGCCTCACGAATTAATGTGTTACTATGCGACTCTGAGACTTTGGAAAAGTTTTCAGAGAGTTTTTTGATAAATTGTTGTATTTCTAAATCCCTATGAAGGTCGGCATTACGGACGTACCAAGGTGCGTTCGTAGCTCGACGACAGAAGAGATTTTGGACTATTTGAATTTCGTTTATGATTTTAGAGTTTGCGTGTGCAAAAATAGGGGCCGCGTAGGACATTACCGGTCGTATACAAACCTTATAAAGGGTTCGCTTATTTCTTAGAGACATTTTACTATGTCGACCTAACATACTGTTAAGCCTACCTAGATTCTGTTCTGTGCTAGACGGGTGACTCTTTTGATATGAGGCTCGAAAGTTAGCCTTGTGTCAAGGGTGACACCTAAATATTTAGCAGACGTATGCCAGGGAACTGTGGTCTCTAACATACGTATCGGTGGGATATTTTTATTGATTTTGAATCGGCGTCGTTTCCAATTGAATTGAACTGCGGAGCTCTTATCCGGGTTCACATCGATGCGCCAGTTTTGGAACCAAGCTCCTAGGTCATCGACTGACTTTTGGATCTTGTTCCTTACGAAAGGTAGTGTGTGACCTTTAAAGTAAAGGGCAGTGTCATCTGCAAATAGGGAGAGCTGTACACCATTCGACGGGATTGGAATGTCGTTGGTGTACAAGATGTAGAGGAGAGGAGCAAGTACTGATCCCTGAGGAACACCAGCTTTGATGGGTCTCTGAGAGGAGAGCGTGCCTTCGTATCTAAAACGAAAGGTACGATGTTGTAAGTAAGAGGCCACGAGACGTACTAGACGATCGGAGAGACCTACTCTGTATAGTTTAAATATAAGGCCTTCGTGCCAAACTCGGACGAAGGCTTTGGCGATGTCGAAAAAGACCGCGATGGTTTTATGTCGACGAGGATAAAAACCGCTGAGGATGTATTCCACAATGCGGTGAACTTGTTGGGGGCAGGAGTGTTTCGCTCGGAAACCAAATTGGTGGGGGATGACAATAGGGTCACCGTCTGTGGGAAACAGATAGCGCCTCATTCGATTTTGAATGACTCTTTCAAAGAGCTTGCCCATGGCCTTGAGGAGGCTAATGGGACGATGACTGGAGGGGAGGTTAAGAGGCTTGCCTGGCTTGGGAATACCAATGACAGTTGCCTCTTTCCACGTAGTTGGAAAGTAGCTAAGATTGAAGCAGGCGTTGAAAATAATAGCTAAGAGGGTTAACACCTGCTCTGGAAAGTGTTTAAGGGCTTGGTTGGAGATGCCATCCGCGCCCGGAGCTTTTTTGGGCTTAAGTCCTTTGATGAGGGACGAGATCTCATCATTGGACACAGTAATGGGGTCAGAGGTTGTAGGGGGTGAGTTCCGACGGCGGACCTCATCCTCCACTTCCTGAATATGTGAGGGGTCGACAGGTTGAGAGCTAGGAGAGCAATGTTCGGCAATGCTATCTGCGAAGCACTCAGCCTTTTCGTCGTCCTCGAAGGCAACCGTACCGTCGGGGCGAGAGAGAGGGGGAGTGTGAGTTGTAGCGTCTATACGGAGGGCTCTAGCCATCTTATAGTACGCTGTATGTGAGGGAGATATATTCTCCATGAGTTCACTCCTTTGGAGGTCTCGAAGTTCGGAGAGTTGGAAACGGAGTTGTCGTTGAAGACGATTCGCCGTGTGCCTATATTCGGTGGTGGGATATTTTGCTGCTCTCCGGAAAGCAGCTTTTTTAGCTTTTAATAGGTTGCTAATATGTAGGGGAAGCCCACTATTATTAGCAACCGGAACGACCCTTTCATTCTCCTTAAGGGAGGATTTAATGAGTGTTGATAGTGAATCGACCGCGGTGTCGATTTTTTCAGGACTGTCTAAGTCTAAGTCCGACGCTAGGTGGCCGGTAGGTGGGGGAGTCCTGAGAGTCTATAGCTTTAGCTAGAGAATCCTTGAAAACTTTCCAATTAGTAAACGTTTTCGTTGTTGTTATGGGGGGTGGCTGATGGCCAAGAATAAGGGAGACCGGTCGGTGATCGGATCCTATATCGTCTAGTGTCTCGATTGACCTGAGGTTAAGAGAAACTCCTTTGAGTAACGCAAAATCTAGTATATCGGGGGCATAATCGGTCTGGCATCGGGATAGTGAGTAGCACCGAGTGGACTGTGGACTGTAATGTCAAGAGACTGCGTTATTTCAAGCAGTTTCTTGCCACTACGGTTAGTTGCACGGCATGTCCATTCATTATGTTTAGAATTAAAATCTCCAAACATAATGACTGAATTGCCTAGCGATAATATAGACTCGAAATCTTTTTTGAGGGGGTCGTTTCCAGGGGGAATGTAACAGGAGGCTATGACTAAAGACTGATGTCCCGTCATAGCTAACCTGTATATCGTAGCTTCCATATTGGTAAGCTGTGGCGTATCAATATGAGAGCAATGTAATGTCCTCTTGTAATAAATGGCCGTTCCGCCGCCTCGGCGGTCGGGCCTGTCATTACGAAGAAGAGAATAATTATTAATAGAAAGGCCTTTAGTGTCCTTATATTTGACGTTGGTTTCCTGTAAGAGGAGAAAATCGGCTGCGCGATCTCTAAGGAAGAGCTTAAGCTCTGGAAGGTTATTACGTAATCCGCGAATGTTAAAAGAGATAAGCGATAACCCTTTAGGCTTTATACGTCCGTGACTTACAGGCATAGCAGATGGCTCTGTCATTGTGAAGTTAAGTTCATTAAGTTAACTTAACTTACAATGAGCGCAATAGATTATTATGCTCTACGAGAGCTAATAAGCGGTCCTGAGGGGACCTAGCAGCGCGCAATTTACTCGCCAACACTGCAATTTCATTGATGTCGATGTTCCTTATCGCGGCGTAAACCGTGTTAACGTCATCGACCATTGATGGCTGTTGTGTTGTAGCTTGAGGAGCGGGGGAGGTTGCCCGCGGTGGGTCAACCTTTTTAGGGCCCCAGGGAAATACTGGAGCCTGCGAATGCTTTGAAAAGCCCGGAGGTGGCCTAATGGGCGCCTGCGGTGGTCTGACGGGACCCTGAAGGGGTCGTGCGAAGCCCTGCGGCGGCTGGGACAAGCCCTGACGGGGCTTCCTAACATATAATGCCGGGAATGAACGGTCATTTACCGGCGGTGGGATCTGCCTATTTGGGCGAGGGCGAGGAGCGCACGGGCATCCTCTATAACTTGCCGGGTGGCCTGTCTGTTGACACAGGACGCACGCGGGCGGGGATACGGCATCTTTGGGCCGGGGGCACTCCTTAGTGGTATGCGGGTCAAGGCACTTAATGCACCTGGGTGGGGCGGAGCAATTGGCCGCCGCATGCCCATAAAGCTGGCAGCGATGGCACTGCGCCGTGAAACCGCGCCTATGCGGTGGCTCAACTCTGACTCCCGACAAGCCGCACACGGTGTGTACTTGTCGAAAGATAGCTTTCGCCTCCGGAACGTTTGTTAAGATGACTAAAATAATTGGGTATCTCAACCAACCAATGGTTTTTCGCGGCGCGTTTCGCTGCGCGCTTTGAAGAAACCGTGGTGTACGATGTGTTGTTGGAGTCACCGATATCATTGGAGTCAGAGGACTCCGATGTCCTGGTGCTAGACTTCTTAGCAGGCCTCTTCCGGGAGGCAGATACTGACGACGCGGAGTCGGAGTGAGAGCACTCCATGTCGATTTCTAGCGGCAGGGACTTGCTCTGAAAAGAGCAAGTAACGTATTTAAGAAACACAATAGCACGGGATATAATAAACAAATAATTTAATAAAATAAACTAATAAACTTATACACTAGTATCTAGTGTTCTACAATATAATAAAAGCGGTCAGCCAACCTCCCCGACCGAAGGCGGGGGGGTGAGATCTGAGAGTTAGCGAGAAAAACACTTACCGGACTTCAACGCTATTCAGCGTCCACTAAATAACGCGAAGCGCGGTACGGAGGGGGCACTAACGTAGGGACGTTAGTGCGCGCGGACTACCTGTATACAACCGCTTGAGAGCGGTGCGACAGGCGGAATGGCCGACCGTTCCGGCCGGCCCGTCTTATATATGATTTGGCCATTGCTGGCCAGCGGACCCTTGCCTCACCCCCGCGCCTTTCTTTATTGGTTAGATTTCTTACAAACTAACAAACAGACTTAAATATATAACATTCTTACAACTACTTATTAAACTAATACTTACATAACAATTTTTCTATATACTAAAGATTAAAACGTTGTTTTTCCAGCAATTTTGAGCTGAGGACCCTGCCCCCCGCCTCAGTACTATAAATATAAAACGTTGTGGCGCGGCGCGCGTAGCCTCATTCGCTCCGCGGCCGCGTCACGGTAACATGCCCTGTTTATTATTTTTCGTGCCTAAAGGCTTAATATATAAGAAATTAAATTGCACTATATAAAGAAATACAATTTACATACAATACTTACTTTACAATTTGGCATTAATTAATTTCTATATTCTAAATCTATGTTAAAATATAAAGTGGCTGTTCCTTTTCATACCGTTCGTAAGGATATGACTGGGGGAATGAATGGAGAGCGCAGTGGGCCTGAATATGCTTTCGTATTTATTGACTGCTTTGCTAACTGTCCATAGGATTTGTACAAGTGACCGTGTTGGTAAGGCTGCTGTCTGATGTTTTCGGAATTTGATTGCAATATTCGACTCATCACGATTAATTACTGATCAAGATGGGAGCAAGAGTTTGAAAACTTTTGCTAATGTTGTGGGATTCAGCACCACGTAGTGGCGGGGGAGCTGGTAGGGCCGGCGGTTGGGTTGAGCAATTGATGAAGGTTGTAGAGGGTAGCATATCTGTTGTGGAACTGGGTGGGCCATGGCATGTGGCTTTGCCAAGTTACAATTGGCTATAAACTGCACAATATCCAAAAGTACAGAATGGAGTCCAATGGAATTATTATTAGGGAAGAGATGTTCGCCCCCTGCCATTAGTGTTGCGGGTTGGCAATGACATACTAACAGAGGATTTAGAGGAGGTTAGATTGATTACTGGGGGATGGATGGACGAGCGATCACTTGATGTTGAAACTTGTTTTGATAAAGATAAAGCCAAAATCCGCCTATTTAAAGTCGGCGACTTCGTCTTAATGCGGCGTCATGAACGACACAAGTTTGGCTCTAAATTTGAAGGTTCAATAGAAATTTTAGAAATATTACCAAACTAGCTGTTCCCCGCGACTTTGCCCACGTTACTATTGGATTTCATGGGTTTTTTTTTTTTGGGCGGAACCCTAATTCTTTTACTTAAATAAAAGAAGCCTAAGTTACTTCTTATGACATCAGTTATCTACAAGTGAAAATTCCGTTAATATCGGTCCAGCCATTTCGGAGATTAGACGGAACAGACAGACAAAAATTTGAAACATTGTTTTTTTTTTTTGTTATAAATACCGTAAACACTTTCGTATGCATTTGGAAAAAGATGTTGTTTTGACATTACAGACAGACACTTAAATTTTATTTATTTGTATAGATGATCGATATAGACTTAAACGCGTTAACCTTCGTGGCTGTTCAGAAAAGATTGCAAGTCAGGATGCCTTGCGTCCTGCTTCCATAGTTCATTCCCTTTTAGACCCTTTTAATGATTCTGACAACTCAGACGAATTGACCGTATGGGCGGAGAAATAGGTGGAGACCGAGGGTGTTTCCACTTCCTTGAGGACAATCTTGGATCTATGTGATTGTATTTGTGTTGATAATTGATATGATTTATGATTTATTTTTGTAATTATTGTGTGTGCGTGAAATTTATTTTTCCTATTCAATATCCTTCCTAAACCGCTGGCTGGCCACCATGCGTATCCCTTTAAACCTGGTCTTGTTGGCTAGATCCCAGGATGGGTGATGCCTTGTGTGTTGGCTAGATCCCAGGATGGGTGATGGCTTGTGTGTTGGCTAGATCCCGGTATGGGTGATGCCTTGTGTGTTGGCTAGATCCCAGTATGGGTGATGCCTTGTGTGTTGGCTAGATCCCAGTATGGGTGATGTCTTGTGTGTTGGCTAGATCCTAGTATGGGTGATGCTTTGTGTGTTGGCTAGATCCTAGTATGGGTGATGCCTTGTTTGAAATTATGTCATAAAAACAGCGCAAGGGACGCGCTGGAGTCAGTATGGCCGTATGGGTGCAAATCGCCATCTATCGGCAATAATTAGCAAATATTGATATATGGGCGCAAATCGCCATCTATCGGCAATAATTGGCAAATTTGATATTTATGTTTTAGTTTATCGTTTAAGTGAATATATTAGTATAGACATATCTGAAATATGTAAGATTTAAATTTATATAGTTATTTATAAACATAAAATCGTTATTTATTAAGCTCTGATATTTAGTAGACACTGTTTTGACTGTTTGAACATTTTGAAGACGATGCTTCATTTATTGTTAAAATACTCATTTTACTGTGTAAATGTTCAAATTAATATCTATTAGAATTAATATCATTATTTTGTATCAAATTTTATTATTTTATGTAATAAGTATTGTTTAATTTCACTTGAATCTTGCTTGCAGCGCCACCTTTTAACAGTGTTAGAGCCCGGATTTTGACTGACTATGAAAAACTAATGTCTATTTAAATTAAATGAACAAAGATTTATATAATATAAATCATTTGTACTTATTTAAATTATTAAAATATTTGTTATGAATAATGAGCTCTATTTTAAGAATTATTTTGTAGTACTTAATTTTATTTGTTTGATTTAAAAGAAGTTGTATTTGCTATATCCATGTTTGTAAGGAAACTATAAGGGCGGTTGATTTTTGTAAAGACTGTTATGTTCTGTACCCGCCATTGTGCGAAAATAAACTACTTAATATTTGGCGTGCTATTTCATTGTGATGGACTCCGAGCGTGAAAACCCTGGCGTATCGCCGACATATACAACGACTAGATTACGTGGACGTTTCTTAGAAAGGATTCTAAGGATTATACCTTACTTTATTTGAATTAATACATAAATAATTTATATAAATAAACGAAAGAATATAATAAGTAACTTTTGTAAGTATTCTTGTAGTCTATAATGAATAAAAATTAATCTATAGTAGTAGTAACCAGCTAAACTCTATTTTGAATCATGAAAATTTTGACAACTTTACCTTCGTCGCTTCTGAATGCAAAGAGCTTTTTGCCTACACTGTTCATTTATCGTTTCGACCCCTCGTATCTTTCGTTTTGTTATAAAATCTACTTAGTTACATAACACATTTCATTGTTAGTGACAACCCTCGTCACATCTTATGAAGTAGAAATGGGTCTTTTGTGCTAGTTGTGGACTTAATTTATTATCATAAAATTCTACGCCTTGTAACTTCTTGGGTCTTTGCAACACGAGTGTCCAAAATTTTTTTTTTATATATAATTTTCGTATTGCTTTCACCTCAGCAATATTTCCAGCTACCATATAGATTACTACAACACTCACACGGTATGAATGTAAGAAAAGGTAACGAAATGTCTATTAATTATTTATTATCGATGATGCAATACGTAAAACAGTGATGCACATACTTATTAACTTCCTTCTGCGTAGCATTGAAAGGAAGTTAATGGTTTTAGCTGGCAGTCTGTTAGTATGTATGCCGACACGATAACTTCCGTTCCACTGGACCGATTGACTTTAAATTTGGTATGTGGATACCTTGCGGTAGTAGCTCGGTCGAGTTTAGGAGTTCCTGTAGGTCAAAGGACACCAGAGATATGGGATTCACGCAGAAGGAAGTTGTTTTTCTTGAATTTACATTCAACTCGTTAAGACTAGGGGCTACTCGGGCAAATTATGAACTGATGGCGGGCCGCCAGAAGTATAGGTAGTTAAAGACAATAAAGAATTGATAATAATGTATCAAAATTTAAAAAGAACTTATTAATTTGAAGCGTGGCACTGCATAGTGCTTACAATCTTTTTTATATTTGGCTCAAATTTACTTGTAGTAACACGTAAAACTGCTTTCAAACTTTCATTTGCAAGGCGGTTTCGATTTTTTGTTTTATTATTCTTTAGTATTGAAAAGGTTTGTTCACATATATAGGTAGAACCAAATAAGCTGGCACATTTCAGAGCGTTTATGCGCAACTCTTTGTACGTATTTTTATCAATGCAGCGGTAAAATTCCAGCAAGTCTCCTTCGTTGAATTTGTTGCGTAAATCTTGGTCGTTTTGAATGTCGATAATTTCTAACTGCATTGACTCTGGCGCATTTTCAACTGAAATCGTGAAAGCATTGCTGAATATGTCCAACAGAGGTTTCACTTTTTTAAACTCCGAAAATCTGTCTTGAAAATATTGAATCAAAATATCTAGTTTTTCTACATAACTGAAATTAATCGCAGTTTTGTTGAATTTTTCAGCCATTTTCTTATAATTCGGAAAATTATTGTAATTTCAAGAATTCAATTGCGATCTGAAAAGTATCATCTTGCATTAAAAGGATGATACATTAGCGTAGAGCTGGGATATCAGTTGATTTTTGCCTTGAAGCCGTGTGTTCAAGACATTCAAATGATTTGTAATATCAACTAAAAAAGCCAAATCACACAACCAATCAGTATTTTTAAGTTCCGGGACATCCCTTTGCTTTTTCGCCAGAAATATTCCAATTTTTTCTAATAAATTTAGAAATCGTTCCAGTGTCAATCCACGACTTAGCCACCTTACTTCTGTATAATACAGTAAATCTCCATATTCGCTTTCGATGTCATCAAGGAATTGTTTGAATTGCCTGTGATTGAGTCCTCGTGATTTTATGAAATTTACAGTCGAAACTACCACTTTAATGACATTTTGAAATTCAATTTTTTTAGAACAGAGGGCTTCTTGGTGTATAATGCAGTGAAACTTCATGAGATCTTCAGCGTTTATGTTTTTTTCTTGCAGATGCTTTTTCAGCAAAGTAACTAGCCCAGAATTGACACCAATCATCGAAGGAGCACCGTCAGTCGCAACTCCCGATAATTTTGATATGTCCAAATCAGTTTTTGAACACTCATCCAAAAGTACATTGAGTATATCAACTCCTCTGGTTTGACCTTTCAATGAACACATTCCTAATAACTCTTCTACGACTTCAAAATCTTGAGTAACACCTCGTATGAATATCAGAAGTTGAGCTGTGGAACTAATATCAGTGGATTCGTCGAGTGCTAATGAAAAAAATTCAATGAACTTAGTTTTTTCATTTAATTGTTCCGCAATATTACCTGACAAAGACATAATTCGTCTTTGGATAGTCATACGATTCAGTTGAATTTTCTCAAACTTTTTTGCTGCTTCTGGACACATTTTCTTAGCGGCAATTTCTATGCATTATTTTACAAAATCCCCATCATTGAAGGGGTGACTTCGCTTTGCTATCATTCGAGAAATTTCATAACTAACTTCTGTAGCTGTTTCTGAATCTTGAGTGGGTTTTGTAAGCATAGCTTACTGACCAATAAGCTCCCGTTTTAAAGACAACATTTTTTGCTTTCTTAATTCACCTGTAAACTTGGTAAAAGTAGGATGCTGCGTTTCATAGTGCCTTTTTACATTATATTCCTTTGCAATCGCAACAGAATTCTTGCAAATTAAACAAACGACTTTGTTGTGCGACCATACCAAAAAGTATTTCTCAGTCCAAATTTCTTGAAATTGCCGATTTTCATCTTTAACTTTACGTTTTTTACTAGGTCCTGGCTTGTCCATGTTGTGTTCTAATCCTGGCTAGGATTAACACAGCACCTAAAAACTATTACAGTACCTACTTAAATTACCCATCCTTTTTCAAATTCTCAAAAATATTTGATTAAATAGGTAGGGAAACACTTATTAATAACAGAGTTTTACTTACAATTTCACAACACAATTATACACAATGATTTCTTATATTTACGCGAACACTACACATTGAATAAAACTATTTTTACGGATTATATAGATGATACGTGAGGCTATTGAAATTAAAAAACATCCTAATTTCAATAGAGAGGGAGGCTGGGTACTACCACCTGCTTGGGATCCTGTAATTCATAAAATTAAAACTAAACCCAAGCATACCACTGTAAGACTTCAAGACACAGTTAGTTCATTCTGCGTAGATCGGACCAAAATTAATAATTAAAAAGCTGAAGGTACTCCGGGTTAACTTTGACATCGGGACGTCAATCACCTCAGTCCCCCGTGACCACGGTTGCTGGAAAGCAACCGAAACGTCGGGAATATAAAATAAGTAAATTAAACGCGATAAAATCCGTAAAAATAGTTTTATACAATTATACACGTCACTTGACGGGAAATCTACGTTGAATGTGGATCAAAATATATGACACCTGGCTAGTCGAGTAAAAATCTACACGAGAACTATCGACACTTCACTCAAATTAAAACCGAACTGTCGGTCGCTGCGGTTAGCGTGGCTTTTATACCGCGCGTATAGAGTCGTAAACTGTCTGGAGAAATCACGAAACCGACTCTGGAAGCTTCGTGTATCTACCTACGCGAGCAATCGGGAATTCGGGACTATTGCTATCTCGCATGCTCTAACAATATAACCCGTGGATAAGACGCCACCGCGCTGCCGTTGTCGCCGCGCCGCCGGCCGCGGCGGTTCCTCAAGAAAACGAATTTAACCGAGATCAGCACGAAAATTACCGACCGCTGTTACCGACGCATGCACGGCGCACCGATAAGCGCACTTAAGAGCGCGCGCGCGAGATTCAAATTACTTTTCGAACATATTTTTTTTGGTTTTATTCTGGAATATAATTCAATATTTTTCGAATGTACGAGAGTATTATTGTTGCTGTCGGCGGGCCACCAGTATTCGCCTTGAAGAATTGCCTTGAAGAAGTAATGGCGAAGAACAGTTCACCAATCTGAGTTGATTGAGTAACTAACATTCAAGAATTACTGTCGCACCAGATGGCAAGAGGATATAGTGAATAACACAAAAAGGGGACCTCCAAAGATATAATACGCTTCTTCTGTCCAATTTTTTTGATTGTTTTTGAAACTGTATGCACCTAGGTTTAACAACTGTGATTAATGCATGTGATTGTCGTATTTGTCGTATTGGATATTCGACTAAAACTTTCCTCCTTTCTATGACGATTTAGTAATATGATGCAGCTTAAACGCAGGCCTCTTATTACGTATCGGTTGGTGTTATAGATACTCCTCACTGTTTGTCGTTCTGTAATAAAGATCCCCTCCACTTTCGCCTTCGCTTCGTCATTATCAATTTTTTTTCACAAGTCAGCCACGAGGTTCATTTGTGAGGTTGTAAATTTCCCAAACGAAAGCAATTGAATATAATATTTACAAAAAATCAATGACCATCATTATTGAGTAAAATTCCCTTTTCTTTTAACAATCGCTCATTTCTTACCATTTATTCACATTTAATTGGATCAGTTAAATTTGCAATTAGACAAATACTAGGTAATTAGTATGTTGCCAATTTAAATAATCTGGTTGTTTTACTATACCAATACTTCTATTTGTAGTTTACAATTCCTTTAAAGATAAAGTTAAAGTTGCAGCCTGTAAGTTAAAGTTCCGCTGCTGGGCACAGGACTCCTCTCATTTCTGAGAGGGTTTTAGGGAAAATAAAAGTCCGCCGCGCTGCCCCAATGCGAACTTCACATGCCTTCGATTTTTTTTTAGACAGCACTTAAAATTTTAATTAACAATTTCATTAGTGCCGGCGAGGATCGAATCCAAGTTGCGTACGGTAAAATTTACAGCGAGCACCTAGCCCCTGAGCTACCACGGCTCAGGGGTACAATTCTTTCATTTTATGTTAATCTAATTATCTTCTAAACCCTCCTTCTTATTCACTTATTCTCACTTTCCTCCTTTTGTTCACTTATTCTCATTTTCTAGTACTATTTCCCGTTCGATTTTCATGTTCACACTCGTTGTTGTTACACTGTTTCTAATCGCAAAAATATTCATATATTCGCTAACCTGCTTATCATGTGTTTCTTTCTGTTTTGTTCATCATTTATAATGTGTTTATCAATGTTATTAGTATTTTCTCAAATATAAAATTGTAATTGTTGGCTTTCCCGCAAATATTTTTTTTTTTTATAGAAGAGGGGGCAAACGAGCATGCGGCTCACCTGATGGTGGTGGTGGAAGTGACTACCGCCGCCCATGAACAACCGCAACACAAGGGGAATTGCAAATGCGTTGCCGGCCTTTTAGAAACGTGTAAGCTCTTTTCTTGAAGGTTCCTATGTCGTATCGGTCCGGAAAATTCGCTGGTGGTAATTGATTCCACAAGGAAGTTGTGCGAGGGAGAAAACTTCTTCTAAGTCGCACAGTGGTGGACCGCCAATCATCCAGATGGTATGGATGGTAACGCGAGTTTTGTCGCAATGTGCGATGGTGAAATTGAGCGGCTGGAATTAATCCGAACAACTCCTCAGAGCACTCCCGTGATAGATGCGATAAAATACGCGTAGAGATGCAACATCCCTACGCAGTGCCAGTGTATCGAGCCGATCAGAAAGAATTTGGTCGTCGACGATTCGAACCGCTCTGCGCTGGATGCGGTCAAGTGGAAGGAGCTGGCACTGGGGTGCCCCGGCCCAGAGATGAGAACAGTATACCATGTGGGGCCGAACTTGCGCTTTGTAAAGTTGCAAGCGATGTGCCGGCATGAAATACTGTCTCACTCTGCTGAGCACGCCAAGCTTTTTAGAGGCCAATTTGGCCTTCCCTTCCAAGTGACCACGAAACTGCACATTATTCGATATGTCGACGCCAAGGATTCCGAAACTAGTTGAGGCAGCAAGGGGAGTGCCTTGAAACTGAGGAGATACGATAAAGGGGTTCTTTTTAGCGGTAAACGAGCAAACTTGTGTCTTCTGGGGATTGAACTGAACTAGATTTAGTCGGCCCCAATCCGAGACTTTGTTAAGCAAAGACTCGACTTCAGACACAAGTTTGTCCCGGTACTCAACGAAGTTTTCCCGAGAAATATTGGCACGGCCGGTATATAAGGGATCACCAGTGCTGTCGTCTGCATAGCAATGAATGCTACTAGTTAGCAACATATCATTGATATGCAGGAGAAACAGCGTTGGTGATAGCACGCAGCCTTGTGGAACACCAGCGTTGATAGGCTTGAAATCAGAGCATGCACCGTCTACTGCGACCTTGATGCTCCGATCAGCTAGGAAACTGCTGATCCATTTGCACAATTTCTCGGGAAGCACACAGGAAGGAAGCTTCAAAAGAAGCGCTTTGTGCCAGACCCGATCGAAGGCCTTTACTATGTCCAAACTAACGGCCAATGCCTCCCCCTTGGACTCTACTGCCTCCGCCCATCTATGAGTCAGATAGACTAGAAGATCACCAGCTGATCGACCTCGACGAAAACCGTACTGGCGGTCACTAATCAGCTAGTGAGCCTCAAGGTACCTCATGAGCTGGCAGTTTATAATGGATTCCATTATTTTGGAGAACAAGGAGGTGATTGCAATAGGCCTGAAGTTGGACGGGTCTGAGCGGTCGCCTTTTTTAGGGATCGGGTGGACCAAAGCTGTCTTACATGAATTCGGGACTACGCCTTGGGAGTAGGAGTACTGGAAAAGACGCGTTAAAACCGGTGCCAACTCCGGAGCACACGTCTTCAGCACAATGGGAGGGACTCCATCGGGCCCACTCGACTTGCTGACGTCCAGGGAGAAGAGTGCTTTGTGAACCGAGCGCTGTGTAAACCGCACATCCGGCATGGAGCACTCACATCGCGGGATGGTCGGCGGTGTGTTCCCCCCGTCATCTAGAGTCGAGTTGGAAGCAAAAAGAGAGCTCAACAGATCGGCTTTCTCCTTTGCGGCATGGGCCAGTGAGTCGTCCTCTCTGTGCAGAGATGGAAGAGATGGCTGACAGAAGTTCCCTTGGACAGCCTTGGCGAGAGACCAGAATACACGGGTTCCCGAAGGAAGGCGAACAAGCTTCTCGCCAATTCTGCCGATGTGCTCAGACCTTGCCTTGGCAATGACGCTTTTGAAGGACCTGGAGGAGGAATTATACTTCTTTTTAAGTGCGCTGGTGTTTACATCCCGAGACGTTGATGCGTCAGCCCAGGCCCGGTAGCACTCCTGCTTATAGCGTGATGCTATTTTACAGGAGCGACCAAATCTGCCTCCGATGGGCACCACAAAGGATGGAATAAAAAGTTCCATACCCTTAAGTACCACATCAACAACAGAATCGGCAACAATGTTGGTATCTTCCGGAGAGAAGCAAACCCCCAAGGGTAGGATGCAAAAAAAGACCGCATCCCGTCCCAATCAGCTGACCTATAGTGCCGAACACGGCGGCAAGCTGCAGATCGCAACTGCGATTGGAGCGTGAATGGCACCGTACTCCAGATCAGACAATGGTCCGAAGAGCCCAGAGGAGCATCGACGGAGACCTGATATCCGTCCGGATGAGAGGTCAGCAGAAGGTCCAACAGGGAAGGTACATGGTCTTTCACATCTGGGATTCGCGTAGGCGAAGTAACCAGTTGTGTTAGACCATATGCCAAAGCAAAGTCATAGACAAATCTACCCGCATGGTCGGTTAAACGAGAACCAAGCCATTCAGCGTGGTGGGCGTTAAATCACCGAGTATCACGATCTCTGCGGATGGGACCTGTTGTAGCACGGAGTCTGCAGCCATTTGGACGTGGTCGATGAGTCGGTCTGTGTCGGCATTACCGCTATGGGACCTATAGAGGCACCCGTAGACGCGGGGATGGTCGTCGCTGTCTACGCGCAGCCATAGGATGGACAGGTCCGTACCTACAAGACTGCCGAGGCGTCGAAAATAGATGTCCTCTCTGACGTATACGTAAACTCCAGCCCGGGGCACAAACGTGTGTTCCAATTTGTACCTCGGGTAGGAGAGATATGAAGTATCAGCCGGAGAGGACACCTGAGTCTCGGTTAAAAATAGCAAGGCCGGCTATTGCGCCGCTTGCCCCGAGCAACATTAGTCGCGAGCGAAATTTTGCCCCCCCCCCCCCCCGAATACGCGGGGCAACCTGAGCACCCACGCTCAGAAGTGAAGTAGTTTGGTCGTGGATGCTCAGCGAGGGATTCTCCAGGGGTGCTGGTACCATCTGGGGTAGTCTTTTATTTAATTCCACTACCATGATGATGGGGGGGGGGGGATTGGGCCTCCGGCCACCTGAACTCACCAAGCGCAACACAGAGGTAAACCTCTACTTCACGCTGGTATTCTATGAGATCGTGGTACCACCCCGGTTCAAACTGGCCCATCCGTGCGATAGCAAAAGCTACCGCTTAGCTCTACCACTGTTAAATGTATGTAATGTTGGTCAATGTATTGAAATGGACAGGAGTCTCCCCATTTTAGTAAGAATTTGCCTTAATTAGCAGGCGGATTCCTATTGTATATTTGCCGCCTGTCACCGATATAGATATTTTACGTACTGCGTAAACAAGATGTTAGTACCGACATTAATTAGAAACCATCAAATTTTTCTGGCATTTCCCCTATTAGCCCCTATGGGGTAATAGACGCACATAGCAATGTAAAATTTATGTCTTCGATGAAGTCTCAATCGGACTGACTGTACATTGACTGACTGACACTAAATAATAAGCTTTTTCGATTTGTTGCACAATACAGATAATCAATACTAACTTTAGTACATATATTTAGGAGGAATTGTCAGGGTAAACTATAGACATCCTGTACTCGCGTACGGGAGTAAGATGAGGGGTAAGTTTCAGGGGAAGCCCCCTTACTCTTCTCCCCTTGCGGAAATAAATAGTTTATGAGTAATATTTTTTTGTAAAATTATAACCTCACTTTTTACAAAGGAATATTGACTCAAAGTTACTTCTGCAACGGCTTCGGCGCTGCAGGAAGTGCTCTCCTTCCGTGCCTACGGCAAGACTACCTGGAGTCGGGGAGTTCTAATTCGGTTTTATTACAGATTCGACCTATCTTATATATAAAGTCAGGTTGCCCTAAACTCTGCTATGATAGTGGTAAATGAAACAATGTATCTTTTCTGAAGAACCTCTTGACTGCTCACCTCTGAGATTCAATTCGTTGTGTATGAGTCCCATCTCAGTCACAAATGGATTGTCTGGGTCTGAGTAATTAACTTTTCTATGTGTGACACGTTGCGTTATATATGCAATTTTTAGTTAGTGAAATTTATTTTTATCGTAATTAATTGAAAACACTTTTCCAAAATCCAAAAACAGTATAAAAGATTCAATCTTAACGCTGACAAACCTCCTAAACTGAAAACATAATTAAAATCAAGTACTCGACGTCTACTTCATAATATTAGACCAAATTGACATATTTGCGTTTCGTTATACGCAATTTTTAGTAAAATCTATTTTTGTCGTAATTAATTCAAAACACATTTCCGTCATCCAAAACAGTGTAAAAGGTTTAAGCTTAACCCTGACAAGCCCCCCTAACTGAAAACATAATTAAAATGAAGTACCGGTTGGCTAAAGCCAACTCATTGTAAGTCAAGCCTCAGAATTTTACTTTGGCTACTGAAACCAACCTCTGTTTTCATACGATACAACGGAAAAAGTAGAAAACTTCTAATAAACCAATTCGCCATTTTTAAAATGCCAATTGAATTTGCTTAGGTTCCCCCCCTCCCCCTGCCCCGAACGGGTTCCCGCCTTGTAGCGCAGGAGAGCTTAGTAGCTGTGGATGGACTGGACTCCAAGTGGGCTTGGAGAGCCGAATGTTTGTCCCGCTGTAGCCGACGTTGGTTACGGCGATTCGCCACTCGCCCTATCCCTCGCGACTCTGGCGGGACCGCACCGTTGATGCGCTGGTGGTGGGGCCACGAGGGGAGAGGAGTGTTGGTATTGCGGGGCGCCGCTCTCCCTCCCCCCCGCGGCCGAAACTTGGTTAGTGGCGGAGCCACAAACCACATCCGCCACTGAGGTCGGGAAAACTGGTACTTCCGTGTGCCCATTTTTCCTGGCTCCATGGCCCCCGCGTATCGTACTCGAAGCGATCAGTTATGCAGGTGATCTTGGTGTGCATTACTTGAGAAGGAAAAGGGAGAAGAAAAGTTCTTTCGCGAAGAGGGGCGACCGGCGCCGGTGGTGCCGCGAATGTTTGCAAAAGCGTTCCCGTGGCCCTGCCATCTTAGCTTGCATCCAATCGAACGCGATTCACCAGTCTTGTATTATTTAAACTTCGTTACAAAACGTGATTTTTTTCTCTTGCATATTTTACATACAATATGCATGTTTAATACTAAAACCTTCCTTAAGGATGACAATGAATAGCGGTGAAAACCGCATAAATGTCATTAAATAATTTTAAAGTAGTAAAAATGAATACACACAGAAAAACACTGATGAGAGTCTTTGATTTATACTACTTAATAATATAGTGTAGGCAGATAAAGATGCCGAAGGAAGATGTTTAATGTTACAATAAAGTTGAGGCCAATAAAGTGCAATCCAACAACTTCGAGTAGTCTTTTCTCAAATAATGTATTCAAAACCTTTCATTGCCGACTAATGCTATTTTTAAGTTCTATTGCCTATTATTCTGGAATGTTAATTATTTTAAATACTTGTTTTAAAAAAAAATTGTGTAGGTACTAATTATGACGCATAAATTTTACCACTTTACACCGAGCCCATTGATTGTCCTAGCGAATTCGTTACAATGGAAGGAGCTATTTCTAAAAGTGGACTGTTGGTGATCTGTTTATAATTAAACTAAATCAAATTACGAAATGTTTTATAAAATACTGCAAATGGACTACAACTACTAACGGGGAAACTGGAATACGGCACTATTTAAAATGGAAATTAGCGCACGTAATTCTCTTATACGAGTATATTTGAATTCACTCTGCGCTCTAAAGAGTAATAAAGCAGAGTAAAAAGCTACTAACATTTTATAACAACAAAACCAATTACTGTATAAAAAAGATTCGCAAGTTGACACTATAATATATTTTGTCTAATATCCTAGATATTATCACCATTTCTTGATCGGTTTATTTTTTAATTAGAGGCTTATTTATAAGAATAGCTTTTCCCACGCCACAGGTCGCGTGAAATTCACTTTACCAACATCATTAATATCCATGCCAAAATTAGCAGAACGGAGCCCTCGGAATAACCTAATTTGCAGGCGTTAGTTACAGACAGGCTCTTCATAATCTATTTCACGTAGATATTTTCGATATTTCGCGCAGTTGCCTAACCAAATACGAGCAAGAAGCTATAATAACTTATTATATTATCTATATTTGATAAGGAAAAGGAATAATCGTGCGAGGTATTCAAAGATCTTTGAAGCACCATTTCAAAATTTTATATAAATTACTGATGTGGATTTAATTTTATGTGCCTTTTTCCAGAACATAAAAAAATGCTTCCAGACTAGACCCTAAAGAAAAATTTTCAGTTTCTTCGTATTTTATATACAAATTCAAGACATTTTTTTTTTCAAAGCTCAATTACATTAAATTATAGCATATATGTGCCATTTTGTCATAATACATAATCCCGTTGCTGTAGAAATCTTGGAATTTTTCATCAAAAAAAAAGCGACAAGTAGTTTTGACAGTCCTCTCTTGATGTTAACTTAACACTGCCCAAATAATTCTGACGAGACCGAGACAGGTGAAAATATAAGGTTGCAAGGTCAGGGCTACATACTTTTTTCTCAATTTCTTGCTTGAGTCTCATTAGTTGTTGGCAGTAGAGATCCAAAACCCGGCGGTAAAAGCTCATAATTAACGATGCCCTTCCAAACCCACCATACACACAGCAACACCTTATTGCGTGTTAATCCGGGTTTCGCTACAGTCTGTGGAGCTTGACTACTTTTTGACCATGATCTTTTCCATACGTTCTTGTCGTAGGTGATCTACTTTCCATCACTAGTGATCAATCTTTTTAAAAATGGTTCGGTTTCATCACGTTTTAATGGAGAATCGCAAACGAGTACACGATTCTTTAGATTTCTTTCAGTGAGCTCGTATGGTACCCAAATATCGAGCTTTTTTGTATAGCCAGACATTTGGAAATCGGTCAAAACTGTTTTCAGGTTAATTTTTAATTTGTTGGCTAGGTACCTAGTAAAATGCCGATCTTGCTCCACTTTTTAAAAAAAAGGCATCGCGAACAAAACGAGCTGCATCTTTGGCATCACAATTCCCGGACTGAAAACGCTTGAACCAACTTTGTGCTACTCTTACTGACACAGCTTTAGGTCCATAAACACCAGATTTTTTTTATACAGAGCTTCAAAAATCATTAAAACATTATTAATTAATAAATCTTACTATTCTATGTTTTAGTATACATGATATAACATTTGTATTTGATTTGACACACCACATATTATACAATTGACATGATATTATGATAACCCAATGACATCGACATTTTTAATTTATATATATATATCGGAAATGACAACAGGAGATCCCACTTCTGATGTCGGATATTTACAATAGGAGATCCCAATTTTGGTGTTGGAAATACATCAGGATAGCGTTAACTGTTAAAAATAATAAAAGTGTGAGAGCGGATGTTCAACTTGCTCTCTTGCTTACGCAGTTTAATCATTATCAGTAATAAGACAACGTAACGCACTATACATTCAGTATAGTGAAATTACAGTTCGACCACACCGTAACACGTCTCAGCCACAATCACACACCAGTGTAACGTGGGGTACGTAATTACATGATAACACCAAAATATGTACAGCAACAGCAACACTACTTATCTCAATGTACGAGTAACACTGGGCAGCCTCTCAGCAACACCAATTCTCCTTGCCTGCACTAGAAGAATTACAACAACGAACAGAACCACGACAATATCTTAGCACTAGTCGAATGACCACACTCGTTGAATGACTTGAGCGGAATCTCTCACGCACAGCACCTACAGTGAACTTTATACTACAGACACAAGAGGGGGTTTCTCGATATACCCTTCATTCTACCTCGATCCAACCGGGTATTTTATAGACGCTCCAACACGGCCATCCTGACGTACGACCGTCTTCGGGCGTGTATCTTTATGTATTCCTGTAAAAAAAACAACAATTCGTCCGCTCGTCCATCCTGACATGAGTGGGTACATATTATTAGTTCAGAAAACTAATTGTTAGATGGCGCTGCTTGTTGCGCTATGGCGCCATCAATCCATGAAACGGCCATTCCTGACAGCACCGTTCTCGGTTGCAGTGCCTGTGGACAAAATATGCTCAGAGATTAATCTAGCTCGGCTATTCTGCCAATAGATACTAGGTCGATTCTAAATGGTACTTTACTTCTCGTAAGTCTAAGTACAATAGTCAACTGTCATAATTGACAATGCCTTGTTATTAAGGCTTCTTACACAGTGCTTCCTGCACAATATGATTTATCGTGGAAGGTCCGATCAACAAGTTCCAACACAGTAATTTTAACAATTTTGTTACTCTTTACAATTCATAAGCAATGCATATTCAACTCGTGAAACTTTCATTGAAATATGTGCACCAACACAGACCAGAATCGCACCAACGATTCTTTACATATCCGCCGTCACATATGCCAGAATCGCAAAAACGATTCTCCACATATCTGCCGTCATATATGCTACAATACACAAGGGGCTCTGTGCACCAACACAGGCCAGAATCGCACCAACGATTCTTTACATATCTGCCGTTACATATGCCAGAATCGCACCAACGATTCTCCACATATCCACCGCCAAATATGCTTCAACACATCTGCCGCCACATATACTAGAATCGCACCAACGATTCTCTACATATCTGCCGCCAAATATGCACCAACGCAGACAGAAATCGCACCAACGATTTCCTACAGACCCATCGCCACATGTTACTCATGAGGTGCGGTCTAAGGTTTTGAGTATGAGTATACAAGCCATTCTTAATCAAATTTGGTCTCACTACCACTGTCATCAACTATGACATCTAACTCTCGAGGAACTTGGTGATCGGGGATCTTCCTCACATGATCATGGGGGTGAAAGGATACTTTGCACACTAACATGACCGATTTCGGTTTAATTTACAATATTATTTTCACTTTTGCCACTAAATTTTGGCGCAACACAATCTTTGATGAGACTCTCTCTTTCGGCACCAAAATCGTAATAAAATGGGTACGACTCACCAGTATTCATCAGCACACCGCTGTGATTGCTCACATAGCAAACATCAACACGTCGCTTACTGCTCGCCTCTGCGGCAGGCTTAAGGCAAGCGCACGTGTCTATTAAAACAAATCAGCACACGCCATACGCACTCGTACCAGCGAGTTGTCGCGTCTCACCAGCGCCAGCCTGACGCAACGCCGCATCACGCACTCGAAGCGTCAACTCGAGCAGCAGGAGCACCTGAGGGTTCACAGGCATCGTCGGGGTTGTAGTCATCATGATCTGCGTGAAAAACAAATTGTTAACTATCAGGACAACATACACAGTTGCCTATCCTCTCATCCATCACGCATACGAGTCCCTCAAACAGAAATACGCTTTCATACCGTGGACTATAAGAAAGCACTTCGCTTTCACAAGTAAACATAGGTCTTCATACGAAGTATCTGACACATACTCTAACTTGAACTTGCGAGATCCCACGTTAACTACGTGAACCACATTAAAAACGTGAACCAGGACAGCGCCTGCCAGGACAGAGCCTGATACATGTTTAGAAAATACTACTGCGCACACAGAGTATACGACTTCCGCGCACACAGAGTACGACTTCTGCGCATACAGAGTACACGACTTCAGAGGCATCGTCATGTATAGCATACGCGCGCTCCGGGAAATCGCCCGTCACGCGTACAGCATACGCGTGTGCCGAAGCCAGGCCATGCTACATCTGGACCCAGCAGTCCGTTCCGACCAGCAAGGCACACCATCGCCTACGCTCGCGCACATGTAATCATATCACACGTACTACTGTAACACAAAAGAAAACATTAAAAATATTCAGTAGGAACTTTTTTCTAAAAAATGCAGCAGTACTCTCAGGTCACTAATCTTTCCAGGGCACCATATACTGAGCTGCAGCTACACGACAACCTCTGGTATGGTCCGATCCTCATGTAAACTTAAATACTTTCTTCAATGTCAGAACTAATTGGCTCTACTTCACTTTCATCAGTTATACTTTGGTTTTCTGGCATTTTTCGCAACCAATTAAAAATGTAAACACTTATTCTTACAAAATATTTTTTAAGACAATGTTAGGAATAAATTTACTTTCCTCATGTATCAAGTGGTGATCGGTAGCAGCGGCAATTAACGTATATATATATATATAATTTTTAAAATAATTGATGACATTTTTATTTACTTTACCTTTTCTTTTTCTTTCTTTTTTTCTCAATATTTTTTTTTCTTTATTTGGGATAACAAACAATCGTAGTGTGATAAGAGAAAAGTGTGGTTTGCAAGATGACGTTGTGACAAGGATTAAGAAAGGAATGCTGCGGTGGTTTGGTCATGTAGAAAGAATGAACGAGGAAAGAGTGACAAAGCAAATTTATGTTGCAGAAGTGAACGACAGGGTCGGGAAGGGACGATCTAGACGAAGGTTTATCGACCAAATCGGCGATACATTAAAAATGGGCCAGATTACGAGTACCCTTAGCCGACGAGCGTGTATGCGTAGATATATGGATGTAAAAGAGGCGAGAGAGGTGTGTCAGGATCGCGCTAAATAGAAGTCCGTAGTCTCTGCCTTCCCCTCTGGGTGACAGGCGTGAGTGTTTATGTATTATGTATGTAACAAACAATCGTACAATATAATCACATTATTAAATACAATACTATATTTAAGCCTAATAATCATACAACACCGTTATCCACATATTACTATTGGGTCAGCGTACTAAACAATTATATTTAAATTTTTAATGTTCTATTAAAATGACCCGTTCACTAGTAGATAAAACAAACTGATATATATATATAGAAACAGAAACTTTTTTATTCAATATAGATTATAAATAATACTTATTGAAAGTCACTCTTTTGTTTGATTACCACTGGTTCGGAAAAAACCTCTGTCCTGGGAAGAACCAGCAAGAAACCCAGCGGGACTTTTTTTTAAATAACAGCTTACAATCATGATGTTACACAAATTAACAACACAACAAATTAGAAATAGCTTGGTAGCAATCACCTCATTTCCAGGGGTTATTATCATCCATAAATTCCTTAATATTATAATAACCCTTTTTACACAAACTTAGTTTAATAAAGTTTTTGAACCTTGAACAGGTCAAACTTTGTATATTTTCTGGAATTTTGTTGTAAAAGCGTATACATCGCCCCAAGAATGAATTACTGACTCGATGGAGTCAAGTAACTGGTACTACTAGCTTGTGTCTGTTCCTTGTATTTACAGAATGAATATCACTTATTTTTGTAAAACTACTTTTATTTTTGTGTACGTACATTACATTTTCATAAATGTATTGAGAGGCCAAAGTTAATATATTAATTTCCTTAAATTTTTGTCGCAGCGACTCTTTAGGCTTTAAATCATAAATTGCTCTTATGGCCCTCTTCTGCAAAACAAATATAATTTCAGTGTCAGCTGCGTGTCCCCATAGCAAAATACCATACGACATTATGCTATGGAAGTAGCTGAAGTAAACTAGTCTAGCTGTCTCAACACTGGTTAGACTTCTAATCTTTTTTACAGCATATGCTGCAGAACTAAGTCTGCTTGCTAGTTTTGAAATAGGGGGGCTCCATTGAAGCTTCGCGTCTAGTGTGATTCCAAGAAAAATGGTGGTATCTACAAGACTCAGTTTCTCCCCATTTAAAATTACATTAGTATTTAATTGTTTGACATTTGGAGTCACGAATTTCATACATTTTGTTTTAGTGCCATTTAAATGCAAATTATTAACATCGAACCAATTTACTAATTTAGATATAGCATTATTTACTTCGTCATATTTTAGTAATTGTCGACTTAATTTGAAAATTAAAGAAGTGTCATCTGCAAATAATACTATATCATGGTTATCCCCTACTATGTAAGGTAAGTCATTAATCTATACAAGAAACAGAAAGGGGCCGAGAATTGAGCCTTGAGGCACGCCCATTTGTACCATCGATCCGGAAGAGCTCATATTGTTAATGACAACGTTTTGCGTTCTCTTACTTAAATATGAAATAATTAATTTAAGAGCATCACTTCTTTCACCGTAGTGTTGAAGTTTCCTGATTAATGTTTCATGGTGAACACAATCGAAGGCCTTGGGTAGGTCACAAAATATATCCAAAGCATCCTGTGAATTCTCCCATGCATTAAAGATATATTTAATCAGCTCAACACCGGCATCAGTTGTCGAGCGACCCTTTGTGAAACCAAATTGATTTTTATGAAGTAAATTATTTATATTAAAAAAATTTAACATTTGATCAAGAACAATTTTTTCAAAAATCTTACAAGTGTTGGTAGTACAGAAATAGGTCTAAAATTGGCGGGGTCTAATGTACTACCAGATTTAAATAAAGGTATTACTTTACTATGCTTCATTAAATCAGGAAACACACCAGATTCGATACTAGTATTAAAAATAATAGCTAAATGAGGCGCGATTGTATCTATTATAGACGCAATAACTTTAACGGAAATCCCCCACAGATCCGCAGTTTTCTTAACATCAATAGTTTTAAAATATTTTACAATATCTTTTGATGACACTTTATGAAATGTAAAGTTCTTTGTACACACATTTACATTTTGTTTAAGTAATGATTCGGCGACGGCAGGAGAAGAATTCGGTGACTTAGTGGTCAAGATCGGAATATCAGTAAAATATTTCTCAAAAACCATTGCTACGTCCTGATCTGATACAGTTAATTTGTTGTTAACACTTAACTGGTAATTTGAATTGCGAGAGTTGATCTTACCAGTTTCGCTATTAATTATACTCCATGTCATTTTAATTTTATTGGAAGCCGTCTTAATTTTGTTGCTCAAATGCAAAGACTTGGCTATGGAGCACACTCTTTTAAATATTTTTGAATATTTTTTTACATATTCCCTAAATTCGACGCTATGATTATATGACCTTTCATGGTAAAGATCATATAACCTATGCCTGCTCTTATGGACTCCTACTGTCGCCCATTCATTGAATGACTTCCGACTGTTCAAGGAGAATGTTTTAGAAGTAAAAGTATTATTAAATTCATTGCAAATAAGCTTAAATAATGTTCCATACAAAAAATTAGGATCATTTTGGTATGAAAGTGATGGAAGTTTTTTCACTATGTTACTTCTAAATTTCTCCAAGCGACGTGCATTTACTGGAACAGACACAACTTTCTCATCTACTTGCTTTTCGTGAACATAAGCTAACGAAACTACTTGTCCACAGTGATCAGAACTTAATTTTTGAATTATACATTTATGCAACGGCTTCACATTTGTAAAAATGTTATCTATACATGTTGCACTGGATTGAGAAATACGCGTTGGCTCTATAAATAAATTAAAAAGACCATATGATTTAAACAATGATCTAAATTTAATATTGATGGAGGAAGCTTCTAGGAGATTGATATTAAAGTCTCCACATATTACAACAGATTTATTCTGTTTATTAAGCTTAGCAAAAACTTCCTCCATAATGTTTTCAAAAGTATCATATGTACAACATGGGGGTCTGTAGACGCTCACAACAATGAGGTGTTCAAACTCAACACATGCCATTTCTACAGTTCGCTCAACAGAGAGGCTCACAATGTCTTTACGTTCTTTACATGATAATAATTTACTAGCTAATATTAAGGAGCCACCTCTTAAAACCGTATCTCTATTGAAAGAACTGACCACCTGGTGATTACTGAAGTTAAACATTAAATTATAAGCTTTTAATCAATGTTCAGTAATACATAAGATATGAATATTGTTGCTATTTAAGAACAACTCAATTTCTAGCTCTTTGCCTATCATGCCTTGTATATTTTGATGCACCAGGTGTAAACAATTTTCATTATCTTTCTGTGGAGTCATACAATTAAAGATGTGTAAGCCACATTCTAAATTATTTAAGTTATTATAACTGCTAGAAATTACCTCTATTGTCTCATTTTCTAATTTAAATTACTTGGAACTGATTCCAAATTGCATATTAAGTCATTACACTGCTCAAAAGAACCAGATGTCTGTGTAGCCAAGTCCTTGGCTGAGTTAATATATAAATAATAAGATAGCACATTTGCTATCTGTCTTAAATTATATTTTGATAGGTAATACCTGACTACCTTGACTGGCCTGTTGGTCTAGTGGTTAGTAACCCTGACTGCTACGCCGGAGGTCGTGGGTTCGATTCCCACCCAGGACAAATGTTTGTGTGATGAGCACGATCATTTGTTCTGTGTCTGGGTGTAATTTATCTATAATATTTATGTATTTAGAAATATATAAGTATGTTTATCAGTTGTCTAGTACCCATAACACAAGCTCTGCTTAGCTTGGGACTAGATGGCGCTGTTTGATAGTTGTGGAATATTATTATTATTATTATTATTATTACCTATCTCTAGTCAAAAATTTCTTAATTAAATTATTTATATCTATTAAATTAATTCTATCATTATAATTGTAACAATTAAATGTCAAGTTTAAATTATTATTACATAAAAAGTTATTCATTAATAAATTTAAATCATATCTTATTTTATTTTCCTGCGGCCAACCCTGTATTTAAGGCAATGTAAACAAGATCATTTTATGTACATTTAAAGTATTTAGATTATCAATATATTTTAATAATTGATTTTTGCCTCTTCTCCCAACAAGAACTATTAATGTGCTATTTGGACAAAATTTACTAGCTAAAACTTTATTCATTATATGACTAAAGGATGCTCCAGGCATGCAATAATTAGTGATCATATGTCCTTTTAAACAGTTATTTAACATCATGCCCAAATTTTTGCCTATGTCATCACAATAAATAATAACTTTATTTTTTTTAATATTTACATTGCTTTTTAAGTTTATATCCTTTGTCATGGCACTGTCATAGCGTGTAGGTGAAAATAATGAGGTCTTACTGTTAACTTTGTTATTTACACATATTGTCCCCGATGAACCTGATATGGAGCGCTGATACTCACTCTGATTTTTTATTAAGGAGTCAAAGCGCTCCTCATTATATTTACATGATTTTACCAGATCATTCATGGCCAATATATGTTCTTTTATCTCATCTTGAGCCGATGCATATTTATTTGATACAATTTGTAGAGAGCTTTTAAGTAATAAAATTGTTGAATTTAGACACTTTATATCAGTCTCATAACAGTGATTCATATTTTCCACCTCAATTGAATATATTTTAAGTTTATTAATTAGTTCTTGCTTTTCTTTGCATACATTTATATAATTTTTAACATTAATTTTAGTTTTAATTAATTTTTGTAGTTTTCCAATATATTTATTAATTTTTATATATTTCTTTAATTTTCTTCTACTGCAGGTAGTCCTTGCTGCTGTTCTTGATATGACATAATCATCACCAGTCAAATCGATTGTTGTGGAGGGTTGCAATGCTTTAGATTTAGTAGATTCACACTCTATGAGCTCCTTGAACAGACTTTGAGTTTGGGACGCTTTCATGTTATCTATGTAATGTTTTAATTGCACAATCTGCTCATTAGCCTCACTTAACTGTAACTGGAATGCAGCAATTAATTTGAGGGATTCCTCATATTCCTTGCTGCATTGGTCAAACTCATCGACTGTACTCTGAAGTTGATCCCTTTCTTTTGTAACAAATGTATATTCTTTATGCAACTTAACCATGTCACTTTTTAGTTTAGTATTTTTAGCAATTATATTTATTATTTCCTTTTCATTGTCATCCTTTTCTTTAATTAACAGCTCACACTGCTCCTTTGACGCCTTAAGTTCTTGAAGCGCCATTTGAAGTTGGTTCTCCAATTGGCGCGTTTTGGCGTTGCGTGTATTCATTTTACTATTAAATGTAAATAGCAAAAGAAAACAAAGAAAGAAAACCAAAGAAGCAGAGTAAGCAAATGTCGAGATGTATGGGCTTATTTACAGATCTCAAATTAAATTATCATGTAAATAATTCAAAATGAAATCCACAACAACACTTAATAGGTAAATCTTAAAATGTTAAAGGGATAACAAGAATTACACTTACAATACGTTTAAACGATGTTCGTTACAGCTGTTACTTTTGGTTGGAACAGTAAACACAATGTATGTAATTAAAATAGGTACTTCTGACTTTTACTTATATCACAAACACAAATAAGTCGTATTTAACAACTGTAACTCAAAATTGAGGTGGATATTATTAATTTACAATATTTAATTTTTAAAAATAGTTGGGAGCAATTATTTTACAACTTGTCACCGGGGTTGCCACAGAAAAAAAAAAAGAAAAAAAATACATATATGAATGTACATGCGCGCGCATATACACATACATAGTTAATACATAAATGTAAATAATTCAGTTAAACATAAATAAACAATTACATTAAATTGCATCTGATCCAGATAGAACCTCATACACAGCTTTTTTAAATTTTGAAGAAGTTAATCCAAAAATATCTATTTCATTAAATTTCTTGTTGTATAGTTCCATTATACGATTTAAAGGTGCACGCGCACCGGCATTTGCTCTACTTGGTTTAGGAAAGAACATTTGATGTGTATGAAGCTCACGTATACGCTTCGAGCGACTGGGTATACGAATGCATATTTGATTGGTGAGTTCATTACAATCAAATTTGTTATGGCAGATATTGTAAAGCAAAGTTTGATCCAAGAGTATTCTTCTTGATTCTAAAGAAAGAATACTATTTTTTTTTTAATAAAAGTTCATAACATTCATTAGAATTACTTTTAAAGCACTTGAACATTGTAGATTTAAGAACTTTCGTTGAACACGCTCCAACTTTAAACTATATTTATTATACATTGGACTCCATATAACTGATGCATATTCAATCTGAGATCTTATTAGAGTTTTATATAAAGTTAAAAATGTGGTGGGATGTTGGAAGGAAGAACATGTCCACATGACAAAACCATAAAGCTGAAAGGCTTTATTGGTTATGTGCGGTACGTGTTCATCAAAGTGTAGTTTAGAGTCTAAGTACAATCCTAGATCCCTAATTGACGGCTCCGTGGCGCAGTGGCTTAGCAATGAGTTGCTGCGCTGGGAGGCGCGGGTTCGAATCCCGCACGGAACAAATATTTGTATGGCCTATAAACGATTGTTCCGGGTCTGGATGTTTGTCCTTGTGAAATTTGTGTTTGTAAACTGCCTCCACGATACAGGAGAAAATCCTAGTGTGGGGGTATTAAAAAAAAAAAAAATTAAAGATACCGATTCCAACGAAGCACAGTTTAGTTTATAAGTATATTTAATAATGTTATTTTTTTTTGTGAATGTGATATGTTTGCATTTTGAAGTGAAGTTTATTTTTTTCACAGTAGTTTACCGAGCGATTTAAGTCTTGTTGTATTTTGTCACAGTCTTCGATAGTATTGACACTCTGATAAATGTTAAGGGCATCTGCGTAAAGGAGAAAGTTCGTAAAACGGAAACAATCACCGATATCGTTCACAAATAATATAAAAAGCAAAGGCCCAAGAATAGATCTTTGCGGTACGCCTGAGCTGACATTTATGATATTAGATGAAAAACCATTAATAATAACCGTTGAGATCTGTTTAAAACGTATGATGAAAGCCATCTTAACAAGTTTCCTCGCTTCTACTTGCAAACGGTTATCCATGCAGTGAAAAAGATAATTTGTGTAGAGAACAAGGTTAGTTGTTGTTGACCGATGTTTTACAAATCCATGTTGTTCAGGTATAATTATGTTATGTAATGTAGGATAAATTTGCTTATGTACATATTAGCCTCTCAAGAACCTTTGATATAGTTGATAACAAAGATATTGGGCGGTAGTTAGAAACGTCGTTTTTGCACACACTCTTGTAGACTGGTGTTACATTAGCGTTCTTCCATATCTGGGGCATAGTCCCTTCACTAATAAATTGGTTAAATATAAGACACAAGGGAACACTAATAGCTGCGGCAGTGTGTTTGAGGAAAAATGGTGGAAGGCCGTCAGGTCCAGGTCCTTTGTTAATATCGAGTAACATGAGCTCTTTGACTAAGCTATCCTCAGAAAAGGAGATATTTGAAATAATCTCAGAATTGGGATTAGAAGGCTGGTTACTAAAATTCTCCTGCTGTAACTACTGTCTATTTTCATAAACAGAGGTGAAATATTCAGAAAATAATTTAGAAAATAAAGAAGAATATAGACGTTAAGGCGCCATTATGAAATTGTGTTATTTGTCATGGGTATCATTGCACGATGCTTTTCACCTATAGTATATAGCATTTTTGTGAATATTTAATACCACCTACACATGTGGTTATTGTATTTTTATAATGTGCAATCAATTTTAATAAGTATTCCATTTTGCTTTTATTGACTATAACGTACATAAATATATTTGTACACCACACTGTGGTAAAATACACGATACCTACTGTAAACTTTACTAACACCTAACTTACTGTATTCACAAATAAATAAATGAATTTGAATTTGAAATTATATGTGTTAGCATATTTTAATAATATGTATTATTATAACTAATATTGTGGGTAATTAATTTTCTTACAATAAGTAGTTTCTCACAATAGCGGGTACATTAATATTTTAGATTTAGTTGAGCTGTTTATTTTCGCTTATATATATAACTGTGATGTAACACTGTTAAGATAATTAAAATGAATATAAATCATGTTTTATAATGTAAAACACACGTAATAATATTCTATTTTATTGGAAACTTATAACGGAAACCAAACAAGCAGCGCCATCTGTAGTTTAACAATGGTAATTTACAAGCCTATAAAATACAGATGTCGGCGGCTTGTGGGCAGTCTTTGTAAGAACTGTTGAGTAGAGAATACGTACACGGAGGATAAATTGTGAGTATTGATAGGAATTGTTATACTTATTTTGTTATTCTGATTGTCTAATGTACATTGTTATTATTATGGATATCTGTAACCTTGTTTAGATTTAGTGATATTTTGTACAATTAAGAAAATATATGATATTAGTGATGCATTGAGTGACTTTAATTAACAAATCAGAAGTGGGATATGAACTTTCATGTGGGTAAAAGTAGGCTCTTTAAATTGCAGTCAAAATATAAATTTTTTTTTCCTTCTCCTTCTTTGAGAAAAAAAATATAATTATACTACCCGAAGCTCTTACTGCTTACTACCTTATTTACCGACTACTTACTATCTTGCTTACCGGCGTTATTAGTATTCCTATTAACAACTAAAGGGTAAGCTAAAATATTATCATCCGTTACCTTCGGGTTATTGCAGTAGGTACTGATTAACTTATTAACATGATCTCTTTATAAATACGTTCAGAATAGAATTAATATTTAATTGTTAATGTTGTCCTTGTTGTTGGTGTAATTCATGCAAATATTATATCAAACCCACGAGGATGATTTTAAAACTCCGTTAGTGTAGTTTTGTTGAGACCTACTAAGTATTTGTAACTAGATTTAGAAAATCTAGACATCCGTGTATTATGTTCGTGTAAGTATTTTTACGTATAATATGCATTAAAGCTTATAATTACTGTATATAACTGCACATAAATTATAACACAGATATTTAATGTACACAATTTTTTTTGTTTATATTAATACGTATACGTTAACACATTTCTTCTTGGTAATAAATTTATCTATGCTGAATCTCACACATGCGCAAAATACGAATTAAAGAATGTGCAGGGTTCTCTCTTCGCACATAAATAAATAAATGCTGTTATATTGAAATAATTTTTTTTATTTTATGCATTTTTTTGTGTACTTATGTTCTCGTTTTGTCTTTATTTCTATCTATGTATTCATTAAAATACATTATATTTTCTTTTATGACGTTCGAATTACACGTTATGAGTAAGCTACTTGGTACTATTGCCCAAGTACATAGTAGTTTATTCATCTCGAATGAAACAGATCAACATCTCTCGTGAGTTATTATTTCTGTTTCAGTCTGAGATGGAAGAACACAATAGTAAGGAAGGGTTAAATTCTCCTATATTACAACGAAACGAACAAGGTCTACCTTCATTGCGGAATCGTGTCCGCAACAGTACAGATCGCCAGTCCCGAACACGTTCAAGTACGCCTGAATCTTTGGTATGTGACCAGGGTAGTCACGACCGAAGCCGCGGCCGCAGTTGTGGCCTTAGCCACAAACGCGGTCTTAGCGGTCGAAAGCTATAATGACACTCGGCAGTGTCATTATAGCTTTCGACGCTGCGAAAGTATGCGACGATGCACTCTCTGGTTTTGGTTTGTCAGCGAGTGCGGCTATAGCGGATGTGAGCTCCGATATAAATGGTCGGAGCCCTCTGTCTTCATTAATGACAGATGCCTGATTAGGCTTTGTTGGCATGGGATTCTTCGGTATATCTGCTGGATAGGGATCCTGGTAGGTGAGCTCTGATACAATTGGTAGGAGCTCCCTGTCTTCATCAACCTTCGAGTCCTGGCTAATTTTTAGTGGCACAGGATTCTTGGGTATATATTTCGGATCGTGATCCTGGTAGGTGGGCTCTGATACAATTGGTAGGAGCCCCCTGTCTTCATCAACCTTCGAACCCTGGTTTGTGAGCTTCTTCTGCGGCTCACTGAGGTCGACAACCTCCGGGGGTGGCCTTGTGACGGTTTTGTTTAGTAGGGCCTCCCCTCCGGTGGCGGCGCCTTGAGTTGGCTTTTGCTTGGCTACGGAATTTTCGAACCAAGATCGGACGTACTTGCTTTTAGAGTGACCATCTTCATCATAGTCGTCCGATTCATCTTCTTCCTCGGCCATTTGTAAGGAAATTTGTGCGAGTTCCAATTTGATTCTCAACACTTCTTCACGAGCCTTCAAAACTTTTTTATTGGGCCGAATAGTCTTCTTTGACTTTGTACTTTTATCTCGGTGGCCCCTCGGTGGCTCTTTGGTGCGGGAGTTTTCCCGGACTGTTGGCGGTGATGCACAGCGAATGTCATCGTTGCCTTCTATTTGTTTCATCTGCTTCGGTGTACCGGTTGTAATGGCCGGCACGGGCAGGAGTACCCCCCCATCGCGGGGGCAAGATGCCGCCTCAGCGCCCTCTGTTGTCGATGGTGAGCGTGGTGGCATCTGGTGGCGGACGGCGTCGGTATTGTCCGACGGGCCTCCTTCCAGACCGACGGTCCACGCCATGGCTCCCCTTCCTTGCGAACGAGTGATCGGCATCTTGATTCTGAAAATTCTGCAACTTTAATACGGTAGTGACTATGTATCCGGTTCCGAAATACAAACGGATGATAGATCCGGCTCGAAGGACCAGCGAATGTGCCGGACGGGCGTAGCTCTCCGGAGTAAATGTTGTCGAAGATACTCCGCGAGCCGCTCACGTCCTACACCTATAGGTTCCGGAGGATACTTTCACTGCCGTCTCTGTGTATGCTGCTGGAGAACTGTGGACTGAGGTTCAGAATTAAAACTGCACGATTTATAAATTAAAATAGCAAGGGAGTGGCCAGCGGTTTGACTGATTAATTAGTCGCGAAATTTTATAACTATTATTTATTGAACACGGTTGTTCAACTATGGTTGTTCACTATTGGTTGGTCACTATATATTTCAAACAGATTTAATTAAAATGCGCGGTAATATTAAAATTTCTATTGGTATTAAAAATTTCTATTGGTATTTTCAAAATATCTATTGGTAATATCAAATATCTATTGGAAGTAACAAATTTCTATTGGTAGTATCAAAATATCTATTGGTAGTAGCTGGTTTTCTAACACTACTGACTAGCAGCTATTAATCAACTAAAATTAGTTGAATTTAACACTTGTGTAACTGCGAATGTCAGTTACCACCTTTTCCGTCTAGCTTACACTTTTCACTATATGTAACGGCGAATTTTCCGTTACCACTTTTTCCGGCTAGCTAACACTATTTTACTATATGCAACTGAGAATTTTCAGTTGCCACTTTTTTCGACTTATGTGTAACTGCGATTTTCAGTTACGACCTTTTTCGGCTAACTAAACTTTTTCTGTTTCACTATAACTGTTCACTGTGTTCTGCCACTAGTCATTTCAGCTACTACTGGATACTACTGCTTGTTACTGGTAGTTCTTCCTACTACTGCTGGATGCCACTGGTAGTTCTTCACACTACCACGTTACTGGGATTTGCCCCCATAAGGTAGACTTCGGCTATACTGTATAGAGAGCCGCTTGCCATTTTCCGTTTTGCCTCTTTATTTTAAACATTTTCATTATGTAATTAGCACAAATCGCAATATTTTCTATACAAGGATAATTTTTACATTAACACGCTATACATCATTAAATAGGCATTTTGGTCCTTTATCAGTATGTGATAAAGGTTACTCAATATATTTACATTTAAAAAAGTTATTAAACAAAATGTACCAAATTTTCATAACAAATGTGTACATTAAATCTTTAATTTTTCTATATTTATCAAATGCGTCTATTTACACAAATTATTTCTTTACTATTGCAATCTATACACCATATGCTAATTAAATATCATATTTACAACTCTTTTAGAACACAAAAATATTCTTATTATTTTCATACAAACTATTGCGCAGTTAATTTAACTTCCAGAAAGTTCCACGATATGATGCGCTGTGATTGGTCGAATTTTTATTAAATGCTTAAAGTTGTTTATATCAACTATTATTAAAAACGACATTCTATACAAATATATTAAGAGTTGTAAACACATTGTAAACCCATATTAATACACAATTTGCTCGATTTTGTTAGTAATTTCACTTTTTAAACAAATTAATATTCTTTCATCACTTTTTGCTTAAAGTCTTTAAACCGTCGCGAACAATTTCTGTGTAAAATATATTATATATTCTATACAAATAAAAAAAAACTTTATACTAACCTTACAAACTGCTATCGCTTTTCTTCTGTGTTTTTGTTTGGTCTTATTTATGATAATTATCTATATCCCTTTGGACTTCCCCTTCATTCACTTAGTCTCCTCTGCCAAGCTCTTTAGTTTGTTTAGTTTTTATTATATATTTAATTAAAAATACTTTAATAATAATTAGCGTTTGGAGCAGACTGTTACAATAGTAGAATAAAAAAGAATAGACACTACAAAATCTATTCATAATTCTAAGAACGGATGTAAAGCGAAGAATTAATAACGAGTAGCAATGAGAACAAAGAACGCTGTGGTATAAAAGAAATAAAATACAATGATAAAACATATACTACCCCATTGAAATTGCAGAAACTTTAAATTTCTATTTTATTAATTTGACTTAAAATATAACAACAAATAGATGTGACTGCTCTTAAAAAAAACTTATCAAATATTTCTGGGAATTTAAAAAAGGATGGGTAATTTAAGTAGGTACTGTAATTGTTTTTAGGTGCTGTGTTAATCCTAGCCAGGATTAGAACGCAACATGGACAAGCCAGGACCTAGTAAAAAACGTAAAGTTAAAGATGAAAATCGGCAGTTTCAAGAAATTTGGACTAAGAAATACTTTTTTGTATGGTCGCATAACAAAGTCGTTTGTTTAATTTGCAAGAATTCTGTTGCGATTGCAAAGGAATATAATGTAAAAAGGCACTATGAAACGCAGCATCCTACTTTTACCAAGTTTATAGGCGAATTAAGAAAGCCAAAAATTATGTCTTTAAAACGGAAGCTTATTGGTCAGCAAGCTATGTTTACAAAACCCATTCAAGATTCAGAAACAGCTACAGAAGTTAGTTATGAAATTTCTCAAATGATAGCAAAGCGAAGTCGCCCCTTCAATGATGGGGATTTTGTAAAAGAATGCAGAGAAATTGCCGCTAAGAAAATGTGTCCCAGAAGCAGCAAAAAAGTTTGAGAAAATTCAACTGAATCATATGACTATCCAAAGACGAATTATGTCTTTGTCAGGTAATATTGCGGAACAATTAAATGAAAAAACTAAGATCATTGAATTTTTTTCATTAGCACTCGACGAATCCACTGATATTAGTTCCACAGCTCAACTTCTGATATTCATAAGAGGTGTTACTCAAGATTTTGAAGTCTTAGAAGAGTTATTAGGAATGTGTTCATTGAAAGGTCAAACCAGAGGAGTTGATATACTCAATGTACTTTTGGATGAGTGTTCAAAAACTGATTTGGACTTATCAAAATTATCGGGAGTTGCGACTGACGGTGCTCCTTCGATGATTGGTGCCAATTCTGGGCTAGTTACTTTTCTGAAAAAGCATCTGCAAGAAAAAAACATAAACGCTGAAGATCTCATGCAGTTTCACTGCATTATACACCAAGAAGCCCTCTGTTCTAAAAAAATTGAATTTCAAAATGTCATGAAAGTGGTAGTTTCGACTGTAAATTTCATAAAATCACGAGGACTCAATCACAGGCAATTCAAACAATTCCTTGATGACATCGAAAGCGAGTATGGAGATTTACTGTATTATACAGAAGTAAGGTGGCTAAATCGTGGATTGACACTGGAACGATTTCTAAATTTAATAGAAGAAATTGGAATATTTCTGGGGGAAAAGCAAAAGGATCTCCCGGAATTTAAAAATACTGATTGGTTGTGTGATTTGGCTTTTTTAGTAGATATTACAAATCATTTGAATGTCTTGAACACACGGCTTCAAGCCAAAAATCAACTGATATCCCAGCTCTACGCTCATGTATCATCATTTCAATGCAAGCTGACACTTTTCAGATCGCAATTGAATTGTGGAAATTACAATCATTTTCCGAATTATAAGAAAATGGCTGAAAAATTCAACAAAACTGCGATTAATTTCAGTTATGTAGAAAAGCTAGATATTTTGATTCAATATTTTCAAGACAGATTTTCGGAGTTTAAAAAAGTGAAACCTCTGTTGGACATATTCAGCAATGCTTTCACGATTTCAGTTGAAAATGCGCCAGAGTCAATGCAGTTAGAAATTATCGACATTCAAAACGACCAAGATTTACGCAACAAATTCAACGAAGGAGACTTGCTGGAATTGTACCGCTGCATTGATAAAAATACGTACAAAGAGTTGCGCATAAACGCTCTGAAATGTGCCAGCTTATTTGGTTCTACCTATATATGTGAACAAACCTTTTCAATACTAAAGAATAATAAAACGAAAAATCGAAACCGTCTTGCAAATGAAAGTTTGGAAGTAGTTTTACGTGTTGCTACAAGTAAATTTGAGTCAAATATAAAAAAGATCGTAAGCACTATGCAGTGCCACGCTTCAAATTAATAAATTCTTTTTCAATTTCAATACATTATTATCAATTCTTTATTGTCTTTAACTACCTATACTTCTGGCGGCCCGCCATCAGTTCATCAGTTCATAATTTGCCCGAGTGGTCCCTAGTCTTAATAAGTCTGTGCATCACTGTTTTACGTATTGCATCATCGATAATAAATATTTAATAGAAATTTCGTTACCTTTTCTTACATTCATACCGTGTGAGTGTTGTAGTGATCTATGTGGTAGCGGGAAATGTTGCTGAGGTGAAAGCAATACGAAAATTATATATAAAAAAAAATTTTGGACACTCGTGTCGCAAAGACCCAAGAAGTTACAAGGCGTAGAATTTTATGATAATAAATTAAGTCCACAACTAGCACAAAAGACCCATTTCTACTTCATAACCTCCTTAAGATGTGACGAGGGTTGTCACTAACAATGAAATGTGTTATGTAACTAAGTAGATTTTATGACAAAACGAAAGATACGAGGGGTCGAAACGATAAATGAACAGTGTAGGCAAAAAGGTCTTTGCATTCAGAAGCGACGAAGGTAAAGTTGTCAAACTTTTCATGATTCAAAAAATAGAGTTTAGCTGGTTACTACTACTATAGAATAATTTTTATTCATTATAGACTACAAGAATACTTACAAAAGTGACTTATTATATTCTTTCGTTTATTTATATAAATTATTTATGTATTAATTCAAATAAAGTAAGGTATAATCCTTAGAATCCTTTCTAAGAAACGTCCACGTAATCTAGTCGTTGTATACGATGGTCTTTGAGAACATAGGGATAATACAACTCCGCTCCACTTTCATACTCAACATACTTCCAAACCGGAAGACTAAGATTCTCGTTAGTTTTATAAGTACACATATAAAACTAACGAGAATCATAGTCTTCCGGTTTGGAAGACTTAGCTTAAGGACGTAGTTACATTTAAGATATTCGGATTGTAAGCTGACTTACGCATGCGCACATCGAAACAATTCTCAGCTATTATTTTATATATTATACCTAACTAAACTTGATACTTGCGCAGACCTAACAAAGGACGAAAGACGGAACGCTGCGTACATTTTAAATGAAGCCGAAACCATGCTCAACTTCTTGACATGCATTTTCATTTTTTCATTTTTTTCTTTATCAGCCCGTAAAAGTCTACTGATGGATGCACACATCGATGCACCTAAAACCATGTTAATTTTTCCGCATTCCAGAAGACAAAGGCAGTGCCCTTGTCTTCTGGAATGCGGAAGGTATAATAATGATATATATAACGACTATTTACGTGAAGGAGAGACAATAACCGGAGATTATTATGCATCATTAATAGAAAAAACTACTAGAACTGAAGAATAAACATTGATGAAAATTGTGTGCTGGAGTGCATTATCATGATGAAAAGTCACCATGATAATGCCCCTGCCCATTCATCTTATGCTGCACGTCTCTGTCGCCCATGGATCTTATGCTGTCTCTGAACTGCTTGGTTTCGGTTGTTGCAGCACCCATCATACTCTCCAGACCTAGCCCCGAGTGATTTTCACCTTTTTACTCACCTGAAATAGCACTTGCGTGGTATTCAATTTGATGGTGATGATGAGGTGACGTGTACTGTAGAGGCCGTTTTTGAGTTCCAGGATCAAGCCTTTTTTCCAAGGGAATTAACCAACTTGCAAAACGCTATTCAAAGCATATTAGCTTAAAAGGCGATTGCGTAAAAATATATACAATTTACATATTATACTTATTCTAGAATTTCATTGCGTTTCCAAAAACTTATTGATCAACCAGTGTAATTTCGGTATTATAATTAAAATATAAACGAATGCATATTGTTTTATAATCTAATTTACCTACTACTATTTACTCATTTTCCAAAATATGGTTGTGTAAATATAAATTTTACAGTTCACAATTTTTATTTAGATTATATGTGTATTATTGATGTTATTATGTTAGTTATTATATATTATAGTTATGGAAAAATGAAAAACAAAAAATACTGCATTAGATTAAAAACAATACAAATAATGACATGGCGAACAACACTCACTTAAAGGTCGAGAGTATAGCCCAAGTACATAATATCCTAGGTTAGTGTGGAAAGACTAATGCGTTTTTAATGATCCTATTTTAAAAACTCTGAATTGCACCTTTTAATGAGTTAATGTTTAAAACACTATCACCTTTTTTCACAAATAATCGCGTGTTTCTGTTATCGGATATAATATCTTCAGGTTTATGCGTGAGGTCTTAAATAAGAAGACAGAACAATTTTTTACCACGAAAAAACTTAAGTATATTAATAAATTTTATGCTGACTACAATACACAATGCCTGTTAAACTATTTCGTCCTATGTACTAAAATCTCATGTATCCGTAGATTTTTATATCTTTTTACCACGAAATATAAAGAGAATAGTGTGATATGAGACTAAACTAAGAGTAATAAATAAAATATTATTAAGGGGACTACAGGAGCTCATCGCAAGTTATATAATGCCTTAAAATATTCGTATATGATCACTGCAGTAAAAAAATAAGAAAAATATTTGATATTTTTCAGGATATATGCTAGTTAAATAGTGTGTTGAAAATATGTTACTACTAATTTTGTACGATAGAAAAAAACCACAAAGATAACTCCAAAAATGTCTTTTAACGATTAAAAACCGTACTAATATACATGCAGCAGGAACAGCTGCTGAAAAAAAAAATATACATGCAATCATTCTAATTTTTTGTCAGATTATTCTACAAGCAACATATTAATGTAATAGTGTTTTAATTTTTTAGTCCAATGATAGATTTATTTTAAATCGCATGTTCTTATTTCTGAACATAATCGTAAGCATGTATATGCGTAAAGCGTATACGCCTGTGTACCGACAGTGCCGACCGAGGCCTAATGCTATACAGAAATTGTTTAACGTGTGCGTGCGTCATTCGTGGTCGCTTAGCTCTTGTAATCCTCTTAACAGTGTTATGAGGAATAATTAAAATAATAATATATTGAGTTTAAAATATACAAATTAGGATAAAGATTTTTACAAAAGCGAAACAGGCCCATTTGTAGGTAAACAGATTTATGGAATGACGACGGCACGGCTACTGAATCCCGAATTTGGAACAAGTGTCTCTTGTCGCCCGCGCTTATCAGTGTAGTATTGTCACAAAAAAACACAAAGCAATTCTTTTAACGCACTTCCAAGTATCTTCCGCCTATCCCAAGCGCAAACTTCGAAGCAAAGCTTGTTTCTTAGATTTGTTAATATGTCTCATCTCTATAAGTAAACATAACAAGAATGTGTTAGATATTATAAACAACTGAAAATGATCGTAAGTACTAGTTATGATAGAGGTGGATTTTAAAATGTGTTTTATACTTATTTAATTTTCACTCGTCTTCGCGTACAAAGGAAAGAGGAAGAGGAATTATTTAATTCTAAAAAAATTAATTCATAAAAAGATGAGGTTATGTATTTGACATGTGCTTATGTCTTTGTGGTTAACAGGTTCAGGGGTGGTCCCATACAAATTTGAAGAAGAATGAAGTTGTTTGTTACCTACGGTGAACCTGATATCGTAATTTTCCTTAGCACAATCAAGAGGGAAAAAATATTTTCAATAATATATTAAAATATTTTAATATAATAATCTATTATACACATAAATAAGATAGATTTGTCTCTTTGTGATATCAAAATAACTGCCTTGTATTGAGCTGAGGGGTATATTTGCATGCCGTTAAGACATGAAGTTCTAAATTTTTTGTCTGTCTGCCCCAGTTAATCTTCGGTATAACTGAACCGATTGTAAACTTCACGAAATGATAGAGAGCTATGCCAGGAGTTCACTAGGCTATATTTTATTGGAAAATCTTAATGAACTAAAAAATAACAACAAAATTGATAGAATAAATGGTCTTTGATTATCTTAAATGTAAATAACGCCACATTAATAAATCTTGGCCTGGCGAATAGGATGAGCGTAGCCAGGGCGGGTCTCAAGTAATAAATAAGTTAAAAACCAGTTTATTACATATCTAAATACTACATATTTTATAAGTATTGCTTACAATATACAAAATACATACATATAATTACCGAATGAACATTTGTGAGACGTATCAATAATTAAACTAATAAATACCGACTTACTACCGTACTGAAAAGGTTTGTTCTATCAACAAAATAGTTAAAATACAGTACAGCCAGCAATTTGAATTGTCGTAGCATTGTGGAACAAAACACTGATTGAACTTTATTGCATTAATAGACAGTGCGGTAATTACCAAAGCGGTAGAGAGCCATTATCACAGGCTAGAGGTGCATTATACCACGGATACAAATTCAATACACAACTATGCGCACCAACATGCACCATTAGACCGCACAATTATTGACACTTTTAAAGTAAAATTTGAGTTATATATTTATGTCGGATTATGGGATTTAATATTGGCCGTGTAGTGGCGGTTAAGAATATCCACTACCCCATATCTTCCCGTGGGTGTCGTAAAAGGCGACAAAGGGAAACAGGCAGGAGATGGGCAGCAGCATCTTCCTGATAATAGCCAAAATAACAATAAAAAAACTGCGGTTGCCAACCCGCTCGCCAAGCGTGGCAACTATGGCAATATACCCCCCATGAGCAATGACAATAATAAACGGCCCCCAGTCCCCGGCGGCCCCGCTATTCCTGGCTACGGTGGCGACCATGGTAACGGCGGGGCAGGGGATGCTAAGAATCTCCGGTGGAGGTTCGGTTGCCACCTACGACGACTCGACCTGGCAACATACAACGCACGCACCCTGAGGACTGACGAGAAGATTGTGGAGCTGGAAGAAGAGATAGACAAGTTACGCTGGCATATTATAGGATTATCCGAAGTCCGAAGAGAGGGGGAGGACACGGTAATCCTCGAATCCGGCAACTTGCTCTATTACCGGGAGGGCGACCATCTGTCCCAAGGAGGTGTCGGATTTATCGTCCACAAGTCTCTCGTTAACAACGTTGTAAAGATTGAGAGTGTGTCGACGAGGGTTGCGTACCTTATACTCAGAATCACCAAACGGTATTCGCTGAAGGTCATACAGGTTTACGCACCAACCTCGGCACACCCCGATCAGGAGGTGGAGGAAATGTATGAGGATATCTCTAGAGCCATGCATTCCTCCAAACCCCAATATACGGTGTTAATGGGAGACTTCAATGCAAAACTAGGCACAAGAGAGAACGGTGAGCTGAAAGTAGGGAAATTTGGAATAGGGCAACGGAATCCAAGGGGCCAGCAGTTGGCTGACTTCATGGAGAAAGAGGGACTCTTTATGATGAACTCTTTCTTCCAGAAGCGGCCCCACAGGAAGTGGACCTGGTCGAGCCCCAACGGTTCGACAAAAAATGAGATTGACTTCATTATGACGACCAGACGACAACTGTTCAGTGATGTCTCAGTGATCACGAGGGTGAAAACCGGCAGCGATCACCGAATGGTTAGAGGCACACTGAACCTAAACGTTAAGTTGGAGAGGTCTCGTCTAATGAAGTCAACGCTCCGTCCCCCTCGTGCTCTAATCCAAAGTCCCGAAACCTTTCAGCTCGAGTTACAAAACCGTTTTCAGTGCCTAGAAGACTGCAATGAAGTGGACGATTTGAATGACAAGCTCGTGGAAACTGTCCATGCGGTCGGAGCTAAGTTCTGCAAGACCCGCCGCAGAAGAACACAAAAACTCTCCGATCACACTCTTAATCTCATGGCTGTTAGACGGGAGATGAAGCTACATTCTTCAACAGATTTAACAGCATACAGGCAACTGAACAGACAGATTTCCAAATGCATGCGGCGGGACTTACGCAAATTCAATACAGCTCGTATTGAAGAAGCGATCGAGCGGAACCAAGGCTCCAAAGTCTTTGCCAGAGATCTGTCTGCCAGAAAGCGCCAACTGTCAAAGCTGAAGACAGAATGTGGCAGCATCGTTTCCGGGGCACCTGAGATTTTGAGTGAGATTGAGAGGTTCTATGGGCAGCTGTACACGTCATCGTTGGAGCCGCACGCAAGTGTGAGTAACGATCCAAGAGCGAGTCTTATCCGACATTATTCCGATGATATCCCGGACGTCAGTCTGAGCGAGATTAGAATGGCTCTCCAGCACCTTAAAAACGGCAAGGCCCTAGGCGAGGATGGAATTACAGCGGAACTCTTTACCGCTGCATTGGAAGATGTTTTCAAGCTTCTGGACTGGAAAGGATACGGTATCAACATCAATGGCGAGTACATCACTCACCTTCGATTTGCCGACGATATAGTCCTTATGGCAGAATCGCTGGAGGACCTAAGCACTATGCTCAATGACCTCAATAGTGTTTCCCAACGGATAGGTCTTAAGATGAACATGGACAAAACAAAGATCATGTTTAATGTCCATGTCACACCTATGCCGGTAGTTGCTGGGAACACTAAGCTCGAAGTTGTTGACGAGTATGTTTACCTGGGACAAATAGTCCGACTAGGTAAGTCCAACTTCGACCGAGAGGTCAATCGACGGATTCAACTCGGTTGGGCAGCGTTCGGGAAATTACGGCACATCTTCTCGTCAGGTATACCTCAAAACTTGAAAACGAGACTGTACACCCAGTGCGTGTTGCCAGTGATGACATACGGAACTGAGACGTGGTCCTTCACTGCTGGCCGGATGAGGAAGCTCAAGGTCGCTCAGCGAGCTATGGAGAGGGCTATGCTCGGAGTTTCTCTGCGTGATAAACTCAGAAATGAGGATATCCGCAGTAGAACTAGAGTGACCGACATAGCCCAACGGATTAGTAAGCTGAAGTGGCAATGGGCCGGCCATATAGCTCGAAGAACCGACAACCGATGGGGAAGAAAGGTTCTCGAGTGGCAGCCTCGTACCGGCAGGCGAAGTGTAGGGCGTCCCCCCACTAGATGGAGTGACGACCTGGTAAGATATGCAGGAAGTCGATGGATGCAGGTGGCTCAGGACCGTGCTTTGTGGCATTCTTTGGGGGAGGCCTATGTTCAGCAGTGGACTTGTGAAGGGCTGTAATGATGATGATGATGGGATTTAATGAACCAGGCAGAATAGTGAACTATGAAGTCTTTCAGACTTTGGCATACATACAACGCAACCTTCTGTTATTCTTTTCTACCGACTTCCAAATAGGAGACGGTACATTGAATAAAACTACTTTTACGGATTTTATCGCGTTTAATTACGTTATTTTATATTCCCGACGTTTCGGTTGCTTTCCAGCAACCGTGGTCACGGGGGACTGAGGTGATTGACGTCCCGATGTCAAAGTTAACCCGGAGTACCTTCAGCTTTTTAATTATTAATTTTGGTCCGATCTACGCAGAATGAACTAACTGTGTCTTGAAGTCGTGCAGTGGTATGCTTGGGTTTAGTTTTAATTTTATGAATTACAGGATCCCAAGCAGGTGGTAGTACCCAGCCTCCCTCTCTATTGAAATTAGGATGTTTTTTAATTTCAATAGCCTCACGTATCATCCTTGGCAGGAATCGATGTTCTTTCGCGAGAACTTGTGGTTTATCAAATCTAATGTAATGACGGGGGCCGTCTAAGATATGATCACAAACTGCAGACTTCCCGGAACGTTGGTACTTCACGTCAGCTATGTGTTCTTTTACGCGGGTTTTTATTGATCGTTTTGTTTGCCCTATATATGAGAGACCACACTCCCAATCAAGCTTGTATACTCCTGCATCTTGTAGAGGAATATTGCACTTGACGGATGGTAAGAACTGACTAATCTTCTTCGGCGGCTTGAAGAATGTTCTAATAGAAGCTCGCTTCAAGATGTAGCCAATCTTGTCTGTGACACCTCTGACATATGGTAGTACAGCAGGCACACGCTCGACTGTGGCTGGCTTCACTCGGTCTCTGTGGCGTAGGCGCGGAACCCGAAGCTTGTTGTCGTGCAGAACCTGCTTGACGTGCTGAAGATCGGCGGCCAGGTGTTTGCTGTCACAGATCCCTCGTGCTCTCTGCAACAAAGATTTGCCCACGGTAGCTAATTGTGAAGGGTGATGGTGGGATTCACCGTTTAAGTATCGGTTTGTATGGGTCTTTTTTCTATACACAGTGTGACCTACGGTGTTATTAGGATTTCGAATGACTAACACATCTAGAAAAGCTAAAGAATTATTTGCCTCTAACTCCATAGTAAATTGAATTTTAGAGTTTATGGAATTAAGATGTTCTAAAAATGCAGTTACTTTGTCTGATGGTAAAATTGTGAAAGTATCGTCTACGTACCGCTTGTAGAAACTTAGAGTTACTGGTGCAGTAAGCAGGGCTTTCTCCTCAAAGTCCTCCATGAAAATATCGGCGACAATGGGAGATACCGGTGAGCCTATCGCAACACCATCTACTTGCTTGTAAAACTGTTCCTTCCACAATAGATAGCCAGATGTAAGGCAATGTCTGAGTAATACTGCATATTCTGCTGGCATGTTGTTTTCCTCTAGTTTCCTAGTAGTTACAATTGAGACGCAGTCTTCAACAGGTAGGCATGTAAATAGAGACTGAATATCAAAACTGACCATAGTTTCATTGTCAGTAAGACATAGATTTTTTATCTCACTGACAAAATGGTATGAATCCTTAGTGTGTGCTCTTGTATGTCCTCTGAGTGGTGATAGTACTTTTGCTAAGTGTAGAGCCAATCTGTAAGTTGGCGAATCGATCTGACTCACTATTGGGCGTAATGGAGCGTTCGGTTTGTATATTTTTGGTAACCCATACAACTTCGGCAGTTTGGCACACGCAGGTATTATCGAATTAACGTCTAGATTCAGTTTCTCGGAGTATTTCTTTATTAGATCGCTAGTTGTTTTAAGCGTATTAGTTGTAGGGTCTGTTTTAACCTTTACGTACGTACTTTCATCCGATAAAAGTTGTTGTATTTTAAAATTGTAATCCGACGTATCCATTATAACCGTAGCATTACCTTTATCTGTGCGGAGAATCGTAAGATCTAGTCTGTTGCGTAAGTTTTTCAATGCAGTAAATTCATCTTTGGGAAGATTTAATTTCGGCGTTGAGCTTCGACGTAACAAGGACGAAATGTCTTGACGTATAGCCTCTAAATCTTCATTACCAATATTATTTTTATACAGACAGTCCTCAACACTACAGATAATGTTTTCATACGGAATTTTTTGCGGTGTTATAGGTTTCATGGAGGACTTTGAGGAGAAAGCCCTGCTTAATGCACCAGTAACTCCAAGTTTCTACAAGCGGTACGTAGACGATACTTTCATAATTTTACCATCAGACAAAGTAACTGCAATTAGAACATCATAATTCCATAAACTCTAAAATTCAATTTACTATGGAGTTAGAGGCAAATAATTCTTTAGCTTTCCTAGATGTGTTAGTCATTCGAAATCCTAATAACACCGTAGGTCACACTGTGTATAGAAAAAAGACCCATACAAACCGATACTTATACGGTGAATCCTACCATCACCCTTCACAGTTAGCTACCGTGGGCAAATCTTTGTTGCAGAGAGCACGAGGGATCTGTGACAGCAAACACCTGGCCGCCGAGCTTCAGCACGTCAAGCAGGTTCTGCACGACAACAAGCTTCGGGTTCCACGCCTACATCACAGAGACCGAGTGAAGCCAGCCACAGTCGAGCGTGTGCCTGCTGTACTACCATATGTCAGAGGTGTCACAGACAAGATTGGCTACATCTTGAAGCGAGCTTCTATTAGAAAATTCTTCAAGCCGCCGAAGAAGATTAGTCAGTTCTTACCATCCGTCAAGTGCAATATTCCTCTACAAGATGCAGGAGTATACAAGCTTGATTGTGAGTGTGGTCTCTCATATATAGGGCAAACAAAACGATCAATAAAAACCCGCGTAAAAGAACACATAGCTGACGTGAAGCACCAACGTTCCGGGAAGTCTGCAGTTTGTGATCATATCTTAGACGGCCCCCGCCATTACATTAGATTTGATAAACCACAAGTTCTCGCGAAAGAACATGGATTCCTGCCAAGGATGATACGTGCGCTATTGAAATTAAAAAACATCCTAATTTCAATAGAGAGGGAGGCTGGGTACTACCACCTGCTTGGGATCCTGTAATTCATAAAATTAAAACTAAACCCAAGCATACCACTGCACGACTTCAAGACACAGTTAGTTCATTCTGCGTAGATCGGACCAAAATTAATAATTAAAAAGCTGAAGGTACTCCGGGTTAACTTTGACATCGGGACGTCAATCACCTCAGTCCCCCGTGACCACGGTTGCTGGAAAGCAACCGAAACGTCGGGAATATAAAATAACGTAATTAAACGCGATAAAATCCGTAAAAGTAGTTTTATTCAATGTGTAGTGTTCGCGTAAATATAAGAAATCATTAGGAGACGGTACTCAATTCGACTGTATGTTTTTTATGTGTGTTACCTAATAACTCTTTACTGGTTGAACAGATTTCGATTATTCTGTTTTTATTTGAAAGCTGATACTTCTCGCGTGGTCCCATATGAGTTCGATCAAGGTCAGAGCAATAGTTTTTGAGTTATTCTTAATAACTTATATTGAAGTCGGCTGAACAAAATTTTTAATTTTAAATTATTGTTGAGTCCAAAACATCACTGCTAGTCAAATATGTCACAGAGTATTTGACGACTAAATTCTTAAGACAATATTATTATAAAACTAAGCTTATAAAAAGATAAAAGCATCCATATTTAAATCGCAAAGATATTGTACAGTGTAAAATTTTATTCGAGGATGATAAAGAAGAACACAAATTTCACATAAATGATAAAAGGACGATGTGGCTCGTCGACACTTATGAAATGCAGTTGCGTTGCCACGCCTCAGTAATACGATAGAACGCTTCATTTAAAGTATCTCCCGTTCTCCTCATTAATTATAGTACTATTTTGCGCTGGGATTTATTCTTTCTGTTGTGGTTTTATTATAAATATTCTTTGAAGTTCTTTAATAGTACTGCTTGACATGAACCATTGTAAATGTGGCAATAGTTTGCCTTAATTGTCATGTAATTAATAGAATCAGGCGTTACTTTGCGGAAATCCATTATATAAAAGCTTTTAATTGTCATGCTTGACAGATGGATTGAAAATGGCAGTACCAGATTTCCACGACTTTGGCGCCGGTCGCTGTCGACGGTCTGAATATTTCTATATAGATCATAGTATATACATCTGGCAAATGCAAGATGACTAACATCTATGACATCACATCATATCCCATAGTATATATTATTATTATAATATACGAGATGGTGACCTTGAGGTATTTCTGATTTTTCCCACATTCGTCTGTTACGAAACCTACGGTATGTAACGTATTGTTGGAATCTATTACGCTCTCCGCACACGTTTTATTATTTTTAGGGTCCTTACTCAATATAAAAAACGGAAGCTGTATAGAGCCCCATTGTTGTTAGTCTGCTTTTGTCAGATACGGGTGGAAGTCACGATAGTCAGTCATCATGTCGAAATAAATATCTAATACTATGGTCTACGATCTCTTGGATGTGTAAAAATTTAAGCTTGTAAGTCGGCACAATTAAAAGATATGGCCATGTATGCACATATTATGATAATCGATAACTCTCTCATAAAAAACTATAAGGACACTCCCCGTTGACCCAGAATAATGAGACAAGATGTTACAACACGAATAAAGGAAAAATCCGCAATCGTTAAATTCTAGCTATATATCTATCCATTCATCCATTATAGCCCGTCAAAAATCTTCTCCTGAAAATTGGCCTTCTCTAAATATGTATAGTTCCATCTCTTCTTCCAGCTCCAGAATCTGCTCGTCAGTCATCAGGGTGCGAGCGTTGTATGTAGCCAGGTTGAGTCGTCTCAGGTGGCAACCGAATCTCCACCGGAGATTCTTAGTTCCCCCTGCCCCGCCATTACCATGGTCGCCGGGGAATAAAAATAAAAATAAAAATCAAGGTAAAAATTTCAATATTTCGTTTAAATGTTTTAATCAATATATTTAAAAAAAAGCGTTCATCGTAACATCACAGCCTAAGTGGTAACGTTGAACAGGTAACGTTCACAACCATGCTATCGATAGAAGAACATAAAGCCTTATCGTACACGTGACTTGGTTTCTTTGCTTGCTGTGACTTTGATCCTAGGTTCAAATCTTAACTGAACCGAATATTCACGTTATACTGAAATAATACCCGCAATACGCTTGTTCATTATCAGGAAAAAGTAAACAGCTAAAATAACTTTTGTTCTGTTATTTACACAGGAGGAACACCGGCTGTTGTATTTTTAGTGTGCCGAACCATGCAAAATATATTTAAACTTTCTGCGATTAAACCGTAAATGCAGTCATATTATCGTAATTATCGTAATTTAATTGAAGAACTTAAGTTGCTTAGTTAGAAACGTGTCATTGTACTTGAAATAATTTAAATTTGAATGCGTATGGAGTTCACTGCGTCAAATAATGCCGCATTGCTTATAAAAATTTCGATATACAATTCAAGATTTTGTGATGTAAAAACAAAGAACATAATAAAAGAAATTATTTAATATTAATTAAAAAAGAAATTAAACAATAATTTTTGATAAGTGTTTACAGTAAGTAGTACTGTAAATAATAAATAAATATTATTAATATCAGGTAAAAATAAATGAAATCAAAACACGTTTTATTATAGAAACATAATTCCAATCCAAATTTGAAAAAATGTGTATAAATGAAATCTTCACATTCTGCGGTCGATCCAAGTTTTTTTACTAGAATAAATTTTAATAAAGCAAATAAAGCCTATATATATATCTGCTTTATATATATATATATATATATATATATATATATATATATATATATATATATATATATATATATATATATATATATATATATATAATTACAATAATTAACAACACAAAACAAATAATATGTAAATAGGTTGGTAGCGATCACATTCCATGAACAACGCCAACTATAAAAATAAAGTTATCAGGTACCCCTAGCAATCGCGGTTTCCTAGTACACTGTCAGACGTTGGCGCAACTAATAAGATTGGTTATAGGGCGTCGCAATGCATCCCGACCAAATCGGTATCACTCCATTAGGGGGAGTAATATCCTGCGACTTAACATTGAGCTTCCTCTCACACACGTGATTTTATGTATATATTCTGGACTTAATTGTAAGCACCTCCAGTGAGGGATGTAAGATCTTTATATATCATTTACACAGGTATTAAGACGAAAATAAAAAAGGGCCCAAATCATGAACTGCTTGATACTTATCAGTATGATTGATTAATTGTTACTTAATTACAGCTTTCAACCGTTTTCGTGTAATAGGCGTAAAATTTTAATGATAAATGCTGTTTAATTCGGCTACTACTTACTATCTTTAGTATGGTGTTATTTTTTAATATATACACAAACCTCGTACCTGATACATATTTTACACGAATATGGTTTCGGAGATCATAAATTGCCTGTTTCCAAGGACGTATAGACAAATTATTACAAATAAAAGAATTGTTTTGTGACATAGTTTATATAGATAGGTAAATACCTAATAAAAAGTTATTATAATATTAAGGAGTTTATTATAGACTAGATGACAATAACCCTTGGGAATGTGATCGCTACCAACCTATTTACATATTATTTGTTTTGTGTTGTTAATTATTGTGCAACTTTAATACTCTCATCACTCACCATGTTGGATATATATAAGTATATATGTTATGTGTATATATAACATCCAACATTATATATATATATATATATATATATATATATATATATATATCATATATATATATATATATATATATATATATATATCTGGGCGTTATTTCCTCTTCCCTTGGACCTCCGTAAGGAACAGTTGTGTCTCTGGAGCTATTTTAAATTCGTTTATTAAAAATTAAAATACAATCAGTGTTATTAAATTCGGACAAAATAATAGGAGTGCATAAACTTGAAGGTGCAAACAGTTTTACTACCTCTCAGAACTTCCTGAGTGCCTGGTACTTCGTGCTCCGCCTACTGCTGTGACGCAAGTATAAATTACTACCATTCCTGTACGATCGCTTTGACATCATTTTTGTTGAGCAACAGCCGCACCCCCACATTTCAACGCCACCCAATTAGCGGTCTAAGAAGGTGCAAACAGTTCTACTACCTCTTTCAACTTTATGAGCCCTAGTACTTCGTACTCCGCCTACTGCTGTATGCAAATATAACTACAACCAATTCTGCGTTAGCGTATCGTCACTATTTATGTTGAACAACAGTCACACACCTACGATTGCATCGCCACCCAATTAAGGGCTACTACCGCCACCTACCACTGCACTAAAGCCATCTTAGAGGCAATATGGCCACACGCCCTGACGCTACGTCTTCCGTGACATCAGCAGCGGCTAATACATCTCCTAGTAGCTCTGATACCTTAGTACATACGGATACTGTACTCAACAGAACTGCCTCCGACACGGATCTCTCGCTTATTACACCTCCAAACTTTGTTTCCCAACGAAATAAGAGACGCAGGGACCAATTGGATGATTCGATGTCTAACCAAATGGATGATTTTAAACAAGAAATGCGTAGGTTAATGACATTTTTTTCTGCCTCCCAAACCAATGAACTTAAACAAGTAAATACCGTACTTAAAGAGATACAACAGACAAATAACAACATTGAAAGCTCAGTCTCTTTCTTAGCCGCACAAAATGAGGAGTTTAGGCAGCGAATAATCGAACTTGAAACACAGGTTAAGCAGGATAGGAATTATATCACTGTTCTGGAGAATAAAATGGAAGAATTACAATTGAAAAATCGTAAGTCGAGCTTCGAAATTAAAAATGTTCCGAAAAAGCCTAACGAAAAAAAAGAAGACCTTATTGAGATGGTTAGTGCTCTCTCCAAGTCTCTGGACTACAATATCACCAAAATGGATATTAAAGATATTTACAGAGTACGGCCAAAATCCATTAACAATAAAAACCCAACCATTGTAGTGGAAACGAGTTCGACCATCCTAAAGAATGATTTACTAAAAACTGCAAAATCATTTAATATCAAACATAAATGTAAGCTGTGTGCCAAACATCTCGGCTTTAAAACACAAGAAGATACCCCTATATTCCTGTCCGAGCATCTAACCCCTAAAGGAGCGCGCTTACATTTCTTGGCGCGTGATTTTGCCAAGTCAAAGAACTATAAATTCTGCTGGACCGCATATGGTAAAGTATATGTAAGAGAGAATGAAAACTCTCCAATTATAATGATACGTAATGAAAGTCAAGTACACCAACTTCTGGGTAGCCAGCAGCAGGGACCCCAAGTAATCTGACTATCTGAACATGTACTGCCAACCTATGGTATTACTGTTATTACTAAGCTCACCCAACTGATAAACTCTGTTATTCTGCCCGATTATCTATTTTTATTGTGTTATTTGTATTTTTTTCTCTGTTTCACTTTGTAAAAACTTTTAGAATTATTATTAAGCAAAAAAATCCAAAATACGTCACACATTTCTTCTACCATACTTGACAGACTCAATTATATACTCAAAATTCCTCATACATTACTCCTCTACAACAGTCTTCATTCAAATCTCTATACACACAATCACCAAATGAAATAAATTTTTACCTCATTCTGATAGAACGAAACCTTCCTCATATAACTAAAATCATTATAACTAGCCATAATCCTGTAGTAACGATATTTGCATTTTTCTATACACTAAATGGGTGATCCTCAACTTTGTAATTTGAATGTGATAGACGGTATTGATATTTCTCGTGCAATAGAGTGTAACTGTTCTGAGCTCCCATCTTATAAAATTAATTATGAATCCGGTCTTGTGATTATTTCCCAAAACATCTGTAGTATTTACAGTAACTTTGACGATTTGATGTTGACATTGTCTAGTCTTCCCTTTGAGGCGGATATTTTGATCCTGACTGAATGTAGACTTACCTCATATAAACCTGTACCACAACTACTCAATTATAGTTCTTATTCAACGACACGCCATCTGAATCAGAATGATGGTGTAGTTACCTATATTAAAAAATCTTTACAGCCAAAAGTTAGGGAAATAAGTCTTACTCACGCTTCTTGTCTTCAGCTTGACGTACTTAATAACACAATATTATGTATTTATCGATCCCCTTCTAATATAAATGCTGATGATTTTATAGACTCACTTTGTTCACACTTGGATACCTTAACTAATCAAAATAACATTATAATCACAGGATATATTAACATTAATATTACACCCAAACTTATTGAACCGGCACATGAGTACAAAAATAGAACTAACTATTTGAACGCTCTCTCAGCATATGGTATACTAGCGGGTCACACTATACCTACTAGAGAGAAGAACTGCCTAGATCACTTTATGCTAAAGATTAACAAGAATAAACATTCAGCATTCATAGCAGTTTTGCGTACCACTATCACAGATCACTTTACTACCGTTCTTTCTCTATCTAAGACTAAACTATTAAAGTCTATTAATAAAACAAAAACTAAAACAGATTATATTAAAGCTCATAAGGACCTCCAACAAAAAAATATTAATGAATTACTGTTTTATAGTGATCCAACGGCTTTATCTGACCGTCTGATAGCTATGCTCACTGAATCACTGAATTCGAATACCATAAATATCTCGATTCCTAGAAGCCAGCGCACAATAAAGCCGTGGATTACTCCCGGCATTTTACGATGCATCAAACATCGTAACAAACTACAAAAACAGCTTCGAAAAGAGAGTCACAATGAAATATTAAAAATAACCTACACTAGATATAGAAATTTCTGTAATAAGCTTATTAAAAAACTTAAAAGGAAATACGAAAGGGACTTGCTTACTAAATCAGTTATTAATAATAGACTGCTGTGGAAAAATATAAAAACCATTACCTTTAACAATAAATCATACGATGAAAGTGAGATGTTATTCAAACTGAAAAATGATCCAATTGAATCTGCAAATCATATTAACAATTACTTTGCGAAAATAGGAGAGCATCTTGCCAAAAATATTAATCCTAGTGGCAATTCTAATCTAATTCTCGGAACTAGAAATACTGTTGCTACATGTAACTCCTTTGTCTTGCTACAAGCTGATGTGAAAGAAGTCGAAAGAACACTCATGAACTTGAGATCAGATGGCTCTCCTGGTTGGGACAAAATTCCCATCACGTTCTTAAAATTTGTAAAAAACGAAATTGTACCTATAGTTACTCACTTAGCTAACTTATGTCTTGATCAGGGCGTTTTTCCAGCCCCGCTAAAAAAGTCAGTAGTCACTCCTGTATACAAGAGTGGGGACAGGGATGATGTGGGTAATTATAGGCCAATTTCGGTACTGCCAGCTATTTCGTAGGTACTTGAGAGACTTTTGAATTCTAGATTATTAAATTACTTAGAAAAATTTCGGCTTCTATCGACGTCACAGTTTGGCTTCAGACAGGGCAGATCAACTGAAGATGCAATAGCTGCTCTTAGCCAGCTAGTTACTGAGACGATGGATAAAGGGATCAAGTAACTGACTGTTTTTTTGGACCACAGGAAAGCGTTTGATACCGTTTTCATCCCTATTCTTGTCCAAAAACTAGAACAATTAGGTATCAGAGATGTTGCGCTATCTCTCTTTAAGAGTTATCTCTCTGATAGAATTCAAAGAGTGAAATTGGGTCATTACATCAGTGAAGACGTTGCTGTATCTTATGGTGTACCACAGGGAAGTGTGTTAGGACCAACGCTTTTTCTTATATATATTAATGACCTCTGTAATCTAAAAATTGACCATGCGCACATCTTTTCCTATGCCGATGATACAGCAGTCGTTTTCTCTGGGAATAACTGGGCTGATGTGAAGAATAATGCTGAATCTGGCCTGCACTTGATTAACAACTGGTTAAAAAATAATCTGTTGACCCTGAATACAGCCAAAACTAATTACATCTGTTACAGTATTCAAAATCATTCACAACCTGACACTAACTTCAATCTATTAATTCACTCTTGCAATCCTGAAACTGAACCCACTAACTGTGATTGTCCTGCTATAGACAGAACTGATAAAACGAAATACCTGGGGGTTATGATAGACCAGCGGCTCTCTTGGCATACGCACATTGAACTAGTCTCCACCAGATTAAGAAAATTGATCTGGATATTCAAGTCCTTGAGACATGTAGTGCCTGGGGGGTGGGGGGCTGATCATGGCCCCAGAAGAAATATTTTTAAAGAAATTTACACTTCACTTGCGCAATCAGTCCTAACTTATTGCATTTCCATTTGGGGAGGAGCGGTTAAAACAAAAATGATTGAGGTGGAACGTGCGCAACGAGCTTTACTGAAAGTGATGCTCTTTAAACGTAGAAGATTTCCAACTCACACTTTATAGGCTGTTTATAAAGTCTTATCTGTAAGAAAGCTGTACATTCTTAGCGTTATATTAAAAAGACATAAAACTACACCTTATGTTTCAGACAATATTACAGCTAGAAGAAAAAAAAAATCTTATTCCACTTACCAAAACTAGAACCGCCTTTGCTAAAAATCAACTTAACAGTCGTTCGGCCTATTTATATAATAAAGTAAATAAAATCGTAGACATATATAATAAAACACTACGCGAATGCAAAAAAATAGTTACTAACTATTTAATACCTTTAGATTACGAGGAAACAGAGATTATTCTTAGACACACGGCATAACTTAACACACACACAGACACACACGCACGCACGCATGCACGCACGCACGCACGCACGCACGCACGCACGTACGCACGCACGCACGCACGCACGCACGCACGCATACATACAATTCTTATTTTTCATATTTTTATGTACTCCTAATACTGTTATAGATAATAAACTTTATGTTAACTAGTAGCTATGGAAGAGCGAAGGCATACACTAGGTTTAGGATACATTAGGTTTACAACAGTAATCGTTAATTATATTAAAGTCTAAACTAGGCGTAGGAATATTAATGTTCAAAGTGTCGTCAGACGACACGAGCCTTGTGCTCTTTGTATACACTGTGCACTGTGCGGGAATATTTAGGATACCCGTACCGAGTATAATTGTCTCTTTTAATCCTGAGATACCACAGACGATTTTTATCCTATTTGGACGAGATTGCACAAAAATCCACCGATTGTTCACTAGTGGTTTCCAGATGTCCATTTCACTATATAGTGTTTTAGTTTCGCACTGAACGGGTAGAGCACTGAATGTCTTAGTGAGAAGTTCACTTTCACATGTAGGGTTACCACTTGTTAATGATATGGTCGGGACTTTACACAGGTAGAACTCAGAGCGTATAGACTTACAATTATTTATATTATCTAAATTACAGTAGCTTGACTTATCGTTAGATATTCCAATGTAGGGAGTTGAAGGTAGGATTAAACTAAAGATGTTCAGGCTGGTTAGGTTATGAGGAATAGGTAGAGCTAAGCTATGGTATAAGTTGAATTGTTCATTCATTGTAAGAGGGATTTGTAGGATGAAAACAATTTTATTATTTAGGAAATAGCAGGAAACATCGGAAATACTTAAAATTAAATGAATATTATTTATGCTTAATGCTATGGGTATCCCTGCGTCTCTAGGTAGGTGCCTATCGTTATCAATGAGTTCTTTGTATAGTTGCGTAGGGGACAAAACACTCGGATGTAGGATGTTTTGGCTACTTAGAACAATGGAGTTGGTTATGTCCTCCAATTGGAATGATAAGGCGAGTAACGAAGCTTCGAGGCTACTAAATACTGAATGGACCTTTGATTCAATTAATAAGTCATTGGTGATATTATATAAGATCAAACGAACTTCTCAAGTGAAGTTCGATCATTATTATATGAATCGCTTCATTTGAAGATATAATATTTACCACGTAGTAGTACCTTAAACCTACAGGTGACTTTGCACGCTTTAAGAGACAGTCAATTGACTCAAAACAAAAGTGGCGGCATACTTCCACTACTGTCTTGTCTTGCCAAGCGGAGCCGTGCCGCTGAGAGCTCATTTTCTTTAGAGATTAAAAGCTTTCCTGGGTAGAGCGTAGCTTGGGTTGGGTGGGTGATAATGAATTATATCTTCAAATGAAGCGATTCATATAATAATGATCGAACTTCACTTGAGAAGTTCGTTTGATCTTATATTATATTTCATCGCTTCATTTTTCAGATATAATATTTACCACGTAGATTTTTAGAGGAGTTCATCCGAAAGTTGTGCTGTGGTTTAAATAAAACTATTTGCAATTAGTATATTGTTTTATTCTAGAATAATAATTTAATTTGTAATTCATGCGACATCATAAATTATTATCTTGATGATAAACAGACAGACTTCGCAAAGTTTCCATCATCGATCAATACGCGGTTATAACAACGGGCAAAAGCGCTAGACGAGGATGTCCACCCAGCAGCCTTACGTATAGTGTCAACGCTGGCGCCTGCGCTGAAAGCGGCAGAAGTAGATGCGTGTCGTGTGCTGTGAGCACCGAACACCGACACGTCTATTCCGCTCTCAGAAAGTACTTGTTTTATCCAACGACTTATTGTTTGGGTCGTGGCTGGTTTGTGTGGATGTTTAAAAGTTAATAAAAGATTACCATTGTTTTGCAATCTCTTTTTATCTGTAAAAGAAATGTAATCTTTTAATGTACTTGCAGGGCATATATTTAAATTATGTGTAAAAAATGGTAATACTAATACAGGTTGATCACGACCCGGCGCGGACGTCTTAATTAAATCGGAAATTACTATTTTTGCACCACTGCTTGTAAATGAAATATTTTCCAATTTTATAAGAGACATAGTTTGGACTCTGTGACCAGTACAAATAGCTAACAAGGTCACAAGCTTCTTTGTAATTTTTTCCAGGCTTAAATTTATGTTAGGAAACCATTCTTTTAGGTAATTTAAAACAATTTGGGGGTCCCATGTTTGGATATATTTGGGAACATTAATCTCTGTAACAACGGGAACCAGGGCTGTGAAGGCCAAAATTGAAAAACAAAAATACCGTCTGCCTTGTTATCTACAATTTTTCTCAAGCACTTTAAAATAATTGAAAAAGGCGGAAAAGCATAAAAGTAGCAATTATTCCAATTAATAGTAAACGCATCTACAGCCATTGCTTCTGGATCCGGTTTCCAGGACACAAAACTTGGACATTTGGCGTTGGTACGAGAGGCAAATAAATTAACTTCCGGTTGGCCAAAATGCGACATGATGGAGTGAAAGGCGCAGTCTGACAACTCCCATTCGGTATCTGGGTTTACAATCCTTGATTCAGCGTCAGCGCGGTTATCTTTTGTATTGACGTATGATGCATAAATAACTATGTTGCGCTCTTCACACCATCGCCAAATTCGACGTGTAATATCATTTAAATGAGGGAACTGAATCCCTCCCATTCGGTTCACATAGCTTAAAGCTGTGGTGTTATCGACACGTAATAGAATTGAACAGTTTGACTCATTGCATGATAAGCTCTTTAGACCTAGAAAAATTGCTGACAATTCTAAATAATTAATGTGGAATTCACGTTCACTCACTGACCACCAACCATGTACGCGATTTTCGCTGCAAACTGCGCCCCAGCCTGTTTGAGATGCGTCAGTGTAAATCTCTATTTTAAAACCAGCATTTCGCATATGGTTTGATGTAGTAAGTGCACTTGAACTCCACCATTTTAAATCTGGAGAAATAGTTTTTGGAATTTCTATTTCTTTTTCATAGTTGTTATTTTTCAATAATGCAAGAAACTTTTGTCTTTCTAACATCTTAGTGTAAAGCCAACCATACTTAACTGCTGGACAAGCAGCAATAAGTACTCCAATCAATTGTGCAAATTCACGGATAGTGCAATGAGATATTCGCAAAAACTTTTGAACCAATTGAATAATACTAGTACGTTTCTCTTCCGGAAGAGATATTGTCAAATTTGTGGTGTTAAAGATAAAACCTAGAAATTTACACGTTTGATTAGGTTGTAAATAACTTTTGTCGACATTTATAATAAATCCTAAACATTTCATTAACTTTAATGTGTCATTTACATTGGTAGAACACATGTGGTAATTACTACCTATACAAAGAGTGTCGTCTAAATAGATAACTGAATCATGACCACGACTTCTCAAACAGGAAATTACTTCTACTCATAATTTTTGTAAAAATCCTAGGTGCCACAGAAAGTCCATAGCTGTAAATTCATAAGTGACTAACTTATTTTCAAGAGTTTCGAATTGAAATCGTAAATACTTCCTATGCCGGGGATGGATTGGCACAAGTAGGTATGCTTCTTTTAAGTCGATTGTAGCTAAATATCCATCTTGTGGTATTAATTTAGAAGCTGTTCGGTAGTCTTCCATTTTGAAATGGGGCTTTGAAATAAATTTATTTAATGATTTTAGATTTAATATGAAGCGTTTACCTCGGTTTGGTTTCGGTGCAAGAAATATCTTTGATATAAATTGGCCCTTGCTCGGAGAACATTCAATAATAGCCCCTAGCTCTAACAATTTATTAATAGCAACAGTCATATCAAGTTTCTCCGATCGTGAAAAGAAACAACGAGGAACCAATTGCTGAATGGGTTCCTTACAAAATGGTATAGAAACACCGTTAAGTACCCAGTCTAACACTTCCTTATTAGAAGTAATGCCTAGCCAACAATTATAAAAGTAATGAATTCTGCCAGCGTGTACCTGAGTTATAATGTGGTCGGCGCACGCGCCTTGCTCGCGGTCGCTGCTAGTTGTGCGGGAGGGCGCGGCGGCGTCGCTGTGCTCTGGTAGCGACGGCTGCCACTGCCTCGTTTCGACCCTCCTCGCCCGCGACGAGGAGGGGCTGTCCAGTTTCCCGAACTGTATGGACGAATTCCCGGCGACTGTGACGAATTAAGAGCCTTTGAAATATTCGTCTTTTTAATTTGTAAACCTTGTTTTTCTATTGCTTTTGCTGCCTTAATTTTCTCAGAAAGTTTATTACCAAACAAGGTTTCGTCCCTTTCTGTATCCTGGATCACGTGATGGAAATTCTTGTCAAGACTCGGAGTAATAAGTTTTATACGAGTCTGAGTGGATGTTGCATGCAGGTCAGACAATATACGACAGCCATTACTGAGATGTTGGATGGCTTCCTTTTTATTGTCCCCCCTTAAAAGCAAATCCAATGCTCTATTTATGGCCGTAATGCCACAACCGAGTTGTTGTTGATGAAATGAAAGTCCTTTGTCTCTGTTACGGACTACTTCCGGAATGGCCGAGAAAATTTCTCCATTTATTTTCGGGGCTTGTAAAAACCGGCAATTATCTGGTATCAGGTATTGTTTCATAATCTTATCTTTATTTTCTTTAGTCATGCCTTTTGTCAGTAAAGGGAGCCATAGTTTTGCCAAACTATCATGAATTTTAGGTCCAAATTCAGGAGCGGCATCTGCGGGTTCACCTAGAGCCTCCAATAAATCAGGGTCTAACTCCAATTCATACGATAACGCCTCTAAAGACTGTCCGGCCTCATTTGGCTCGGTAGCTGGCATTGGCAGTGGATGCTCTGGCATAGAAATAGGAAATTCTGCCATGAGTTCTGCATTATCACAAGGTGATGCTGCCTCATTATCACGTGGTGTTTCTGCCTCAATATCTCGTGGTATTTCTGCCTCGGGGGAGGCACCCGCAGCATCGTTCCATGATGGATCTATTTTTCCCGAAGGCGGTCGGTGGACCTCGGCGGTTGCTATGCGCTGCGTTGTTTCGCCACAACCTAAAATATAGGTTTTAGGGTTAATTAAGCCAAGAATTAACACTAATGTTAATTAGACGTTGTCATCACTTATCGTTGAAAACTCGCAGTCAACCCCGATAGGACTTATACAACGTTATTATTTAATGTCAACTCCTTGTACAGAAGTTATGTGGGTATGACTCGCAGTCAGTCCCCATAATTTGCGAAACAGAGGCAAATTATAAAAAAGAAAATAGTAAAACTAACCTTCATTTGCTTCGGAAGAATCACTCGAAATAACACGCACTCGCCATCGTCGTCGTCGTCGTACAACACTTTTTTCAGCCGTTAATCTTTGAATTTTCTTTAGATAAAGATCGATTTTTTCGTCAGCACTTCGTTTCGGCATTGCTAAAACTTAACTTTGTTACGTATAAATGTAGTTTTATATTTTTTAGGAAACTATCACAACTTCCAGTAAAATGCGTGTGGTCGTCACCATGCACGAAAAAGGAATGAGCTCTCAGCGGCACGGCTCCGCTTGGCAAGACAAGACAGTAGCGGAAGTATGCCGCCACTTTTGTTTTGAGTCAATTGACTGTCTCTTAAAGCGTGCAAAGTCACCTGTAGGTTTAAGGTACTACTACGTGGTAAATATTATATCTGAAAAATGAAGCGATGAAATATAATTTGTATTGTTTAAGATTGTATTTAATGCGTTATTTAATATTTCCTCGTTGTATTTTATATTGCTTATAGTTTTATTAAATGCATTAAATGAGGTAGTTGTTATTAAAATATTTTCTTTTAGGAGCTGGGAGAGTTCCTTTTCGTCCTTTTGGACCGAGGTTATGGCGGAGTCGTATTTTATGGCGTCTTCGTCGTCCATAGTGCCAAAGATGTGTTTGAATATAGTGCCTATTGCACTAAACCACGCGGAACGTTTATTACGTTTGGATATTAAATGGGAGATTGAGTCGTATTCCCGGTTGATGTCATTCAAACGAGTTGTTAAAGGAGACAACGTGTTATCACAATAAAGATTATTCGATTGTTGACATAGAACTTTTACAGTTTTTAGAATTTCGTTAAGATTAGTTAAGTGCGGTTCAATATAAGAAATGTCTATGTGGCTAACAACGTCTAATTTACCTCTAATTATTTTTAATTTCCCTATCTTATCAAAGTAGATGCCGGAGCTAGAAGGAAGCGGCTGAACCATTTCCGGTTGCGCCTGGGACGAGACACTGAATGTGATATAAATGAAATATGAATGTAAAGTTATTTAATAGAAATTAAAACAGTAACATTTTATTTACTAAAATTAATATAGATTATAATATTTCTAGATGACTAATACTTAAATTTAAATTAAATTATTCCGGACATTTCAGCCGGTTTGAATTCGTCGAAGTGATGAGTTACGTGACGTCTATTAATTAATAGTGTGGCCGTATGGTTGTTGTGGACACGAATTATTTTAAAAGGTCCTTTCCAGACGGGTGAGAGTGCCTTTCCTTGTCTTAAATGGTTTTTGAGGTAAACGTAATCGCCAGATTTATATTGGGGAGGAGTTCTGGTGTGAGAGTCATAATAAGCTTTGGAGGATTCTTTAGATTTTAAAATGTTTTCTACGGCCATTTCTCGTGTATATTTGAGTTTGTGTTGTAACATTTTAATATAGTCGGAATAGGTTGTTCCGGAGCTTCTTTCATATATAGAATTTGGAATATAGGTTTTTTGTCCAAAGACTAGCTCATAAGGAGTAAATTTTGTAGTGGTATGTGGAGTGGTATTGTATGTAAGTATAGCGGTATAGACTTAAGTGGGCCAATTATTTTGATTTGTGTTGACGAATGATTTTAGATATTCTTTGAGAGTGGAATGGCTGCGTTCTAGTGCTCCCTGAGTTTGTGGATGATAGGGTGAAGACCATAACTGTTTGATTTTTAGGAATTGGCATGTGGTTTTGAAGAGGTCGGACGTGAAATTTGTCCCTTGGTCTGTTAGAATTGATTTGGGTATTCCAAATAAGGAGATGAAGTGGATGAGGCAATCGCTGGTTTCTTCGGCTGTTGTGCTACGTATGGGATATGCTACAGAGTACTTTGTTAGGTCGTCTTGTAAGGTGAGTATATAGAGGAGTTTAGCGGTTCCGGATTCGGGTAGAGGTCCTACGATATCTAGAGCTACGTGTTGAAAGGGAGCAGTGGATGTAGTAGTGATTTCCATAGGGGCTTTGTTTATTTTCCTGAGAGCTTTATTTTCTTGGCAGGCTTTGCATTTCTTGACATAGTCTTCTATGTCGCTTCTCATTCCTTTCCAATAATATTGGTCCTGAATCCTATTATACATCCGGGTTGAGCCTAGATGTCCTGCTATTGGGATATCGTGGTTATCCCGAAGGATTTTTGGTCTTTCACTTAGAGTAGGATATATTATTTGATTACGATAAATATGGATAGAGATTTTAGAGTTGTTGAATATGTAAGTAAGTATATTATGGATTTTGGAGTGGAAAAGTCTGTCGAAAGGGTTCCGGAAGTCAGATATTGCGATATCTGTTACGTCATTTGTTTGAAGAATTTTGTTTTTTATTCGTTGCAGTGTTTCATATATTGCAGGATAGGGTGTTTCGTCGAAGTAATGGACTTTCGTGAATATGAAATATATTGTTTTATCTAAATATTGTAACTTTTGGAATGAAAATAATTCTTTTTCAGCTTTTATGATTTCCTCTTTGTTTTCTAAATTTGATAGGATTTCGGAGATGTAGGGATTTGATTCGTCTAGGTCAATAGAGGTAGGAATTATAATTGTTTTGAAGGATGATTTTAACAGGTTTTCGTTGTGTTCTTTTAAGGTGGTGTTTGGTATAAATTCTTTATTTGAGATGGATTTTAGGAATTGGGAATAGTTATTGTTTTGCGTCTGGTTTAATTTTTCATTTTCTGGTTCAGGTGTGGGAACAGTTGGAGATAGAAAATTTGGTTGATTCGACGGGATAGGAGACGTTTCAGGTATCGGCGAGTGACGGAAGTGAGTTGGAAGTTGGTTTGGCGGAATTGGTAGATTTTCAGGTGGAGGTGTAGGTAGATTAAGTGAATCAGTGTTAATATTGAGATCGTCACCGTAAGCACCTAGGTCTCGGAGACCGAAATCGTCAAAGTCAAAGATTTGATCGGTTGTAGAGGGTTGAGGATCTACTGAACTAGAAGGATTAGAGTTAGTGTTATTAGTTGGTTGTATGATAGGACTATTATTTAGGGGAATTTCGAGATCTTCGAGGAGTTCAATTAAAGGTGTTTCATTGCTATCGGGATTAGGTATAGAAGGGAGCTGTCTTTCTAATTCTTCGGGTGTGATATGGTCAAATGAAGGAGGGGAATGATTTTCCACTTGGGACTCTGGATGTTGAATGGGATTAAAAGGAAATCTGGAGAGAGCGTCAGCGTTGGTGTTAATTTTACCCTTTTTATGGACGATGATATAGTCGAATTCCTCAAGTTTGAGTCGCCAACGGATTAGTCTGGATCCTGGGTCTTTGCAACTGAACAGCCATTGTAGAGGCTTATGATCCGTGACGATGGTAAAAGTGCGTCCATAGAGATAAGGACGAAATGCTTTGGTTCCGAAAACGATAGCGAGACACTTGTTTAGGCAAGAATATTTATTTTTATTATTTTTACCTTCGAAACGTATTCTAACGCGCGCGCTTGGCCTCGATATCGAGGTCACCTCCCCCTCCCCCCGGCCGCCTGACGCGGCGGAATCGGACTTCTCGAGATTAGTGTAGAATTTCTTGCGAGCTAGACTGACGTTTTTCCGCGCCTAACTTGTTGCGAAAGTATCAACCCGCGTAAATCGTTGCGAGAACCGTATCGTTCATCAGGAACTACTAACTCCGTTAAATTCATTGTGCAACCATAATAGTAATTTACCTCTGAAGTACTACGTGTAGCTGTCCCATTTCGTGACAAACCAGGAAGAGTGCCTCTAGAGGGGGAAAGTTCCGAAGATACCAGCGCATACCTTCTCCCGGACGGCACTGCGGCATCCAGATCAGGGCCCGTCAACATACACGCACATACAATTACACATACACTCACGACACTGTCATCAGCCGGGCCGGTCTCGGAGAATCGTCTCCGCTCCTGGAGCAGGTGAGTGCCTTTATCGTAGTGACATATCCCCTCGTTTGTTTCCATCAGAAAATTTCCACGTGGCCACATTGAGCCCGACCTACGTCTGCTCGGGAAGTCTTCAGCTCATGGGCCCCTGAGGATCTGATCCTTTAAGGGAGCAGCCGTAGGCCGTAACAAACTGGTAGCAGAGCGTGGTTCCGGGTTCGATTCCCGGTCGATCCCGACCATAGTGTTTGATAAACATTAAACAATTCTGGTGGCAGGGAGCGTTGGTTTGATTGGTTTAATTTGTATCTACAATCACGCCCGTCCGTAATACGTAAAAATATTTTTTTTGTACGTAATAATAGAATTATTTCCCTTTGTTGTTTGTTGCTTGCCTTTTTTTTGGTTAGTAGGTAGTTTGAAAAGCCGCGCCCTAGGTTGCGCAAGCGGGAGTTTTTCTAGAGATATACGTCATGAAGGTAGATGGTTATTTTTAGGTAATCGGTTAATTATCGTTGTCGGATAGTTGTAGTGGATTACTTATCGAAGGGTCGATTTCCGAGCTAGGCATTTTTTGTTGATCGATTGTGATGTGTATCTTCGTTTATACTGTAATTTGTATTTGAACTAAAGAGTAGTAATTGTATTTGCGCAATTTGAATTTAACTTGATTTGATCGTACTAGGGTTGTTACGTGCTAATTTGATTTGTGTTTTTTCGTATTTACTTGTATTTTTGATTGATATTATCATATTAGTAGTACTGTATTCGTTATTCTGTTATTTTGTTATTAGTATTCGTTATTGTATTGTATTTAGTATGCCGTCACATAAGCTACTAATTCGTTGCTTGCGGACTGAGCTGCGCTGGACCACCAGCGCACACGCGTTGATAGGCCGACCGGACAGGGTCTATAATCTGAGGAAGAGGCTCGAGCAGGTCGATGCTCGAAGGGCTGCCGTGGAGGAGGCTTACTCTGAGCTCGAGGACTTGGAGGTGGAAAAGGGAGTCCTAGACTCCTGCCGCGCGGACTACGAACAGTTCCTCGCGCTAACGGACGACCTGATCGAGGCGGGGGCCAAGGACGCGGAGAGGGAGCGCGAAGCTCGGCTGAGTAGCCTTCTCGAGTCCCCGCGGAAGCCGCCTACTCAGCCAGAGCTGCTAGGACGACTCCCCACGCTGGACCTGCCAAGGTTCTCCGGGGTCCTCTCGGAGTGGCTGACCTTCGTCGGCATGTTTGACAGCCTGGTGGACGCCCGGAGGGACCTGACCCCCTGCCAAAAAATGGGGTATCTCCTGGAATCACTGGAGGGGGAGGCCCTGGGCGTCGTCGGCCACCTTAAGTTGTCGGACGACGCCTACCAAAACGCCAGGGACCTCCTCGCTGGAAGGTACGCCAACGTCCGGCGGATTGCGGACGATCATGTTCGGAGGCTGCTGCACCTCCCGCTGCTGAAGGACCGGACTAGACTACGTGAAGACATAGTGAATCCAGTCGTCGTAGCGTGCAACTCGTTGCGGCGGCTGGATTTACCTGTGGACGAGTGGTCTTTTCTGCTCCTTCATATAGTGCTGTCCCGCCTGCCCCTCGACCTTCGGCTCCATTTTGAGGAGAGGTACGGAGGGGATGGCGCTTCGTACATGCCCCCCTTTAGGGACCTGCTGCGGTTCCTGGAGGAGCAGTGTAGGCAGCTGGAGAACGCAGCAGGCGCCGTCGAGGGCCCCCCGGCCGCCTCCCGAGCGGTGCCCAGGGAGAGGCGGAATCAGCCGGCCAAGGCGGCGCCCACCCCCCTGAGGCCGAGCGGAGCCCCCGCGGGAGGGCGCCCCCCAGTACCCTCCTATAGTGGCCTAGCGACCCGGGAGGCGCCTCCCTGCTCCTATTGTCGAGCATCCGACCACCGGGCGGCATCGTGCCCGAAGTTGTTGCGCAAGCCGACTACGGCGAGGCGAACCATCGCCAGGGAGCGCCGCTGGTGCTTCTCGTGCCTGGAGAGGCATTTAAAAAGCCGCGCCCACCATGCTTCCGCGGCAAGTACAGCCTCATTACCGACGATCTCGGATGATGCACTCTGTGGGACGTCATTATAGTGCGGACTTTTCTGTCCAGAGCGTTCAGTTCGGTCTGAGTCCACCTGAGTATGCCAAAGGTATACATGAGAACAGGCATGATCCAACCGTTATAAGCGTGTGTCTTATTAACGCCCGACAAAAGACTGTTAAGCATTTTTGTCAAGCGTGCATAAAACACATCGCAAACTGACTGCTTCATACCCGCCTCATCGACACCGATGTTCTGTGACATACCCAGGTATCGGTATGTTTCAGCCTCGGAAAGGGTCCTTATGCTGATGGGCATAGATAAGTCCATGCCCTCAGAGTTAGCAACCCTTCCCCTTTCGACATGGAGGATCGCACACTTATTCGTCCCCAGCTCCATTCCAATAGAATTGCTAAAATCACAAGTGATGTTTAGCAATTCCACAAGATGGGAGCGACTGGAGGCGAATAACTTGAGATCATCCATATAGAAAAGGTGGGTCACTTTTGTACCTCCTTTCCGAAGCTGAAATCCCCTTCCGGAACCCTCCAGTAAGGTACTGAGAGGGTTCAGAGAGAGGCAGAACCAGATTGGACTCAAACAATCGCCCTGGAAGATACCCCTTCTTATCCTTATGTGGTTCTCCGCAGCCGTCATCCGCTGGCCTAGATGACAAAGGATCGTACTCCACTGCCCCATACACTGCCCAAGGAAGTCTCGAACTGTACAGTCAACCTTGTACAGCTCGAGGACCCTCTTCAGCCATGTATGAGGCACCGAGTCGAATGCCTTTTTGTAGTCTATCCAGGCGGCGGAGAGGTTCCGACGGTTGCGTTTAACCACCTTGCCAATGACCGCGTCAATGAGGAGTGGTTCCTTGGTTCCACGACCACCGCCCCGATATCCATTTTGAGCGCGCGACATCACCTGATTTGAGTTCAGGTGACGAGTGATTCTCGCGCTCAAAATGGATGTTAGTGTCTTGTATATGGTAGGTAGACATGTTATGGGGCGGTACTTGCTCGGGTCTGTGGAATCCCGGTCTTAAGGAACCAAATGAGTGGAACCAAATAAGTCACCAGCATTGGGTTAAGAGCCCTCACGACAGCTCGTAGCCCGTCGTAGTCGTTCGAGTTCGGCGTCACCAAATATGTCGGAGCGCATGATGTACCGAACTCGTTCTGCCAGGTTTTGCTCTGATACATGAACAGATGGCTCCAGCTCCGCGAAAAAGCGATGCATCCGAGCCCGATACGCCAACATTCCAGTTTCTTCCCCTTTTGCCCTAAAATACGCTCGCAATGCGTTTGCGTTCATCATTTTTGTCCAACGCATGCGACGTGTTCCACCAGTGGCGGGTGCCGCTTGCTGAGTCCGAGAAGAACCAGCCGACACCAAGCCCTCTGGTGGGGATGATGGATGCGGGCGGCTACTAGGTGGTCTTGCAGCCCCCCGCACTTGACTGGCGACCCGCATGCTGTCACGTCCAGCGCCAGCTCCAGACGCGCCCTGGCGACCTCCAGGCAGCGGCCCTTTGCGCACTCTTTTATTGTCCATCATCCATTGTATGGGCGTCAATTAACGGGAGACGCCCAGGCCCGGCACCGTTTCATGGTGCGGTCATAAGCACAGACGGACCTTTGCACCCTCAATTCTGCCGAGGCACGGCGCACACACCTCTTGGCAAAGCGCTGACTGACTGCACTGACGTAGCAGTTTTGTCACTTAACTGTTACGTCAGCGGGCGGTGGGGTCGTCACTTCCCTACGCCATTTATTATTATTATTATTATTATTTGCTTTATTAAAATTTATTCTAGTAAAAAAACTTAGATCGACCGCAGAATGTGAAGCTTTCATTTATACACATTTTTTTCAAATTTGAATTGGAATTATGTTTCTATAATAAAACGTGTTTTGATTTCATTTATTTTTGCCTGATAATATTTATTTATTATTTACTGTAAACACTTATCAAAAATTATTGTTTAGTTTCTTTTTTAATTAATATTAAATAATTTCTTTTATTATGTTCTTTGTTTTTACATCACAAAATCTTGAATTGTATATCGAAATTTTTATAAGCAATGCGGTATTATTTGACGCAGTGAACTCCATACGCATTCAAATTTAAATTATTTCAAGTACAATGACACGTTTCTAACTAAGCAACTTAAGTTGTTCAATTAAATTACAATAATTACAATAATATGACTGTATTTACGGTTTAATCGCAGAAAGTTTAAATATATTTTGCATGGTTCGGCACACTAAATCTACAACAGCCGTAACGCAATCACCACCTGACGTACGCATATATTTGCTGTGAAATTAACAACAGACTACTGCGAAACGTCCGCCTACCCTCCAACCACGCAACTAATCGCTGGCCACCGCACTGTGAGTGACAAACGACCATGTTGCGAGGCTGTATATCATCAAGGAGCAGACTTAAACATGTTTAATAGAGGCGAGTTGGAAACATTTGTTTGTTCATTCAGCAGTGCAACGTTACCGCTATTATTTTTCAATATCTCTAACTGTTCCAGCACACACAGTCTAAGCCCTTTATTACAAGTATGTAAGACTTTAAAGGAGTGGTCATTGGCTAGGCTGTGTCCAGTATCCAAGAGATGTTTGGCAAAATGTGATTTATCGGGATTACAATTCCTGTACGCGGCTAAATGCTCTTTATAACGTGTTTCGAATTTGCGACCAGTCTGACCCACGTAAACGACGTGGCATTCGTCACAAACAAGTTTATAAACACCAGACTTTAGACGAATATCTAACTTATCTTTATAATTTCAGATATATAGGTACACCAGCTTATTTCCTTGTTAAAAAGTTAAACTTCCTTCTGCGAGAGAAATCTGGATTCAATCCAACTTACAGCCTTAAAATAGTTTAGATCTCATTTTCAAGATTAAAGATATTCGTATTCCTCCTAAATCCATGTTGTTATCTTTAGACGTTGATAGTTTTTTCACAAATGTCCCATCTCCAGACTGTTTGCATATACTCGCTGTTGTGTGTGCTGTCGCGTGTTTGACGTCCCGATGTCATAGTTAGCCCGGCTATCTTCAGTTTTTGAATATTAATTTTTGATCCGATCTACGCAGAATGAGCTTACAGTATCTTGAAGTCTTGGCATATTGTGCAGTCTACTTTAACCGTAGTATTAGCTGAGGCCCGAACTGAAAACCACACAACACTATTATTCCTAGCTGAAGACTGTTTGCGTGAACAGAGTAACAGAACACTGTTGCTGTAGTTGCAACAGTGTTCTGTTGTAAAAGTACGTCTAAGACGCAACAAGAGACGTGGTAGCTCAGGGGTAAGCGATCGCTGTAAATTTCACATAAAGCGAGAAACCCGGGCTTGAACTCTGCCCGCATCAATAAAATTATTTTTACCATTTTAAGCCTGTGCTTGGCTGCTATCTTTTTTTTATTTTTGTGTACGTATATTTCCCTTTGCAAAAATGACAGACAGGTCTGTATCGACTTTATAAATATTATTTTGCAATTACAAAGTTACATATTCAATAATTATTATTCATAATCTATATTGAATAAAAAAGTTTATATTTCTAGTTTTGTGATTGCCCGTGATATAGAGCAATGTATGGGAGAACATTTTATTTGCTGCAAAATTACGTTTGTCCTTCAATCCGTTTTACCGTTTCGTTAAATCAAAAGCTGGCTGTGTTTCCTCGATGAATGGTTATTGTTGGCTACGCGTCTATAAATAATATTTCAATTTATTAGTTTACCAATTACGAATAGCTTCTAAAGATAAATTATCAAGCAATAATTATCCTGTAAGAAAACGCTTAGTAAAATTTTAAAGAAATTTCGAATTAATATCCTAAGATCCAGGGTTCGATTCCCCGGTCGAACTACTTTTTGTTGTTTTCTTAGCAATATTTTTCTTAGTAAATTCATTAAGGTAATTTTTAAGACAATAATCTATGATTCCGTGTTCGTTTCACCGGTTGAATTACTTTTGTTATTTTCTTAACAAATTAAGAGAAAATTTTAAGATAATGTTCTAGAAACCAGGGTTCAGTCCCCGGTCCCAACGATCACTTTTTGTCTTTTTGAGAATTTGTATAAAAATAAATGCTCATTTTGATGTTTAATAAATACATGAAAATAATTTTGTTTGTGTTATCAGATAAGAAACATTATGACTGATAAGGATAGTGTTTGTGAGCCTTGGCGTTTCATAATGAACAGAGATAGGTGCTATCTGACCAAAGATTTCACTAGCCTCCTCTTTAGGTGACGAGAGTCGTGTAGAAATTGGATGCTCATATAGTGCGGACTAAGAACCGTGCGTTGAAGTTGTAAATAGGAGGCCTTATCGGCCTTTTTAATTATTTGCAAATTTCAGTAATTTATGTAAAATTGAGTAATAAATGTTTCAGGATGACTGTATAAGCGAAAAGGTGAATTCTGTGTCGTTCAAAATGTAAATTTCCGTCTAAAATAGTGAAAAAATGATAGCTTTGTATAAGAAATTTTAAAGAGTTTTAAAGGTAAAAATATGTATAAAATGTGAATTAAACTATTGTATTAGTTAAGATATTTGTATTTTTAAATAAAGAACATTATTCCAACCTTATATATCAGATATTTAAGAATTCTATCTTAGTAAATATGTTGTAAAATAGGCATATTTTGTTGAATAAATAAAAAGTTTTTGTGTGATTGAAATGCAATGTATGTCATAATATAGAGGTTTTATTGTGCTATCATTATAAGTAAATTGTATAAATGTATGTATTATACAAATAAATATATTGAGCAAACCGTAAGAGCGCAATAGGCAAAAATAAACGTAATAGTATTGTGGAATCGCATAGGGGGCGCGGCTCTCTTTCGAGTATAGCTTTGATGAACCTTATTAAACTGTTTTTATGTATTTCGTTTAAGGTCTCCTAAGTGTGTGCTGTTTGAGGATTAGCAGTGGTCCCAAGCAGCCGCTGGTACGACATACTCCACCGATCGTCGAGCCCGCATGCTCCGTGAGGTGTGAGGTCACCAGCCCTTAGTGTAGATCTTTGGCACTAGAGAGCGTTCTCGGCTTTCAAAGTGTCAAGTCGCGTTCCCAGTGCCACCTATTGCACTTCCCCCAACCCTTTCGTTGTGAAAGGGGTAGGCAGTGCGCCCAAGTGTTGCGGTCGTCACCTTCGCTCCCAGCTTTACCTCGCGGCGCGCATCGAGTCAACCTGCTAGGTAAAGTATATAGACGTAAGACACACGTACACCAACCAAACAAAACAGTTGTAACATGTCGGGTAAGGAGAAGGGGGAACCCCCCCCCACCCCCCCGTGGTAGGAAACCCCCGGACCGCCCGGGTATTTTGGATCGTCCACTTAGGATTAGGAATCTGCAGAACCCGGAACGGTCAACGGTAGTGGCTTCGTTTAGCCATATTCCCAAAAGGAAGCCTTCGTCGCCGCAAGACCCCGCATCGAGCGTCGCGCTCACGCCCACCGCACCTGAGCGTCCGAGTGGACGGGAACCGTCGCCCTTACCTCAGCGGGCGAAGAAGATGTCGCGAAGACATACACCGCCAGAAACAGAAGACTCCCTGCATGAGAAGCGGCAATGCGTGGAGGCATACTGCTACACATCTTCATCAGAAGAGGAGGATCTACAAACGGCACAACGTTTTAGAACGCCACCTAAATCGCCTAGTCCGCGCAAAACTACTCCACCAATTTCACCGGAACGAAGAAGCATTGCAGATATGGCAGACTTCGATGGAGGTGAAGAATCCTACGGCTGGGGATCTACAAAGTCAACGACTTATGCAACCCTAGCCCCATTCGCCGGAGGATCCCCCCCCGCGCCTACCACCAACCCCTCTGGCCTCCATATGGACGACGGTCAGAGGCCTTCTACAAGTTATGCTCAACTGGTAGCTGCCCCGGCAGTACCACGACCGAAATCGCCGGAAACTGCAACAACGCAGGAAGAAAACGACAAAAAGGAGAAAGAAAAGGCACGCTATCCTCCTATAGTCGCCGAGTGCCTCCCGAACTGGACGAAACATTTCGAAGAACTTAACAAGAAGTTAGGACATCCGCCGAATGCTCGTCCGTTCGGGAAAGGTGTCAGATTTACACCACAAAGTCCGGAAGAGTTCCGGACTATACAAAAATACTTGATCCAATTAACAGAAGAGCAACCATCAATGTCGTGGTACTGTTACACCCCCGAGGAAGACAAGCCCACAAAAGTGGGCATCCGGGGGCTACCAGTGGGCACAGATGCAACCCATATAGGCGAGGCTATTAGGGCAAAGGGATTTCCACTTAAGTATGTGAAGGAAATCCCCCCTCGTAGAGGCAGACCTGGATGCCTCTACTTCGCCCAGCTGGACCACCTGAGCCTGGAGCAGCTCAAAGAATTGTATGCAATCGACGAACTACTATTTATGAAAGGAATAACCATAGAAGCCTGGCAGAGAAGAGTAGGCCCAGCACAGTGCCACCGCTGCCAGGCCTTCGGTCACGCGTCCGCAAACTGCTTCAGGCCAGTGAAGTGCGTCCGCTGTGGAGATAACCACATCGCCAGCAACTGCCCTAGGGGTAGAGATGAAGAGCCAAGATGCGCAAATTGCGGTCAAAACCATACGGCAAATGACCGACGCTGTCCGGTTCTGAGGAAAATAGCAAGAAAACAAGGGATCACCCTACCGGGACTACAACCGGAAGCCCCTAGGGGGGTCCCTCAGAGTCGCCCCAGAACAATTGAAATGCAGGAAGATGGATGGGCAACGGTGAGAGGGAGGGGAAGACAACCCCCCCCACCCCCGCCACCTCCCGCAGAACAAACGCAGATGGAAGCACCGGAAGTAATCGCTCCTAGAACAGCAACAACAGGGGCGACCTTGCAGCCACCCGCTAACGATGCCACAGAAAGGCAACCAAAAAAGCGGAAGCGGGTGCGCAGCAAAAAGAAGAAAGAAGAACCTCCTCAGGCCGCGGCAGCGACCTCTACCCCTACCCCAGCGGTAACAATAGCCCAGGCGCAGGTTATCAAGCAGACAACTAGCATGGGTAGAGCGCCAGGAAGGGCTCTATCAGAAAATAGAGCCCGCTCTACATATAGAGAAAGAGCACGCTCTAGCCAAAGGAGAGCAGAGATTCCAACACCACACCCGAGGCCAGTACCAACAATAACAACGCAAAGAAGACCACCTACAGCTGCCCCAGACATGACAGATGCCATCCAACGATTGGTTGGCATCGCAATAGAAGTGGGCAGCCAAGTCCTGGCAGATATCAGAGCCGGGACAGATCCGATAACTGCCATCATGAAGGCACTGGCGCAGCTACTGGCCCGGCACTACGGTGGTGTCGTGTAATTCAGATAACCTGCGCCTCCTATATTGGAACCCGGATGGCATTCAACAGAAGCTAAATGAACTCCGCACTATCGCCCAACAACAGGACATCCACGTAATATTGTTGGGCGAAACAAAACTACGACCTACGACGCATATAAAGCTGCCGAATTATTTTATATACAGGAGGGACGAGGTCAACGCTGAAGGGGCCGCCTACAGAGGCACGGCGGCCTTAGTAAGAAGAGACGTCGTCCACCTAGAGCTGGAACCACCTCAGTATCAATCTATGCGTTCAATCGGCATAAAAATGGAGGCGGCGGGCGAGGAACTAAGGATTTACGCAGCATACCGCCCGCCAACAACTCCATTCTGCTCCTCAGACATCCGGACAATAATGGAAGGTGAAACTCCAACCATTATAGCAGGGGACCTAAATGCGAAACACCCGGCGTGGGGTTCTAGACTGATTAACCCGCCGGGTCGTGCACTATATGAAGACGCAGAAACAAACAACTATGATGTATTAGGTCCCGAAGAGCCGACGCACATACCAACCGATCACCGGAGGAGTCCGGATGTGTTGGACATCGTGCTCGCTAGGAACATCAACTGCCCGATAGTGGTAGAGGTGCTGTATGACACGGATACACAGCACCTCCCGCTATTAATTACCTTAGGTCTCAGGGCAGTGACTGCGCCTCCCAGAGCTTTCAAAACCAAGATCAACTGGAGGCTCTACCAAAAACATCTATTGGAGAGACCTCCAGTAACCACACAAATTAACACAGCGGACGACGTGGAGGCCGCTGCAACCAGATTATCAAGAACGATAAAAGAAGCCCTTGATGCGGCCTCAACGATCGTCCCACTTACAAACAAAAGAGAGGAACTACCGATGAAAATCAAAACAAAATTAAAAAGAAAAAGAGCGCTAAGAAAGCTCTGGGCGCGAACTCGCTGCCCAAGGATCAAAACGCAACTCAACAACCTATCTGAAGAGCTGTCGGTTGAAATCAAGGCACATAGAGGAGAGGCCTGGGAGCGATGCATACACAAAGCGGAGGAAGAAGATGCATCGCTCTATAAACTTAACCGACAGCTAACAAATATAAAATCACCTGTTTGCGCACTAATTAATAGTACTGGAGAACGTTGCTACGAGGCCAAGGAACGAGCGGATATCCTAGCGAGTCACTTCGAGGAGCAATTTATGCCGAACCCAGCAAGTGCGGAGTTCATGGAGCTTCATGCCCAAAAGGAGAGCCGCGTACAGGAGTTCCTGTCGTCGCCCGCGCCACCGCTTGCAGGAGAGTGGTTTGTCTCCCCCGCCGAACTGCGGAGGACAATAGCCCACCTGCAACCGAGGAAGGCGCCGGGGCACGACCGGATCACTAACGCTGCACTCCGACAGCTGCCCAACAAAACAATTGTAGAGCTAGGAAGGCTCTACAATGGCATTCTGCGGACTTTCCACTTCCCGGAGAGCTGGAAAATAGGCAAAATTATTGTCTTGCCTAAGCCCGGGAAAGACAGGCGTAGAGCAGCTAGTTACAGGCCGATTACGCTGCTACCGCACATAGCCAAACTGTTTGAACGTATAATACTAAGAAGAGTCCGCCCGTGTATACAACTTCGGGCGGAACAACACGGATTTCGGAGAGGGCACTCTACAGCTACACAGCTGACCAGAGTGCTACACCTACTTTCGGCCGAACAAAACTTTGGAAGGACATCTGTGGGCGTCTTCTTAGATATCGAGAAGGCGTTCGATAGGGTGTGGCACTCTGGACTACTCTATAAGATGTTACTTCAAACGAGTGTCCCTCCGGCTATGCTGCGGTTAGTGGCGTCGTTCCTAGCCGACCGAAGCTTCTACGTCTGTCTGGAGGATGCCGAGTCCGCAGTGAAGCCTATAAGAGCCGGCGTACCACAGGGCAGCTGTTTATCGCCGATCCTGTACGCGGCTTACACTAACGACATACCGACTCTCGCTGGACACCTGCAAGAATGGGAGGACGACGTAGAGTTGGCGCTATACGCGGACGATAGTGCCTACTTTACTTCGTCCAGAAGACCCCATATCGCCATTGCGAAGATGCAGCGACTGCTGGACCTGCTGCCACCGTGGCTGGATGAGTGGAGGATGGCAGTGAACGTGGGAAAAACAGCCGCTCTACTCACCCGCCGATACCGAAAACCACCACCACCGTTGGAACTGAGAGGACAAGAGATTGCGTACCAGAAAGCCGTAACTTACCTTGGGTGCCGGATTGATAGGATGCTGCGCATGACCGCGCACGTCGACAACGTAGTCCGCAGCGCTAGATGTGCGCGGGCTGCGCTGCGTCCAGTCCTGGCATCCAAGCTGCCACTGAAAACGAAGTTAAAAATATATAAGCTATACATCAGAACAAAGCTAACATACGCCGCTCCAGCCTGGTACGCACTCTTGAGCTACAGACAAAGGCAGCGGCTGCAGGCCCAGCAGAATCTATCATTACGGACTATTGTGGATGCAGGCCGCTACGTCCGGAACGATGTAATAGCGGCCAACCTGAAAATGGAATCTATAGAAGACTTCGTAGTTCGATTGTCGCGCGGAATGTTCGACCGCGCTGACAACGGACCGCATTTACACCTTAATAACTTCGCGCCGCTACACACTCGCCCTCCGGACGGGCGGCCTTTACCAAGAGAACTCCTCTCTACAGCGATTAGAGAGTCGAGTGAAATCCGCAATGCCGCAGATAGGCCAACTTCGACACCCAGGCCAATTGTGTCGATTACACAGTCGACATAACTGGCCAGGCGAAATTAAGATGACATAAACCAAATTAGGCGCCTTTTTCAGGCAGAGGCCGAATTAGGCGCCTTTAATAGAATACCAAATCAGACACATATAAAAACCAGAAGACCAACCATCCCGATTTATCGGCAACAAGGACCGACCCATAGAAATGGGTTGTGAGGATCACCCGGGAAATGGGGGAAATGCCCCGAGACCCGAAACCTGTTGGGTGTAGTACACACCCCAGCAGATGACAAGTAGGAGTATTTCGTTCGGGACCAGCTACCAGTAATACATATTATAATCAAGAAAGAAAACATATAGGGAAGTGATAGGGAAAGTAATTGCGCTCTTACGGAGCAGTTTTGAAAACAATTGCTGTTTCATTTCCGAGGGATCTTCCAATAGCGCATATATATTCATTTACAGTCCACTCCAACAAGACACGCATAACCAAGACGACCGGACCGGGACCGCTACAAGAGGACCCGTAATCTTCGTTTGTCTGACCTTTTCTTATGAGAAAGGGACTTCAGGCGCTCTCTTGTGATACTCCTCCACGGGGTTCACGACCACCTTGTTGACCACCCGAACCCAACCTGGTGTTTCTGGAAAAACGTCTGTGACAGACTAATCCCAGTTGGATTGGATCCTTTCAGATAAGGGATCTGATTAGGGAGCTGATGCTGTAGGTCCCGTTCAATTGGACCTTCGGAGCCGGATCAAGATCAGAAGACCGAAGGAAGCCAGGTTTGAGTAGTAGGCCTACCAGGGCTGAGGCAACGAGACCAAAGGCAAGTAAGACCAAAGGCAAGTAAGACCAAAGGCAAGTAAGACCAGGCCAGCGTAGTAGGCCCATCAGGGCTGAGGCAGGACCGGACCTGGAAAACTGGTAGCCACCGAAAGAAAGAAAACCGGGATTGCAGCCAGGTACGAGTGCTTGCATGGGGCACGCACTGCAGCCAGGCGCAAGTGCTTATTGAAGGCACTCGCTACGGCCGAGCAGGGCTTGGCATTTTTTCCTTTTGGGCAAACGTGCTCGGCATTTCCTGTCGGACGACCGTATTCGGAATTTCCTGTCGGACGACCGTATTCGGCATTTCCTGTCGGGCCACCAGGCTCGGCATTCGTCTACGGGATTGTGCTTATCATTTCCTGCAACACTCAAAGGTTTTTGGTGTTTTCTGTTACCAGGCGGGAGTGCTCACTGCTGCCAGGCAAGGGTGCAAGAAAGAAGAGGAAGCACTCACTGCTGCCAGGCAAGGGTGCGTTGAATTATGATATTAATAATGGAATGAAAGATCAACACGTTTGTTCAACTCGAGTGTTTATTTAATACTGCTTACTTTCTAATACATCGAATATCACCTACAAGTACATAGGTTACTTCACCTTTGGGGGCAAAGAAAAAAAAAGAGAAAAAAAAGAATATTCTTAACTACTAAATTTCTTAGTCCTATTCTTATGAACAATGTCACTTTTACCATTTATATCAATTTTCACATTTACTCCTAAATCTTATACAACTTTATAAGGTCGTATACAAATTTACGAGCACATTCATTTTTAAGTAAAACAAGATCATTCTTATTATAAAATACAGGATTACATGATTCATCATATTTATCTTTCCTTTTTTCCTTACAAGTTATCAAATTATTTGTAGCATCTCTTAAGGCTACTTGCAATTTATATTTTAAATCTAAACAATAATTATCAGGATTATGAAGTGGTTCAACATCATAATTCAAATTATTTGGCAAACGACATTGTCTACCAAAAACAAGTTCAAAAGGAGTGTACTTAGTTTGAGTGTTCACACAATTATTATAACTAAAACACCAAAATGGAACCCAATGGGACCATGAAAAATTCGAATTAGTACAATAAGTTCTTAGCAACGCACCTAAATGTTTATGAGCTATCTCAAGAGAACCGAATGATTGGTGGTGGTATGCAGTTGACGATAACTTATCGATTTCTAATAACTTACATACCTGTTCCATAACCTGAGACATGAATTCTGTCCCCCTATCTGTAGCTATACATTTCGGAATACCGAATCTTAAAATAAAGTTACTTACAAAAGCTTCTGCAACTGTAACAGCTTCTTTATTAGGTAATGGATATGCCTCTATATATTTTGTTAACTCGCATTGGAGAGTTAAAATATAACAATTTCCATTCTCATCCCTATCTAATGGTCCAACTAAATCGAGGAAAACCTTCTCGAACGCAGTCGACGCAGTGGAGGTTAAGGTCATAGGTTGTTTGGTATATTTACCTTGTTTCATTTTCTGACATAATGCGCATTTACTTATATATTTGCGGATATCCGAATCTAGTCCTGGCCAATAGTATTTTCTCCTAATATTATTCGTCATTCTATAACTTCCAGCATGTCCAATAGTGGGTAATAAATGATAGTCATTTAAAATAAATTGCTTCTCGTTTTCATCATAAATTCTCTCTATTCCTTTCAGTACACATATTCGGGGTCCGGGCCATTCACTCAAAGATTTAACTTCACTACATATTCCTTTTATAAACTCAGTATTCTTTTCATATTTTACTATACATAATTCTTTTACTTTTATTTTTTCGCAAAACTCTTTAAGTTTAATTGCAAATTCGGCTCGCGAGAAATGCAACTTAAAACCTAAATTAACACACAATAACATTTTATTTGGTACATACATAAAACATTCTTCTTCTATCACTTTATTATTTCCTTTCTTAAATTTTTCTATTACTTCCCTGTCAGTCAACCTCAATTAAACGGAATCACATGGCTGTCTTAATAGTTCCACGACTCGTGGTTGATCAGGCCACTCATCAGGGTACTTATTAAGCGCAGTCTGTTCTACCGTACTATTCTGCTCCATCTTTTTATTTTGTTGTCTCGTTACAACTGCCAAAACCTCGTCATTCATACATTTCAGTTCACTTGATGTTATACACACTCTGGATAATGCATCTGCGATTACATTATTCTTACCCTTCACATACACAATCTTAAAATCGTACTCTTCAAGAATTAAACGATATTTAATTAACCTACTAGATGGATCCTTCATTCCAAATAAATAAATCAAAGGTTTGTGGTCAGTCATGACAGTAAAAGTTCTGCCAAATAAATAGGGTCTAAAATATTTAACTGCCCACACTATTGCTGTTAATTCTTTTTCTATTACGGGATAGTTCTTTTCAGCTTTATTTAATGGTCTACTAGCATAAGCTATAGGCTTTCCATTTTTATTACACAGCACAGCTCCTACAGCCAAGTCTGAGGCGTCTGTTTGCAGTACAAATTCACTAGATTCACCAAAGTCTGGGTATTCTAATATTAGTGGAGAAATTAAAGCGTTTTTTAAGAAATTAAATGCATTTTCGCAATCTGAATTCCAAATGAAAGGGACATCCCTTTTTAGGAAATTATTTAAAGGCATTGTTATGGTAGCAAATGAAGGTACAAATTTTCTATAGTAATTGCAAAAAGCAACAAAGCGTCTTACTTCATCGGCATTCTGAGGAACTGGAAACTTATCTAGAACTTTAGTTTTTTCTAGGTCAGGTGCTATACCATCAGCGGTTACTACATGACAAAGATATAAAATTTTCTTTTTTAGAAATTGACACTTAGCGGGATTTAGTTTTAAATTTACCTTCCTCAATCTTTCAAAAACGTCTATTAAATTTTGGTTATGAGTAGCTAAAGACCTTCCAAACGTAATAAGGTCATCTAAATAAATGAAACACTTCTCAAACGCTCGTCCTAACATTGCTATTGACATGACCCTACTGAAAGCACTACAGGAAGTTTTAAGACCCATCGGTAAACGTTTTAATTGGTAATGTCCTGTACTAGTTGAAAAAGCTGTGTACTTTCTGCTTTCAGGTGCTAATTTTACTTGGTAGTATCCTTGTTGTAAATCTAGATGAGTAAAGTAAATTGAACCAGATAGTGAGTCTAAGATGTCTGTTATGTTGGGTAACGGAAATTTATCATCTACAATGTTTTCATTTAATTTACGGAAATCGATTACTAAACGCCATTTCTGTGAGCTTTCAGACTTTTTAGGTACTAATAGTATAGGACTTGACCATTCGCTAGAAGATTTCTCGATAATGTCGTCATCGAGCATCTTTGTTATTTGTTTATTTACTTCAGTTTTTAATGCATGTGGTAATCTATATTGTTTTGTATGTCGGAGTGTCTATAAAATACCCGGTTGGATCGAGGTAGAATGGAGGGTATATCGAGAAACCCCCTCTTGTGTCTGTAGTATAAAGTTCACTGTAGGTGCCGTGCGCGGGAGAGTCCGCTTCAGTCATTCAACGGAGTGTGGTCATTCTACTTAGTGCTAAGATATTGTCGTGATTCTGTTCATTGTGGTAATTCTTCTAGTACAGGCAAGGAGGATTGGTGTTGCTGAGAGGCTGCCCTGTGTTACATTGAGATAAGTAGTGTTGCTGTTGCTGTACATATTTTGGTGTTATCATGTAATTACGTACCCCACGTTACACTGGTGTGTGATTGTGGCTGAGACGTATTACGGTGTGGTCGAACTGTAATTTCACTATACTGAATGTATAGTGCGTTACGATGTCTTATTACTCATAATGATTAAACTGCGTAAGCAAGAGAGCAAGTTGAACATCCGCTCTCACACTTTTATTATTTTTAACAATTAACGCTATCCTGATGTATTTCCAAGATCAAAATTGGAATCCCCTGTTGTAATTCTCCGACATCAGAAGGGGGATCTCCTGTTGTCATTTTCCGATATCAGAAGTGGGATAAAGTCCCTGTTACTGCCCACCTATAAACTTTGAATAGTGTGAGGGTTATTACGTTGGTGAAATACTATGATACGCCTCGCGTTTTGTTTTTGTGTTTAATTTCTTAAATCAAGTTTGTTGGCGTATTTACGACACTGACGAATCATCAAAGTGTAGAGTAAAAGTTTAAAGTGAAATGTTTTAAGCCAAAAGTTAAATCTTTTTGTTCAATTTATAATAAAAAGTACCCGCAAGTACTTTCATTATTTCTTAAGTCGAAAGAAATGTTGAAGGTATTCTAAATGAGTTATAGTTTGCATTCAGTGGAAGTTTAACTTGCTCAAGTTATGTTATAATTTGATACACGAGGTGTGATTTACATGGGCTAGTTTTAAAATTCAAAATATTTAAACGATGTACCGAAAAAAGGAAAATGTTTACTTTAACGTGCTATGAATTAAAAACACCAAGTAGTATTTTTGTGTTCTAATGTGTTGATAAGTGTTACAGTTTACTGCGAGTATTACGTAGTCGATAAAATTGGGATTTGATGTTGAGGGCTTCGTGGAAGATGTGGTGCTGTGGCACTCGCTCTTGGGTGGAAATATGCTGTAGGATTATGACGCCGCGGACATTTTATTTGCCTGAGTAAAGTAAATTTATCCTAAACATTGTCTTAAAAAATATTTTGTAAGAATAAGTGTTTACATTTTTAATTGGTTGCGAAAAATGCCAGAAAAACAAAGTATAACAGACGAAATTGTAGTAGAGCAAATTAGTTCTGACATTGAAGTTAGTACTTAAGTTTACATGCGGATCGGACCGTACCAGAGGTTGTCGTGCAGCTGCAGCTCAGTATATGGTGCCCTAGAAAGTGCCCTGAGAGTACTGCTGCATTTTAAAAAAAAAGTTCCTACTAAATCTTTTTAATGTTTTCTTTTGTGTTTTACTGTAGCACGTGTGATGTGACTACATGTGCGCGAGTTTGAGGTGAGTGTGTGTACCTTGCTGGTCGGAACGGACTGCCGGGTCCAGCTATAACATGGCCTGGTTTCGTCAGGCGCGTATACGCAGCCGCCATCCCGGAGCGCGCGTATGCTGTACATGGCGATGCCTCTGAAGTCGTGTACTCTGTATGCGTGGAAGTCGTACACTGTGTGCGCGGAAGTCGTAGACTCTGTGTGCGTAGTAGTGTTTTCTAAACATGTATCAGGCTCTGTACTGGCAGGCGCTGTCCTGGTCCACGTTTTTAACGTGGTTCACGTGGTTAACGTGGGATCTCGCAAGTTCAAGATTATGTGTGAGATACTTCGTGTGGAGATGTATGCTGACTTGTGAAAGCGAAGTGCTTTCTTATAGTCCACGGTATGAAAGCGTATTTCTGTTTGAGGGACTCGTATGCGTGATGGATGAGAGGATAGGCAACTGTGTATGTTGTCCTGATAGTTAACAATTTGATTTTCACGCAGATCATGATGACTACAACCCCGACGATGCCTGTGAACCCTCAGGTGCTCCTGCCGCTCGCGTTGACGCTTCGAGTGCGTGATGCGTTTCGCTGGCGCTGGTGAGATGCGACTGCTCGCTGTGCGAGTGCGGCACGCCCTGTGCTGTTGTTTAGACAACGTAAGCTTGCTTCATGGCAGCTAAGTATGGCGTGTGCTGGTTTGTTTTAATAGCCACGTGCGCTCGCCTTACGCCTGCCACAGAGGCGAGCAGTGAGCGACGTGTTGATGTTTACTATGTGAGCAAACCCAGCGGTGTGCTGATGAATACTGGTGAGTCGTATCCATTTTATTATGATTCCGGGCCGGATGCCCTCTCATCAAAGATGGTGTTGTAGCAAAAGTGTAAATAATATTGTAAATTCAACCGAAATCGGTCATGTTAGTGTGCAAAGTACCCCACAAATACCCCCATGATCATGTGAGGAAGATCCCCGATCACCAAGTTCCTCGAGAGTTAGATGTCATAGTTGATGACAGTGGTAGTGAGACCAAATTTGATTAAAAATGCTTGTATACTCATACTCAAAACTTTAGACCGCACCTCATGAGTAACATGTGGCGATGGGTCTGTAGGGAATCGTTGGTGTGATTCTGGCATATGTGGCGGCAGATGTGTTGTAGCATATTTGGCGGTGGATATGTGGAGAATCGTTGGTGCGATTCTGGCATATGTAACGGCAGATATGTAAAGAATCGTTGGTGCGATTCTGGCCTGTGTTGGTGCACAGAGCCCCTTGTGTATTGTAGCATATATGACGGCAGATATGTGTAGAATCGTTGGTGCGATTCTGGCATATGTGACGGCGGATATGTAAAGAATCGTTGGTGCGATTCTGGTCTGTGTTGGTGCACAGATTTCAATGAAAGTTTCACGAGTTGAATATGCATTGCTTATGAATTGTAAAGAGTAAAAAATTGTTAAAATTACTGTGTTGGAACTTGTTGATCGGACCTTCCACGATAAATCATGTTGTGCAGGAAGCACTGTGTAAGAAGCCTTAATACAAGGCATTGTCAATTATGACAGTTGACTATTGTACTTAGACTTAGGAGAAGTAAAGTACCATTTGGAATCGACCTTGTTTCCATTGGCAGAATAGCCGAGATAGATTAATCACTGAGCATATTTTGTTTCCAGGCACTGCAACCGAGGACGGATGCTAGTCAGGAATGGCCGTGTCGTGAATTGATGGCGCCATAGTGAAACAAGCAGCGCCATCTAACAATTAGTTTTCAGAACTAATAATATGTACCCACTCATGTCAGGATGGACGAGCGGGACGAATTGTTGTTTGTTACAGGAATGCATAAAGATACACGCCCGAGGACGGTCGTACGTCAGGATGGCCGTGTCGGAGTGTCTATAAAATACCCGGTTGGATCGAGGTAGAATGGAGGGTATATCGAGAAACCCCCTCTTGTGTCTGTAGTATAAAGTTCACTGTAGGTGCCGTGCGCGGGAGAGTCCGCTTCAGTCATTCAACGGAGTGTGGTCATTCTACTTAGTGCTAAGATATTGTCGTGGTTCTGTTCATTGTGGTAATTCTTCTAGTACAGGCAAGGAGGATTGGTGTTGCTGAGAGGCTGCCCTGTGTTACATTGAGATAAGTAGTGTTGCTGTTGCTGTACATATTTTGGTGTTATCATGTAATTACGTACCCCACGTTACACTGGTGTGTGATTGTGGCTGAGACGTATTACGGTGTGGTCGAACTGTAATTTCACTATACTGAATGTATAGTGCGTTACGATGTCTTATTACTCATAATGATTAAACTGCGTAAGCAAGAGAGCAAGTTGAACATCTGCTCTCACACTTTTATTATTTTTAACAATTAACGCTATCCTGATGTATTTCCAAGATCAAAATTGGAATCCCCTGTTGTAATTCTCCGACATCAGAAGGGGGATCTCCTGTTGTCATTTCCGATATGTATATATTGGATTAAATAAAACTATTTTTACGGATTTTATCGCGTTTAATTAACTTATTTTATATTCCCGACGTTTCGGTTTCTTTCCAGCAACCGTGGTCACGGGGTACTGAGGTGATTGACGTCCCGATGTCAGTGTTAAACCGGAGTACCTTCAGCTTTTTTAATTAATATTTTTGGTCCGATCTACGCAGAACGAACTAACTGTGTCTTGAAGTCTTGCAGTGGTATGCTTGGGTTTAGTTTTAATTTTATGAATTACAGGATCCCAAGCAGGTGGTAGTACCCAGCCTCCTTCTCTATTGAAACTAGAATGTTTTTTAATTTCAATAGCCTCACGTATCATCCTTGGCAGTTTTACAAGCAAGTAGATGGTGTTGCGATGGGCTCACCAGTATCTCCCATTGTCGCCGATATTTTCATGAAGGACTTTGAGGAGAAAGCCCTGCTTACTGCACCAGTAACTCCAAGTTTCTACAAGCGGTACGTAGACGATACTTTCACAATTTTACCATCAGACAAAGTAACTGCATTTTTAGAACATCTTAATTCCATAAACTCTAAAATTCAATTTACTATGGAGTTAGAGGCAAATAATTCTTTAGCTTTCCTAGATGTATTAGTCATTAGAAATCCTGATAATACCACAGGTCACACTGTGTATAGAAAAAAGACCCATACAAACCGATATTTAAACGGTGAATCCCACCATCACCCTTCACAGTTAGCTACCGTGGGCAAATCTTTGTTACAGAGAGCACGAGGGATCTGTGACAGCAAACACCTGGCCGCCGAGCTTCAGCACGTCAAGCAGGTTCTGCACGACAACAAGCTTCGGGTTCCGCGCCTACGTCACAGTGATCGAGTGAAGCCGACAACAGTCGAGCGTGTGCCTGCTGTACTACCGTATGTCAGAGGTGTCACAGACAAGATTGGCTACATCTTGAAGCGAACTTCTATTAGAACATTCTTCAAGCCGCCGAAGAAGATTAGTCAGTTCTTACCATCCGTCAAGTGCAATATTCCTCTACAAGATGCAGGAGTGTACAAGCTTGATTGTGAGTGTGGTCTCTCATATATAGGGCAAACAAAACGATCTATAAAAACCCGCGTAAAAGAACACATAGCTGACGTGAAGCACCAACGTTCCGGGAAGTCTGCAGTTTGTGATCATATCCTAGACGGCCCCCGCCATTACATTCGATTTGATAAAACACAAATTCTCGCGAAAGAACATCGATTCCTGCCAAGGATGATACGTGAGGCTATTGAAATTAAAAAACATCCTAATTTCAATAGAGAGGGAGGCTGGGTACTACCACCTGCTTGGGATCCTGTAATTCATAAAATTAAAACTAAACCCAAGCATACCACTGCAAGACTTCAAGACAGTAAGTTCGTTCTGCGTAGATCGGACCGAAAATATTAATTAAAAAAGCTGAAGGTACTCCAGTTTAACACTGACATCGGGACGTCAATCACCTCAGTCCCCCGTGACCACGGTTGCTGGAAAGCAACCGAAACGTCGGGAATATAAAATAAGTTAATTAAACGCGATAAAATCCGTAAAAATAGTTTTATTCAATGTGTAGTGTTCGCGTAAATATAAGAAATCATTATATATTGGATTAGTTTTATTTTTTAATGTAATGGTATGTTCGCAAATATTAGTAGTTTCTAATTTGTCACCTGGTAAGAAGAAAATATCAGAATATTTAGAACAAATGGTTTCAATAGATTCTTTCTCTTCATTGTTTAAATGATTAAGTTCTAATAAAGGTAACAAAGATTTAGCCCTATTGGAGCTACTTTTACATTGACCAAATTTAAAAATGTTATACTCTCTCAAAGGTTCCACATCTAAAGTAAAATTGTTTAATCTTATTTCCTCATCTCTAGTATTTAAAATTTTAATTGGAACGCGTTTATTTTTCGGTTGAACAATAGTTCCTACCAAAAATACATCCTTTTCTATCTCTCTCGCGCACACAAAACAATCCTCTTCCACTTCCTTATTCAAATACACATAATGTATAGACTCACTTCGAGGTGCGAGTACTAACGAGTTGCTATAATCAGGTTTATCGAAAATCGGTAAAATACAATGCTTTTGCAGCGTCAGCAAATTATTTTCTAAATCTAGTTTAGCCTTATATCTAGTCATAAAATCTAATCCTAATATTCCATCAACGGCGATAGGTAAATTCTTGAAACTATAAAACTTGCTCGTAAATTTATCATATTTAGAACTGTAAATGTCTAAAATAACATAACTCGAAGCTTCGATTTTTCCTCCGATTCCATTTACTACTAAGTTATTGTAAAATATTTCACTCGACTTAGGAATTTGTTCTTCCTTAATTACCGAAATAGATGCACCGGTATCTACCAGTAGTATAATTTTCCTATTCTTAACATAAAAATTTACGAATTTAGTGTTACCTCTACAAGCAAAAACTAAGTTATTAAGTCCGAAAAAACTGGTTACTCTCTCTCTCATCAGCTGGTTGTTCTACGTTATCAGCAGTTTGTACTGGCCTATCATTTTGTAACGCTAATATTCTATTGTTAAAATTACCTTTCTTGTTGTTGTATCCCGTTCTGTTGTTGTAGAACATGTTTTGTTCTCTACCTCGCGGCGTATACTGGAATCTATTACCTTGATATCTATTAAAATTGTTATTATTATTTTGGAAGTTAGTACCTCTGTTGTTGTAATTGTTGTGGTAATTTGTCTGGAACCCTCGACCTCTGGTTTGGAATCTAAAAGAACGATTATTGTATCTACCTCGACCTCTAGGAAAAGATGAAATTTTCATTACCTCTGCCTGAGTAGATGACGATGGAGTGGATTCATCCTTGGCTGCTTGAATGGCTTCTTTTAGCGATGTGTAATATCTAGCAGCTATAATCGAACTTAACTTTTCATTTCTAAGTCCATCTGTAAATTTTTTAATCACCATTTTTTCATTAATTGGTTTCAGAACTGTACTTTTAGTAACGTCACCCTCAGCCTGTGAAATATTCAAATCGGTTAATAGTTTTTCAAGTTGAGATCCGTATTGTTCAATAGTCCTATAGCCCTGTTTCAGAGGCTGTATCTGATTATGTATTGCAGTGAAAGATTTTTTTGTCAATAACTTATTACGAAAATCTTGAATCATCAAGTCTACTGAAGTATAAGAATTGGATACGCGCAACTTAGCATTTTCTGATAGCCTGCCCTTGAGAACAAATTTAATTAAAAGTTGCTGGCCTTCACTACTAAGCATGTATGCATACATTTCCACAGCATCAATCAATAGCTTCGTAGTATCATCTAAAAGAGGTATCAAGCTACAAGCAGTTTTCAAATCAAAATCCATCTTTTCTGATTTCATCTCTAAGCTGGGTAAAACACACAATTTCGCTATTTCTGCAAATAAAGAACAAATTTTGTCATATGTTTCAGTAATTAAAGATATTTCCGACTTATCCTTAATATTACTTAATGTAGAAAATATATCTTTACTATTATTTAAATATATCTCGGCTTCATTCAACTTATTTAACGCAATAGAACCTTTATACCTACTTTGTCCCTTTTTAATCAAATATTTCCTTATTTCTGACAATTGCTCATAATGTTTTATTATTTTCTCAGCCATTATACCATTAATTTCATATGGAAGCTAAAGTTAACTTGCACTCGGTTCATATTTCATTCAATTGATTTTAATTTTATTCTAAAACGAAGCACAGTCATACAGTGTACCGATTACAAATGCTGAATTGCATCTCGACCGATCGCAGTGGTCGGAATTCTTAGAACTAACACATTTTTTTTTAACTATTTTAAATGTTATAGAGAAACAAAATTAAACATGCTATCTAAATTTAACATAATTTTCGAAAAGAAGTTTATAAAATTACCAATGTCACTATAATTGTCACGTAAAAAAAAGTTTTGACTCACTCTCGTAAAAACTAAACGGAAATGCACTTTTTAGGAACTGCACTAATATAAAACACACTACGGTTTCACGCTGCTTGTCTGCAGTCATGCGCAGAGTCCAAAAACAGGCGTCGTCATGTGGATATACGGCGTAGGGGCATTCGGAGAAGTCAAGGATCGCTCACTTATGTCCAGGGTCCAGTACAGGGGTAGGCCGGTTAAAACATAACTTGTAAAAAAAACCAAGTCTCGCAACTCAGTTCTTCTGCCGTAAAAAGTTGTGAGATCCATGTAATACCATGTCGGTTAATTTATTCAGTCCCTACTCAAGGGTCCTTCTGTCTTATGTTATTACGTAATTAGCTTACTTAACAACATCTCATGGTGACCATATCAATATTAAAAATCTTTTATGTTCTAAATAAATAAATTGACTTGGCAATCGCACTAAACAATCTAATTTAATATAATATGTATTATTTGAGAGATACATTGTGTTTTCATGCGATGGCCAAGTCAATCTATTATTTAAAATATAAAAGATTTTAAGTATCTATTAGTACTACTAACTAGTCACTATAAGATTTTGTTAAGTTAGCTAATTACGTAATAACTTAAGACAGAAGGACCCTAAAGTAGGGACTGAATAAATTAACCGACTTATTATTACATGGATCTCACAACTTTTTACGGCAGAAGAACTGAGTTGCGAGACTTGCTTTTTTTTACAAGTTATGTTTTTTGACGGCATTAATATTTATTTTAAATACTATAATATGTAATAGCATGAAAAGGGTCGTCATCGTTGGAGCCACACGCAAGTGTGAGTAACGATCCAAGAGCAAGTATTATCCGACACTATTCCGAAGATATCCCGGACGTCAGTCTTAGCGAGATTAGAATGGCTCTTCAGCACCTTAAAAACGGCAAGTCCCCGGGCGAGGATGAAATTAGAGCGAAGCTTTTGAAAGCGGGTGGAAAACCGGTACTTGAAGTCCTTCAGAAGCTCTTTAATTCCGTCCTCCATTGTGGCACTATTCCGGAGGCGTGAAGCAGAAGTGCGGTGGTCTTGTTCTTCAAGAAAGGCAACAACGCTCTCTCGAAGAACTACAGACCGATTTCCCTCCTGAGCCGCGTCTACGTGCTGTTTTCGAGAGTCATTACGAATCGTTTCGCACGCAGAACTGACGACTTCCAGTCTCCCGAACAAGCCGGTTTTCGAAAAGGCTTTAGTACCATGGACCACATATATACCCAGCGGCAGATTGTACAGGAGACAAAGGAGTATAATCTGCCACTTTGCCTTGCGTATGTGGACTATGAGAAAGCTTTTGATTCCGTTGAAATTTGGGCGGTGCTGCAGTCCCTTCAGCGGTGCCAAGTTGACTGTCGGTATATCGAAGTGCTGAAGTGTTTGTACAGTAGAGCTACGATGGCTACCCGAGTACAGAATCAGAGTACGAAACCTATCTAACTGCAGAGAGGTGAAAGACAGGGTGACGTTATATTCCCGAAACTCTTCACCGCTGCATTGGAAGACGTTTTCAAGTTACTGGATTGGAAAGGATACGGTATTAACATCAATGGCGAGTACATCACTCACCTTCGATTTGCCGACGATATAGTCCTTATGGCAGAATCGCTGGAGGACCTAAGCACTATGCTCAATGACCTCAATAGTGTCTCCCAACGGATAGGTCTTAGGATGAACATGGACAAAACAAAATCATGTTTAACGTCCATATCACACCTATGCCGGTAGTTGTTGGGAGCACTAAGCTCGAAGTTGTTGACGAGTACGTTTACCTGGGACAAATAGTCTGACTAGGTAAGTCCAACATCGACCGAGAGGTCAATCGACGGATTCAACTCGGCTGGGCAGCGTTCGGGAAACTACGACACATCTTCTCGTTAGACATACCTCAAAACCTGAAAACGAAATTGTACAACTAGTGCGTGTTGCCAGTGATGACTTACGGATCTGAGACGTGGTCCTTCACTGCTGGCCGTATGGGGAAGCTCAAAGTCGCTCAGCGAGCTATGGAGAGGGCTATGCTCGGGGTGTCTCTGCGTGATAAACTTAGAAATGAGGATATCCGCAGTAGAACCAGAGTAACCGACATAGCCCAACGGGTTCTTAAGCTGAAGTGGCAGTGGGCCAGCCATATAACTCAAAGAACCGACAACCGATGGGGAAGAAAGGTGCTCGAGTGGCAACCTCGTACCGGTAGGCGAAGTGTAGGGCGACCCCCCGCTAGATCGAGTGACGACCTGGTGAGACATGCAGGACGTCGATGGATGCAGGTGGCTCAGGACCGTGATTTGTGGCATTCCTTGGGGGAGGCCTATGTTCAGCAGTGGACTTGTGAAGGGCTGTAATGATGATGATGATGATGTAAAGGATAAACGCTAATCACTATTCACAACATCAATAGTTTGTTTTAAAATATTTTATAATATTTTTAATTCTTTAACATCAACATGTACATACTTACGTAATATCAATACATCTATAATTTCATGAATGTAAATTACTACAAAATTTAAATTTTAACATTTTAAAATCGTGTTTAAATTTCGTAAATTAACATAAGATTTGAAATTAAAAAAGTGTTGACATTTAATTGACAAAGTACATAAAAATTAAGCGCTTAAAAATTATGTGGCATAATATACTGCTTGAGGCCAGCGTCATCTTTTTGTTGCCAGTTATTATTTCGTTGCATCAACATAGCATGCTGTTGTAGTTGTTGTTGTTGTGGTTGATGTAACGCCATCACATTGTTGTTGGAATAGTAATGACATTGAGCTCCTGGAGGCCTAGTGAGATCGTGGGTTTGATTGCGATACGGATGTTGTAGTTGATTATTATAATTGTTGTTGTTACCTGAAAAGTCTCCAATAGAATGTGAGTGCCTGGTTTGACCTTTTAAGTGGGGTACGGCTTGCAAAAATCCTGTATGGTGATTCTGATCAGGTCTTATCTGTTGCAATGTGGGGACTTGTACGTTAGCAGCCACTGGGTTATGACCCTACAAAAATAAAATAGATTTGTAGAGAAACTAATATGTATATTGTGATTAATAAAGAAATACCTTTACAATTTGAAATTTAATTTCTGATTAAGATTTAATATAATCTATAAAATTAGAAATAGGTTTAATGTACCTAAATCTTAAATTTTATTAAAATACGACACGATAAGATACGTTTAATTAATATATTTTGTAGTATTTTTTTATGAAAGAGGTAAAATGAAATTTAATAGTATTTGCATACCCTAGGCCAGTTTTTGGTGTTGAACATTCCTACGCCTTGAACTTGCGCGTATGTGTTGTTGAATTGCTGCATTCTAAAATGTGGTTCTTGGTTTGCTGTTGAGTGGAAAATTGATACCCAATTTGTTGGTTCTGTCGAAATTCCTGAAACTGTTTTATATGTTGAGATAATAAATGCCTCGTTATATCATTCATATCAATTTTGATATTAATTTTGTTGAAATCAGGATAAGATGTCTCATTTGGTGAGTTTATTGTAAAATTTGGCATTTTATTGTTCACAAATGCACTAATAAACTATGATACTAAAGTATAAATGGACTTCATATTTTCTTCATTTTATTTAGTTATTTATTTAAAAACATAAATGTAACACCTTAAGGTAAAGGGTATATAGGGCGGACTTAATGCCATATGGCATTCTCTGCCAGTCAACCCTGGGTGCCAAAGACAATTGTAGGCATGTGCGAAACATAATACATAAATAAAGTGTATTTATATTAAAATATAATATATACACATTACATACATATACTTAAATATATACATATTTAAATATGTATAACATATATTTACATACAATAATACAAACATACATATATGTAATGTGTATACATGCTTATAAACTTTATAAATATCCGTATTAATATATAAATAAATAAATATTTGAAGAAACAAAAATGTCAGTAAGTGCCTTCAGGTAATGTTGTCGTAGAAGTAATTTAAATGAGTTTCTATTTGTAGCATTCTTAATATCATCGGGGATGGTGTTCCAAAGATGTATAGCTTGTATGTAAATATATGTTATGTAATGTACTAAATAATACACCGTGCGTTCGCTAAGACGTTTAATTCCCGACTGCCGCCGCACGGACAATCTCGTGCCGGCTACCTAAATCTATATACCTAAATTACACTCCTATACACTAAATTCATACTTATGACTATAATAACATACCATATTTACCCTAAGTCAACCATAACAATAATACTTAAACTAATACATAACTATCTTAACTCATTTCTAATAATGATACTTAACTAATTTTAATATAAGTAGTACTTAAATTACCTTTACTTAAACTATTTCTTACCCCTAAAGATACCACACATTATACCTAAAAACAACAATTACTTACACTACTCCTTATAACTAGGTTTATTCAATCTACGTTTTCTAACAGGGCGAGCTCGGGGTGTAGCACCAAGGGCCAAAGAGAACTGCCGTTCCGGTGACTCCGGAATAGCCCCCTCTAGCTTAGACTGATCTACTCCTGATCTGACCTCTATGGGGGACGAGCTAGTCGCCTCCGCCGACCCCTCCGACCGGCGGGCGGGACTACTACTACCTATCGGCCAATAAACCTCTTGAGAATCTCTGGTGGACTGTTGATCCAAAATGGGCGTAGTAGAAGCGAGAGATAGTCTACTGTTACTTTGTCGTTTACGCAGCTGATCGATATGCCTATGTATAATTTCCCCGTCTTTACCTTCCACTTTAAAATTACTAGAGCCTAGAACGTCTACAATGCGACCCGGAATCCATTTTTCCCCCTTTAAGTATTGCCTATACCATACTTCTTCCTCTTTGCCGAAACTTCCGAAACTCACTCCTGCGGCCGCGTCCTGCTGGCGTCGCTGAGCTTGATGCACTTGGCCTTCCCTATCAGGTTTGATGACATCCAATCGTGTACGGATTCGCCTACCAAACATAAGCATTGCTGGGGACTCGCCCGTTGTTGCGTGTTCGACATTTCTATAATACATTAAAAATGCCCATAACGCCCTATCTATATTTTGATTATCTTGCAACGCCTTTTTTATTACCCGTTTTAATGTTCTTACCGCGTTTTCCGCCAGACCATTCGAGGAAGGGTGATAGGGTGCCTTAAAAACATGCTCTATGCCGTTGTGCTTGTTAAAATATTCGAACTCCTTTGACGTGAACTGTGCTCCATTGTCCGTTACTATTTGTCGAGGAAAGCCGAATCTACTAAATAATTCATTTAAGCGGTCAATTAAACAGTTGGCAGAGATACTTGTCATTTTATAAACCTCAATCCATTTCGACATGGCGTCAACTACTACCAAATATATTTTTCCCGCGATGGGACCCATGAAATCCAAATGAAGCCGACTCCAAGGCCGTGCGGGCCAGGGCCACATTCGCGGCGAGTTCCGCGCCGGCGCATCCGCCTGCGCTGCGCAGGTTATACACTCACGGCACGCTCGCTCCACCGCCTCCTCCATGCCGGCCCACCATACATAGCTTCGAGCCAGCGCTTTGGATTTCACTATTCCCATATGAGGTTCATGAATCATAGCCAAGATTTTGTCCCTGCAATTTTCCGGTACTACTAACCTATGACCCCACATTATACAGCCTAGCTCCTCGTATAATTCTTTGTGTCTATTCCAATAAGGTTGAAGATTAGTAATTTCGCAGTGTGATGGCCAGCCGTCACGAATATAACTTAGTACTTTTGATAATAATGGATCCCGCAACGTCTCCCGTTTAATGTCGTTATAGTCTAATGACAGAGCTTGTTGCACAAAATGCAGGTACGTTTGTTCGGGTGGGGTTGTCACGTTTCGTTCAGTTTTAAGCGGTAACCGCGATAAACCGTCCGCCCCATTTTCATCTGTACGGACATACTCGATGTCGAACGAATAAGTAGATAAAATAATTGCCCATCTCTGCATACGACTAGCTACCATGGTCGGTATTCCCGTATTCGTGCCAAAAATGGAAACTAAAGGTTTGTGGTCGGTGCGTAATGTAAAGCTCCTCCCGTATAAATATTGGTGAAATTTATTCATGCAAAAAATAATAGCCAGCGCTTCACGATGTATTTGGGAGTAATTCTTTTCCGCGTTATTTAACGAACGCGTTGCAAAAGCTATGCGTTTCTTAGGGTCATAATGCGCTAGTACCTCGGCACTGGACAGTATTTTTTTAATTTGAGTAAACGATGTTTCGCAATCCGATGACCAGTACCATTGTTTATCTTTTTCAAGCAAATCGTACAACGGAAATAACTTATCACTCATATTCTTTATGAATTTGCCATAGAAATTCAATATACCTAGAAACGACCGCAACTCCGTCACGTTAGTCGGCCTGGGTATCCCTAATATGGCTTCTACCTTTGAGGGATCGGTTTTAATGCCTTTGCTACTTATAATATATCCCAAATATTTCACCTCATCCACTAGAAATACACATTTACTACTTTTTAATTTGAAACCCAATTTATGTAGTCTACTTATGACTGTCTCCAGAGCCTTTAAATGTTCGTCTTTAGTTTTCCCTCCGATGATGACGTCATCTAAAAATATTTCTACTATAGGTATCCCCTGTAGTACATTACACATTATACGTTGAAATATTCCCGGGCTCGACGACAAGCCATAGACCAATCTGTTATACCTATACAAGCCCCTGTGTGTATTTATGACTGTATATTTTTTGTATCATCTAACTCGATCTGGTTGTATGCTTGTGATAAATCTATTTTGGAATAATAGCATGCCCCGCTCAATTTTACCATCAGGTCATCAATTCGTGGTAAGGGATATCGATCAATCTGCAATACCGGATTAAGGGTTGCTTTATAGTCAGCACAGATTCTCAAGGAGCCATCCGCTTTATTTACCGGAACAATCGGTGAGGCCCAGTCGGAGCAGTCGACGGACTCAATGATGCCGTCCCGCAGCATTGCGTCGAGCTGCGCGTCGACTCGCTCGCGCAGTGCGTAGGGCACCGGCCGTGCGTGGTGGAACACCGGCGCCGCCCCGTCCCGCACCCGCAACGTCGCTTTGCCACCCGTGAACCGCCCGAGCCCGCCACTAAATAGTTCCTTATACCTAGAAAATATTTTTTTTATTTCATTTGACATAGACTCTTTCTCATTCGACAAATGGTGACAATTATTATTAAATGCGGAAATTTTTATGCCTAATTCCGTTAACCATTGTCTGCCGAGTAATGATGTAGTGCCCCCTTCGATAACAAATTATTCTAATCGTTTGGTTCGGTCCGCATGGCGGACGACCGGCTTAATTATACCTAAAGGGTTTATTCTGGAGCCATCATAACACTTTAACACTATTTTACTATTTTTAATTGGATGATGGTTAAAATACTTTTCATAGGTTTGCCTATTAATACATGACACAGCCGCACCCGTGTCCACTTCCATTTTAATTGTTTTATTGTCAATTATTACGGGTAAACTCACCGGTTGGTAGTCGTTTAGGCATAGATGGTGGAAGTCTGCCTCCGGTACTTCTTCGTTTTCGACTGCTCCGTCTGCCCCGCCATAGTGTAATGGGGCCGCCGTTTGTTTTCTCCGTGTCTTACCAGCCGCGTCTGGGCACACGCGTCGCAGGTGGCCCGGGCGTCTGCACATGCTGCATATATAGACCCGGAAACGACAGTTCGAATACTCATGATCCGTCGCTCCGCAGCCTCCGCAATTGAACTGATGACCCCCAGCCCCAGGGTCACCGGCAGAATTGGTGCGTGCGCTACTGCGCGTGCGCACCGTCCCGCGCGCCACGCCCGCGCCGCTTCTCGCCGCTGCTCCGACGATCCGCTCTCCCGCGCCGCCCCCGCGCCGCACCCGTCCCCGCGTTGCCACGCCCCGCCACGTGTTCCTGAATCCTGGTATCCTTCCCCGTTGTAGTAGCACCTTCCACTGCCGCCGCGTCCCGCTCCGCTGCTTCGAGAGAGGTTGCAATTTTGACTACGCCGGTGTATGTTAGCGACTCATTCTCCGCGAACAACCGTTGCCTAATGACGTCGCTTCGCAGCCCGCAAACAAATTGATCTCGTAAGTTCTCATTAAGAGCCTCCTTAAACTTACAATGACGTGCCAGCTTCTTTAAGTCCGCGACGTAGCTCGCTATATTTTCATTGCTAGCCTGCCTGCGTTGTCTGAATCGGTACCTCTCAGCGTGCACGGATGGTGTCGGTTGTAAATGCTGACGTAGGAGTTCCACTACGTCACCGTACGATAGTTCGGATGGTTTCTTTGGACTTGCTAGGTTTGCCAACAATTCGTATGCTTCATCGCCGATTACCGCGATTAGTGTGGGTAATTTTAATTCAGCTTTTATTTGATTTACTAAGAAATACATTTCCAGTCTTTCCACATACGACGACCATGCTCCATTTCTTAAATCAAATTCACCGATTTTCCCTACCGACATTCTAATATTTACTACCGCAACAACGTATACACAAATTCAACGCTATCCGAAACTCGTTAGCCACTGTAATGTACTAAATAATACACCGTGCGTTCGCTAAGACGTTTAATTCCCGACTGCCGCCGCACGGACAATCTCGTGCCGGCTACCTAAATCTATATACCTACATTACATGTTATACATGTTTTTCCATTAACAAACGGTCACAACCCATAACACACAATCTCAAAATACACAACTATGGTTTGCGTATATATGCTGCACTAGCCCAATCGATTTTAACATATTGTATACTAGTTTGGGGTGGTACTACGAAAACTAAACTCCTACAACTAGAACGTGATCAACGATCATTAATAAAGGTCATGTACAATAAATTATATAGATTCCCTACAGAAGAACTTTACTCAGTTAGTGGTTTACTAAGTGTTAGAAAGTTATACATTTTAAATTTGTTTTTAATAAAACATAAAACAACTTTCTACGACTGCAAAACTAGTAATAAACGAGGAAAAGCTTTTGATTTAACTCTAGTCAAGACAAATTTTGCTAGTCACCAATTTAAAAGACGGGCTGGTTATTTATACAATGTAGTCAACAAAAAACTAAACATTTATTCACTGAACTCTAAGGAGTTCAAAAAGACAGTTACAGAATGGCTACTGAAACTTAAGTATGATGAAGTCGAGGCATTACTAAAAGTTATTAAATAAATTTTACATACGCAGACAAACACACACATGTGTACATATACACACTTACAACACAATACACACACAACGCAAACACACATACACACACACACACACACACACACACACACAAACACATAATAATAATAATAATAATTTATTTTATTTTCTCACCACAATACAGAATTATTGTACATAATATTATAGTATAGCCTCAATAATATACTGTGGGAGACTGGTGCCTAAGCTAGGCTTTACGCCTGTATTTCAGGACGCCAGGTCTCCGCCCTATGGTTGTAATTACAATACTTTTATTATGCACTCGTACATGTACCATATTTATAATTTACATAATATCTCCTTTCATTTATTATTATATTAACTAGTATTAATGTGTGTGTGTGTGTGTGTGTGTGTGTGTGTGTGTATGCGTGTGTGTGTGTGTGTGTGCGCGCGCGCGCGTGCGTGCTTTTGTTTGTTAGTTTGTGACTGGGTTAGTAATTAACTGTTATTCGATTAGTAATTAGATAGAATTAGTAAGTAGTTGTTCAGTGTCATAATAATTTAGTTCTTGGAGCCAGATAGTTATTTTCTTTTTGCATATAGTTTTGTTAACGTTAAATATAGGGATAATTTTATTGACTTTATTGTATAAGAAACCTCCAAGTTGACAAAAGAAACGTTTAGATAATTTGGTGGATAGAGTTATATGACAGCGGTCCACGGGGTTAAAACGCCTTTTATCTCGGGAGAGTGAGGGGTTGTATTTTAATAAAGCATGCTGTTTTAGTAAGGTACTTTGTATAAACAGTTGCCGCACAGTTAAAATTTTCAACTCTTTATATAGGAGCTCTGTAGGATAGCGATACGGCAGTGAAAAAGAGACCTTTAAGATGGCTCTCTGCGTTCTCTCTAATTGAAGCATTTTAGCTTTTGGAGCACCGCCCCAGGAGGTAATACCATATATTAACAGAGATTGGGCCAAGGCGAAGTAGACGGATTTCTTTAGTTTCTCGTCAGCCACATCTCTCAGAGTTTTAAAAACATATATAAGTTTACGCAACCTGCTATTAAGGGTATTAATGTGTTCATGAAAACGTAGAGTGCTATCAATTATTACTCCTAGATATTTTACTTTTTCAGCTTGACATAGTTTGATGCAGGTATCTGCGTTATTAAGTGAGTTGGAACATGAGTGACTTACGATGGAATATGGTGGTGATGATGTTGTTAATGTGTTATTTTTTAATCTAAATGTAACATAACATGTTTTATCTATGTTGAGTGTCAGCACATTACTTCGGAGCCAGTTAGAGACTGTGTTGTAGCCCAACTGGGCGTACGTATAGACATCTTGCCATGAACCTGCACTAAATAGGAGGACGGTATCATCTGCAAAACTTATGATCCGCCCTTTAGGAAGAGTGAGCATACTCATTTCATTAATATATATAAGAAATAAGGTTGGAGAGAGTACACTGCCCTGAGGCGTACCATAGGTAATTGTACGTTCAGCACTGATGAATTTATCCACCTGAACGCACTGAGTACGTCCACTCAAGTAGTCTTCAAAAAGTTGCAGTTGTATACCTCTAATTCCTAAACTCTCCATCCTACGTAAAAGTATGGGTACAGAAACCGTGTCGAAAGCTTTGGCGAGATCTAGAAATATGCCAAGAACCTTCTGCCCATTGTCCAAGTTTGTAACAATATAATTAGTAAGGTCATGAATCGCATCCTACGTAGATTTACCTGACCTAAAACCATATTGTGAGGGCGAAAGAAAGTTATGTTTTTCCAAGTAGTTTACGAGCCTGTTGTTTATTATGCGTTCAAATATTTTGGACAAGGCAGGCAGCACAGCTATAGGTCTATAATTATTGACACGGTCTCTGTCCCCACCCTTATAAATCGGGTGTATGATCGATTTTTTAAAAGCTTTAGTAAATTTTCCGGTTGTGAGAGCCAGATTGCAGATATATGTCAGGGGTGGGACAACTACATTAATATGACTTTTAAGGAGATCAGAGGATATTCCATCCCAACCCACAGCACAGTCATTACGGAGAGATAATATCAATCTTGCAACCTCGTCCTCATCCGTTGGTAACAATACCATGGAGTGCGAGTTGTTGTTATTGTTCTTGTTAAAAGCTTTTTTTGTTGACTCTGTAAGTCCATCCGATATCTTTTCCGCGAGATTTTTACCTATATTAGCGAAAAATTCATTAACTGAATTAACAGATAGCTCCGGAGTGGATGATGTGGTTAATAAGTGATAGGATGAATTTTCTTTCTTTTTTGCCCTATTTGTTATGTTATTTATTGCTCCCCAGAGTTGTTTAGGATTATTACTAGCATTTTTTAATTCATTTTTTTCATATTCCAATTTAATTTTTTTTAACAACTTATTACAATAGTTTCTGTACCTAGTAAAAGATGTTTTTAAGACTTCATTGTCTGGCGACTTTTTTAATTTTTTGTGCAATTTGTCTCTGTGTCGGATACAGCGTAAGAGACCTGAAGTGATCCATGGCTTAATGATTTTTTTACGGTTTGGTACTTTCACGGTTTTTGTGTTTTTTTGGATCGCTTGTTTGATAAGACTTATCATCAAATCTGCTGCTACGTGAGGATCTTGGGTATTATATACTTCACCAAAGTCGATTAATTTTATGTCGTCAGTCAACTGATCATAGTTAATGCGCGTCGTTGTTTTTTTAACCGCGATTTTGGGCATTTTGCTTGCGAGAAATAATAACACGGTTTCATGATCAGTTAGTGCTGAGTGGGCTACTAATGTTGAAGCAGGCAATAGAGTTTTAGGGACAAAATGATCAAGACATGCATTTTGTCTAGTGGGCAAAAAATGTGCAGGCAGCAGGCCGTGTGATGCTAATAAATTTAAATAATTAAGTTTGTTTGTGTCATGGCATTGTTCCTGGATGTTAATATTTATGTCCCCGGTTATTATTATATTGTTATAATGTGTGATATTAGTCAGGATTATGTCAAGCGAATGCAGGAAGTTAGTGATATCTCTATAACTTGGTGGTCGATATATTGCTAACAAAATGGTATTATGGTTTATTTTTATTTGGAGACAATTTGCATCTAAAAATGACGGTTCCTCTACAAAAACCTGTAGGTTTTCATGTATGTATACAACTACTCCCTCGTTTTGTGTTAGATTGTTAGTAGTCTTAAAGTATTTATAACCTGTTAGGTCAGGAATATTATGTGTATTGGGAAGCCAACATTCGGTTAATGTGATGATGTCCCAATCGACCTTAGTCCTAGCGAGTATGGTATAGAAACCTATCATATTTTTTGAAATACTTCTAATATTTTGATTAAGTATTTTGAGCGATTCCTTGGGGTTGAAATTAAATGGGATACAGTTGTCTAAATCACAGGTAGATGAATCCGACACTGAGACAGAATCTATGTTGTTTGTGTTATTTAGTATATTATCGAATTTTATTGTGTTTGTTTTTCATAGTTACATTTTTGTAAGTGACATTTAATAGAACTAAGTTGATAATGACAATTAATTGGTCGCCAAAAGTGGTACAGAGAGGAAGCTGATAGTATATAGTATACATTCCCGTATTGCACACAGCATGTGTATTCTTAGTTAATAATATTAGTTGTATATAATGTGTATATGTATTTGTTAGTGTAGTATTTGTGTGTTTTGTAGGATATCGTATGTATATTAAATAATGTTGGTTATTAATACAGTTTTTTAATTTAATGCTATAAACATGCAACAAGAATAATATAATACTTTTGAACAATATTGAAGATAAAATAACGCAATCTAGTCACTTTTGTCTTCGTAGTTGAACTAGATCATCTTCTGATTTGATAAGTCGACTGGGCATCCCTTCTTTTTTGCGTATGTACACCTTACCATTGGCTGTCCAACATTGTTCGTATTCACTAGTCTTAATAAACTCTCGTGCAAGGTAGTAAAGTCTCTTTGTCATGGCGGTGAGGACCTCAGATACGTATAGGAAATGCTTAGGTCCTTTTTCGTGCAAGTGGGTTGTGTTAAGACGGTTTTCCTTGTTCTGTTTATTATAGTATTTAGTTGACTTCAAAAACTGTTCCTTTGCCGCCGTGGACGAGAACTCCACAATAACTGTACCCACTGATTCAGTCTTACTCTTCAAACGAAAAATATTTGTAATATCCGTTTCCAGTAAGAAATAATTAATAATACTGCCTAGTTTTTGGACTGTGCTAATTAGGGTTTCACGGGTTTTAGGACATTGTAATGGTATATTTTTTATTTCAAGTGACGATGCTCTCAAATTTTTTTCCAAGATGTCTACCTTATTTTCTAATGTTTTTATGATCTGCTGATTTTTGTTACATTCTGCTTTTAAATTATTAATCTTAAGCACCGCCTCATCATATTTTTCCGACAAAAATGACACGTCTTCTCATAACTCAAAAACGACTCATCAGAATCATCAGAAAAAAAAAGAATCATCAGAATCGGTTCATTTAGAAAACAGTTCTGAGGTAACACACATAAAAATACAGTCGAATTGAGAACCTCCTCTTTTTTTTGAAGACGGTTGATAAAAATAATCATTTTTATTCAATATAGATTACAAAAACACTTATCGGAAGTCTTTTAAACTTTACCAGTGGTTCGGAAAAAATATCTGTCCTTGGAAGGACTAGCAAGAAACACAGCGGGACGTTTAAAAAAAACTGGCCTATATGAAAAAAGAACATTACATTCCTTATATTTTTTAAATTGTTTAAAGTGTGAACACAACATTGCAATGAATATTCTAAGTAATATAACACAAGTAGCTGACCCTGCATATGTTGTTCGGCTCTTTCCGATAAGTGACTTAATATAAAATTTATCAATAAAACTACCACAGCGCTACCTATCGGGTCCAGATTCTGTGATTACCTTTTTTAGCATTAAGCCAAAGTATATTGCAAATATAAGTTATTTTGGTTATTTTACCTAGAATTTGTTAATAACTTGACTACAGCGCCACCTGTCCAATCTTAGCATAGTTATAAACCATCATCTTATCAAAAAGAAATGTGTAAAAATGACCACAATCGGTCAAATTAATCATAAGTTACACGATCACTTACAGATGACTACTACACACAGATAATTACTAAAAGTTATTAAATAAATTTTACATACGCAGACAAACACACACATGTGTACATATACACACGCAAACACACACACACACACACACACACACACACACACACACACACACACACACACACACACACACACACACACACAGAATCACACGTACCCATTAACTCACACTCACATAAACTCGCACACTTATATGAAACCCTCAATATATAAATATAAGCTTAGTTTCTTGTATTTCTTTAATTAATCTGTTCGCGACGGTTTAAAGAGTTTAAGCAAAAAGTGATGAAAGAATATTAATTTGTTTAAAAAGTGAAATTACTAACAAAATCGAGCAAATTGTGTATTAATATGGGTTTACAATGTGTTTACAACTCTTACTATATTTGTATAGAATGTCGTTTTTAATAATAGTTGATATAAACAATTTTAAGCATTTAATAAAAATTCGACCAATCACAGCGCATCATATCGTGGAACTTTCTGGAAGTTAAATTAACTGCGCAATAGTTTGTATGAAAATAATAAGAATATTTTTGTGTTCCAAAAGAGTTGTTAATATAATATTTAGTTAGCATATGATGTATAGATTGCAATAATAAAGAAATAATTTGTGTAAATAGACGCATTTGATAAATATAGTAAAATTAAAGATTTAATGTACACATTTGTTATGAAAATTTGGTACATTTTCTTTAATAACTTTTTTAAATGTAAATATATTGAGTAATCTTTATCACATACTGATAAAGGACCAAAATGCCTATTTAATAGTGTATAGCGTGTTAGTGTAAAAATTAGCATTGTATAGAAAATATTGCGATTTGTGCTAATTACATAATGAAAATGTTTAAAAATAAAGAGGCAAAACCGGAAAATGGCAAGCGGCTCTCTATACAGTATAGCCGAAGTCTACCTTATGGGGGCAAATCACAGTAACGTTGTAGTAGGAAGAACTACCAGTAACAAGCAGTAGTATCCGGTAGTAGCTGAAGTGACTAGTAGCAGAACACAGTGAACAGTTATAGTGAAATAGAAAAAGTTTAGCTAGCCGAAAAAGGTCGTAACTGAAAATCGCAGTTACACATAGTCGAAAAAAGTGGCAACTGAAAATTCTCAGTTGCATATAGTAAAATAGTGTTAGCTAGCTGAAAAAAGTGGTAACTGAAAATTCGCAGTTACATATAGTGAAAAAGTGTTAGCTAGCCGGAAAAAGTGGTAACGGAAATTTCGCCTTTACATATAGTGAAAAGTGTTAGCTAGACGGAAAAGTGGTAACTGATATTCGCAGTTACACAAGTGTTAAATTCAACTAATTTTAGTTGATTAATAGCTGCTAGTCAGTAGTGTTAGAAAACCAGCTACTACCAATAGATATTTTGATACTACCAATAGATATTTGTTACTTCCAATAGATATTTTATATTACCAATAGATATATTTGAAAATACCAATGAAATTTGTTACTTCCAATAGATATTTGATATTACCAATAGATATTTTGAAAATACGAAAAGAAATTTTAATACCAATAGAAATTTTAATATTACCGCGTATTTTAATTAAATCTGTTTAAAATATATAGTGACCAACCAATAGTGAACAACCATAGTTGAACAACCGTGTTCAATAAATAAATTGTTATAAAATTTCGCGACTAATTAATCAGTCGAACCGCTGGCCACTCCCTTGCTGTTTTAATTTATAAATCGTGCATTTTTAATTCTGAACCTCAGTCCACAGTTCTCCAACAGCATACACAGAGACGGCAGTGAAAGTATCCTCCGGAACCTATAGGTGTAGGACGTGAGCGGCTCGCGGAGTATCTTCGACAACATTTACTCCGGAGAGTTACGCCCGTCCGGCACATTCACTGGTCTTTCGAGCCGGATACTTCCGTTTATACTCCGAGCCGAGTTCAGCATTCGCTGGTCCTTCGAGCCGGATCCTTCCGTTTATACTCCGAGCCGAGTCCAGCATTCGCTGGTCCTTCGAGCCGGATCTCATCCATTTGTATTTCGGAACCGGATACATAGTCACTACCGTATTAAAGTTGCAGAATTTTCAGAATCAAGATGCCGATCACTCGTTCGCAAAGAAGGGGAGCCATGGCGTGGACCGTCGGTCTGGAAGGAGGCCCGTCGGACATTACCGACGCCGTCCGCCACCAGATGCCACCACGCTCACCATCGACAACAGAGGGCGCTGAGGCGCCATCTTGCCCCCGCGATGGGGGGGTACTCCTGCCCGTGCCGGCCACTACAACCGGTACACCGAAGCAGATGAACCAAATAGAGGGCAACGATGACATTTGCTGTGCATCACCGCCAACAGTCCGGGAAGACTCCCGCACCGAAGAGCCACCGAGGGGCCACCGAGATAAAAGTTTTTTTTTTTTTTTTTTATAGGAGAGGGGGCAAACGAGCATGCGGCTCACCTGATGGTAAGTGACTACCGCCGCCCATGAACAACCGCAACACCAGGGGAATTGCAGATGCGTTGCCGGCCTTTTAAAAAGGAGTAGGCTCTTTTCTTGAAGGTCCCTAAGTCGTATCGGTCCGGAAAAATCGCTGATGGTAATCGATTCCACAAGGAAGTCGTGCGAGGAAGAAAACATCTTCTAAATCGCACAGTGGTGGACCGCCAATCATCCAGATGGTGTGGATGGTATCGGGAGTTCTGCCGCGATGTGCGTTCATGAAATTTGGCGGCTGGGATTAATCCGAACAATTCCTCAGAGCACTCCCCATGGTAGATGCGAAAGAAAATGCAAAGAGATGCAACATCTCTTCGCAGTGCCAATGAATCGAGCCGATCGGAAAGGGCTCGGTCGTCGACGATTCGAGCCGCTCTGCGCTGGATGCGGTCAAGTGGAAGGAGCTGGCACTGGGGAGCCCCTGCCCAGAGATGGGAACAGTATTCCATGTGAGGCCGAACCTGCGCCTTGTAAAGTTGCAGGCGGTGTGCCGGCATGAAATACTGTCCCGCTCTGCTGAGCACGCCAAGCTTTTTAGAGGCCAATTTGGCCTTCTCTTCCAAGTGACCACGAAACTGCACGTCACTCGATATGTCGACTCCGAGGATACCGATACTGGCTGAGGCAAGAAGGGGAGTGCCTTGAAACTGAGGAGATACGACAAAGGGGTTCTTTTTAGCGGTAAACGCGCAAACTTGTGTCTTCTGAGGATTAAACTGGACTAGATTTAGTCGCCCCCAATCCGAGACTTTGTCCAGCAAAGACTCGACTTCAGACACAAGTTTGTTCCGGTACTCGGCGACGTTTTCCCGAGAAATATTGGCCCGGCCGGTGTATAGAGCATCACCAGTGCTGTCATCCGCATAGCAATGAATGTTACCAGTTAGCAACATATCATTGATATGCAGAAGAAACAGCGTTGGTGATAGCACACAGCCTTGTGGAACACCAGCGTTAATAGGCTTGTAGTCAGAACATGCACCGTCTACAACGACCTTGATGCTCCGATCTGCAAGGAAGCTGGTGATCCAATTGCACAATTTCTCGGGAAGCCCATAGGAAGGGAGCTTCGAAAGAAGCGCTTTGTGCCAAACCCGATCGAAGGCCTTCGCAATGTCCAGACTAACGGCCAACGCCTCCCCCTTGGACTCTACTGCCTCCGCCCATCTATGGGTCAGGTAGACTAGAAGATCACCAGCTGATCGACCCCGACGAAAACCGTATTGGCGGTCACTGATCAGCTGGTGATCCTCAAGGTACCGGATGAGCTGGCAGTTAATAATGGATTCCATTATTTTGGAGAACAAGGAGGTGATCGCGATAGGCCTATAGTTGGACGGGTCTGAGCGGTCGCCTTTTTTAGGGATCGGGTGGACAAAAGCTGTCTTCCATGAGTTCGGGACAACGCCATGGGAGTAGGAGTACCGGAAAAGACGCGTTAGAACCGGTGCCAACTCCGGAGCACACGTCCTCAGCACAATTGGGGGGATTCCGTCAGGCCCACTCGACTTGTGGATGTCAAGGGAGAGGAGTGCTCTGCGAACCGAGCGCTGTGAGAATAGCACATCCGGCATAGAGCACTCACACCGCGGGATGGTTGGCGGTGTGTTCCCCCCGTCATCAACAGTCGAGTTGGACGCAAAAAGGGAGCCTAAAAGGTCGGCCTTCTCTTTTGCGTCGTGGGCCAGTGAGTCGTCCTCCCTGTGCAGAGATGGTAGTGATGGCTTACAGAAATTCCCTTGGACAGCCTTGGAGAGAGACCAGAATGCACGGGTTCCCGAAGGAAGGCGAACTAGTTTCTCGCCAATTCTGCCTATGTGCTCAGACTTTGCCTTGGCAATAACTCTTTTGAAGGACCTGGAGGCGAAGTTATACTTCTTTTTAAGTGTGCTGGTGTTTACATCCCGAGTCACCGAAGCCGCAGCCCAGGCTTGATAACACTCCTGCTTTCTGCGCAATGCAGTCTTACAGGAGCGACCAAACCAAGGCTGAGATCTGCCTCCAATGGGTACCACAGATGATGGAATAAATAGTTCCATTCCCTGTAGCACCACATCAGTGACAGAGTCAGCAACAGCGCTGGGATCATCCGGCGAGAAGCAAACACGCCCCCATGGGTAGGATGCAAAGAAAGACCGCATTTCGTCCCAATCCGCCGACCTGTAATGCCAAACACGGCGGCAACCTGCAGAACGCAACCGCGAAGGGAGCGTGAGTGGCACCATACTCCGGATCAGACAATGGTCCGAAGAGCCGAGAGGGGCAATGACGGAAACCTGATATCCGTCCGGATGAGAGGTCAGCAGAAGGTCCAACAGGGAAGGTGTATGATCCTCCACATCTGGAATCCGTGTAGGCGAAGTAACCAGTTGTGTCAGACCATATGCCAAAGCAAAGTCATAAACAGATCTCCCCGCATGATCGGTTAAACGTGAACCGAGCCATTCGGCATGGTGGGCGTTAAAATCGCCAAGGATCACGATCTCTGCGGATGGGACCTGTTGTAGCAAGGAATCTGTAGCCATTTGGACGTGGTCGATGAGTCGGTCTGTTTCGGCATTACCGCTATGGGACCTATAGAGGCACCCGTAGACGCGCGGATGGTCGTCGCTGTCTACGCGTAGCCAAAGGATGGACAGGTCCGAACCTTCAAGACTGCCGAGGCGTCGAGAACAGATGTCCTCTCTGACATACACGCAAACTCCAGCCCGAGGCACAAAGGAGTGCTCCAATTTGTACCCCGGGCAGGAGAGATACGAAATATCAGCCGGAGAGGAAACCTGCGTCTCGGTCAGAAAGAGCAAGGCCGGCTTCGCCGTCTCGAGATGGTAGTGGACGGCGTTTAGGTTAGAGTGAAGTCCCCTGATGTTGCAGAAATTCACGGATAGCGTGGCAGGGGTCGCCTTGGTATTGTTGCTCAGTTTGCCCCAAGCAGTTTTGTTTTTGAGCGGAATTTTGCCCCCCCCAGAATACGCGGGGCAGCCTGAGCACCCACGCTCAGGATTGGAATAACATGGTCGTGGATGCTCAGCGAGGGATTCTCCAGGGGTACTGGTACCCTCCTGGGGTAGTCTACTTTGTAATTCCGCTACCATGTTGATGGGGGGGGGGGGGGGGGGGGAATTGGGCCTCCGGCCACCTGCACTCACCAGACGAAACGCAGAAGCAGAGCCTCTACTTCACGCCGGTATTCTGTGAGGTCGTGGTACCAACCCGGCTCGAGCCTGCCCATACGTGCAACAGCAAAAAAACTGCTGCGGGGCTCTACCACCGTTAAAGTACAAAGTACAAAGTCAAAGAGGACTATTCGGCCCAATAAAAAAGTTTTGAAGGCTCGTGAAGAAGTGTTGAGAATTAAATTGGAACTCGCACAAATTTCCTTACAAATAGCTGAGGAAGAATATGAATCGGACGACTATGATGAAGATGGTCACTCTAAAAGCGAGTACGTCCGATCTTGGCTCGAAAATTCCGTAGCCAAGCAAAAGCCAACTCAAGGCGCCGCCACCGGAGGGGAGGCCCCACTAAACAAAACCGTCACAAGGCCACCCCCGGAGGTTGTCGACCTCAGTGAGCCGCAGAAGAAGCTCACAAACCAGGGTTCGAAGGTTGATGAAGACAGGGGGCTCCTATCAATTGTATCAGAGCTCACCTACCAGGATCCCTATCCAGCAGATATACCGAAGAATCCCATGCCAACAAAGCCTAATCAGGCATCTGTCATTAATGAAGACAGAGGGCTCCGACCATTTATATCGGAGCTCACATCCGCTATAGCCGCACTCGCTGACAAACCAAAACCAGAGAGTGCATCGTCGCATACTTTCGCAGCGTCGAAAGCTATAATGACACTGCCGAGCTTTAGCGGAGCACATACCGAATGGCTTTCGTTCCGTGCCATTTACGAAACAACCCGAGACTACTTCAATGATATCGAAAATACTGCAAGACTACGAAGAAGTCTACAAGGAAGAGCCTTGGACAGTCAGTTCAGAACTCATGGGGCATCCTAAGCCAGATGAGATCATGCGAGAACTGGAGCTACAATTTGGGCGTCCAGACTCAATTGCACAAGCCGAAACCGAGAAATTACGAGGGTTACCACGCTGTACAGAAGCGCCTAGAGATATCTGCACATTCGCGAGCAAAGTGAGTGGAAGGGTCGTCACTCTACGAGCACACAAACGAGACCATTACCTCATCAACGCAGAGCTGCTGCAAAGTTGCCAAATTCTATACGTGCACAGTGGTATAAAGTTTACACCGAAAAATACGACTCTAGACCAGACCTCGGTTCCTTCAGCGAGTTTATCACCGAACAAGCTCGCTTCTGCAGTGCATTTGCGCCTCCTGAAATTATAAACGGAGCGCAGAACAATCGTTCAATACACAGAACGCACGCGGCTACCACTAAGCCGTCTCCGAAATGCAGTGTGTGCCAAAAAGAGGGTCATTACGAATCCGACTGCAAAAAATTTAAAGAAGCAGATGTCGATAGAAAATGGGAAATTGCAAAACAAAGCAATTTATGTTTCCGCTGTTTGCGTTACAGAAGTCAAACACACAAATGCAAAATCAATAAGTGTGGCATAAAAGGATGCACCGCGACACATAATCGATTTCTCCACCACAATAAAAAGGAGAAGACAGAGGTCACACAAAGAGAACCTCAGGAAACAGTAGCAAATTCATTCGCTGTGTCAAAGCATCACGCCTATCTAAAAATAATCCCAGTTCGAGTAATTGGACCGGCGGGAGCTGTAAACACACACACCCTGCTGGATGATGGGTCAACAGTCTCATTGATGGATGAGGAGATTGCCAAACGAATCGGAGCTACAGGGCGGTTGGACTCTTTTAAGATCACCACCATCGGGAACAATACCCTCGATTCGCCGAACTCCCGAAGAGTCAAAGTTTCACTGAAGAGTCTCCAAAGAAAAAGGGTGCCATTCAGAGCACGCTCGGTCGCCAGCCTAAACTTGGGGCCACAGACTGTGTGTGCAGCAGATATAGAAAATTGTAAACATTTAAAAGACCTGAAGGAGCAACTAATATATGACTCCGGCAACCCAAGGATCCTAATAGGACAAGACAATTGGAGACTCCTGATAGCCACTCAAATCCGCAGAGTTCCGCCGCACCAACCAATCGCCTCGCTCACAGAATTAGGATGGGTGCTACACGGGGCACACACTAAAGCCCCGTATCAGCGCGTCCACGCGGCCAATGAGCTGCACACGAGCGAGGAAATCATAAAGGATCATAGTAAAGTGGATGACTGGCGCTGGGTACCTACCAAATTAAACATAGCTGACACCGCTACGAGGGACGTACCACCGAACTTCGACTCCAATCACGAGTGGTACAACGGCCCATCGTTTCTTTACAAAGAACCGTCAGCATGGCCGACCGAAAAACCCACGTCATCCGAACCAACCGGTGAAGAAAGATCCTTCACCGTTACAGAATTGCATAAAGTGCCGCTATTCAGAGAAGTCATTCCCGATCCAGTAAAGTTTTCGAATTATGCATGGCTCTAGAGATATCCTCATACATTTCCTCCACCTCCTGATCGGGGTGTGCCGAGGTTGGTGCGTAAACCTATATGACCTTCAGCGAATACCGTTTGGTGATTCTGAGTATAAGGTACGCAACCCTCGTCGACACACTCTCAATCTTTACAACGTTGTTAACGAGAGACTTGTGGACGATAAATCCGACACCTCCTTGGAACAGATGGTCGCCCTCCCGGTAATAGAGTAAGTTGCCGGATTCGAGGATTACCGTGTCCTCCCCCTCTCTTCGGACTTCGGATAATCCTATAATATGCCAGCGTAACTTGTATATCTCTTCTTCCAGCTCCACAATCTTCTCGTCAGTCCTCAGGGTGCGTGCGTTGTATGTTGCCAGGTCGAGTCGTCGTAGGTGGCAACCGAACCTCCACCGGAGATTCTTAGCACCCCCTGCCCCGCCGTTACCATGGTCGCCACCGTAGCCAGGAATAGCGGGGCCACCGGGGACTGGGGGCCGTCTCTTCGTTACTTTCATCATGGGGGGTATATTGCCATAGTTGCCACGCTTGGCGAGCGGGTTGACAACCGCAGTTTTTTTATTGTATTTTTGCCGTTACCAGGAAGATGCTGCTGCCCATCTCCTGCCTGTTTCCCTTTGTCGCCTTTTACGACACCCACGGGAAGATATGGGTAGTAAATATTCTTAACCGCCACTACACGGCAAAGAGAAAAAAAATACAATTTAACAAATCAACTAATTTTAACAGATAATAGTTTCTATCAATGTTAACATTATTTATTTAATTTATAGTCATAAAAAATAATAATTGAATATAATACAATATAACACTAATTTGTTTAAGTTATTCAGTTGAGATTATTCTGTGTGGAACTTGATTGACTTTCAAATGACCATAGGTTTATGTCATTAATGTAATTGTCAATTGTATATGCTTTTTATATTTATGTAAAGGCAAGTCAAGCATTGAATCAGGTATTTTGTTGAAAAATCGAATGCCTTGTGCCATAAATGAATTGTAAGTTTTCTTTAGTCTAAAAAATGGTATAACAAGTTTATTTTTATTTCTAGTATTAAGGTCATGTATGTTACTATATTTATTATATGTATGTAAACTTTTCCTAACAAATATTATATTAGAGTATATGTATTAAGAAGCAACAGTTAATATGCCGAGCTCTTTAAATCGTTCCTTTAGAGACACTTGTTTACCCAAGTTATAAATGGAACGAACCGCGAAAAAACAAATATCATATTGATATCCGATGCCATACCCCTAAGTAAGATACCAAAGGACATAACACTATGGAAACAACTGAAATACACTAAGAGAGCAGTTTCTACATCAGTTAACTGTCTAACTGTCTTTAAACCAATCTCTGCCTATAGATCACAAAATTCTTTATATTTTGATGTACCACTAATATATTTAAGTAGAGTTAAATATTTTAATAGTAGTAGCGTCCGAATAAAATCTATTTACAAAACAATTATTTCAATTTAGGTTATATCCGTGTTCGCGCCAAACGTTGTCAAGAATCGACGCCAGATATCACTTGGCTCGGCGTGATACCGGTTGAAGTTCGGCCGAGCGTGGCAATGGCGCGCGGGTCACGAGCGAAAAAGTGAGTCGTCTGTAAGCGGTGCTGACGTTAGCACGCTGTCATTTTTGTCGGGAACTCGGAATAATTAGGCGCGGACAGTAAATATACGGTCTAGGATTGGTAACGCGCATCCCTACTGGAGAGCTTCTCAGGGACACATTGTGTCTGACTCAGAATCGGCATAAGTGCATTCGGCAATATTAGCTAGTGCGGCCTGATATTCTAGAACTAACTGTTGCTACCCGAAACGGTAGTGACCTTTGATCCGTAAACTCCGTGTGCGTTTTGTGCGTTAACCTTATACCCAGCGATAGTTAGTGGCTTCTGTAAGTTAGTTAATCGTACGATAGAGTTAATTGACTGTCATCGTGACGAACGAGAAAAGTGACTGTGGACAACGCCTCGGAAGGCCCCCTCAAGTTGGAGCGGTGTCGACGCTCGGGCTGCAGCCGACGACCAAGGTCTAGGTTCAATCACCATCAGTCACACCCAGCTACACATCATATCACCGTATTTCCCTTACAGTACACAAACACATGCGACCAGACCGACTCCGGAGGGACCAGGCGCCTTGGATGTAGGTAAGTAAGCTCCGTCTAATTCCTCCCGGTCGACTGGCCGTACTATAGAACGCTCCCCCATATATTTTAGTGTAATTAGAGAAATTCCACGTGGCCACATTGAGGCCCGACCTATGTCTGCTCGGGAATTCTTCTGCTCATGGGCCCCGGAGGATTTGACCCTTTAAAGGAGCAGCCGTAGGCCGTAGCAATCCGTTTTATGTAGTTAAAACGGATTGCTATGGCCTATTTGTGTAGTTAAATTTATAAAGGCAGTTCGTATTTCAATCATGCAGCTTTTTCAAATTATATTTCGATATAAAGTTATACACACACAGGCGCGCTCGTAAGCTACCTAGCTACACAGACATAGGATCGTGTAAACTGCACCGAATCGTGTCACCATGGCAACGGCCCAGGCATACAGTGACTTATATAAAGGCCCGGGTACAGGGCTACACTGTATAACACCTTCAATGAAGTTTGCAGCGGCGTGAAATTAGATAACGATTAATAAAACAGCGTTTCTAAATGAGTTATTTGAGTTGATGTTTAGGTAAATAATAAAAAATTCTAATTACACTTTCATTCAATCTTCTTCTTCTGGTGCCTCTCCGACTAGCGAAGGTTGGCAGTCAGCTTAGAGAACTCCGCTCTATTCTTTTTCACTGCAATCATTTACTCGGGTGACAATTTTCTGCATATCTTCAGCAGATGATGCTATGAGGACTGTATCGTCTGCATATCTAATATTATTTATATTCCGGCCATTTAATTTGACGCCACAGTCTAGATCCTCGATTGGTTCCGCTATTATAGTTTCTGAGTACAAATTAAATAGCGTAGGTGACAGAATACAGCCCTGCAAACTCCCCTTTTAATTTCAATATGCGCTGTCTCCTCATTATCAACCCGAACAGTAGCTCGTTGATTCCAATACAGATTCTGAATTATACGTATATCCTTGTCATCTAAGCCGATATTTTGTAATATTGTAATAAGGCGATCATGCAACACTCGATCAAAAGCTTTTTCGTAATCTATGAAGCAAAGAAAAACATCCTGCTGCATATCTAAACATTTTTGCACCAAAACCTATATAGCAAATGAAGCTTCTCTTGTACCAACTCCTGATCTAAAGCCGTACTGGCTATCTGCGAGGTGTTCGTCACATTTTACTCTTATGCGATCTTTTCATTCAATACAGCCTATAAAAATTTCATCGCTGAACAAAGGCCTCTCCTTCAGTTTCGTTCTGTTGCCTCTTACGACACGACATCCACGGGATGATATGGGTGTTAAATATTTTTACGCTTTAACTACTAACTACAATTTTCAAAAGCATTTTAAAATCGCCATATTTTCGGAACGGTCTTGTTGGTCATATACCGGCACCCTATGTGGTAGTGGTTCACGTCTGGTATTTTACAAAAAAACCGAACTCGTCAATGGCAACCCTTATGGCCCTTATGTGTGTTAAAATATGATTTTGTAGCTTCGATACAGGACGTTTTTGAGTTGAGTGGAGATGAATCATCATCATCATCATCATCATCATTACAGCCCTTCACAAGTCCACTGCTGAAAATATGCCTCCCCCAAAGAATGCCACAAAGCACAGTCCTGAGCCACCTGCATCCATCGACTTCCTGCATGTCTTACCAGGTCGTCACTCCATCTCGTGGGGGGACGCCCTACACTTCGCCTACCGGTACGAGGCTGCCACTCGAGAACCTTTCTTCCCCATCGGTTGTCGGTTCTTCGAGCTATATGGCCGGCCCATTGCCACTTCAGCTTACTAATCCGTTGGGCTATGTCGGTTACTCTGGTTCTACTGCGGATATCCTCATTCCTAAGTTTATCACGCAGAGAAACTCCGAGCATAGCCCTCTCCATAGCTCGCTGAGCAACCTTGAGCTTCCTCATCCGGCCAGCAGTGAAGGACCACGTCTCAGTTCCGTATGTCATCACTGGCAACACGCACTGGGTGTACAGTCTCGTTTTCAAGGTTTGAGGTATACCTGACGAGAAGATGTGCCGTAATTTCCCGAACGCTGCCCAACCGAGTTGAATCCGTCGATTGACCTCTCGGTCGAAGTTGGACTTACCTAGTCGGACTATTTGTCCCAGGTAAACATACTCGTCAACAACTTCGAGCTTAGTGTTCCCAACAACTACCGGCATAGGTGTGACATGGACATTAAACATGATCTTAGTTTTGTCCATGTTCATCTTAAGACCTATCCGTTGGGAAACACTATTGAGGTCATTGAGCATAGTGCTTAGGTCCTCCAGCGATTCTGCCATAAGGACTATATCGTCGGCAAATCGAAGGTGAGTGATGTACTCGCCATTGATGTTGATACCGTATCCTTTCCAGTCCAGAAGCTTGAAAACGTCTTCCAATGCAGCGGTGAAGAGTTTCGGGGATATGACGTCACCCTGTCTTACACCTCTCTGCAATTGGATAGGTTTCGTACTCTGGTTCTGTACTCGGATAGTCATCGTAGCCCTACTGTACAAGCACTTCAACACTTCGATATACCGACAGTCAACTTGGCACCGCTGAAGGGACTGCAGCACCGCCCAAATTTCGACGGAATCAAAGGCTTTCTCATAGTCCACATACGCCAGACATAGTGGCAAATTGTACTCTTCGGACTTCTGTACAATTTGCCGAAGGGTATGTATGTGGTCTATGGTGCTAAAGCCCCTTCGGAAACCGGCTTGTTCGGGAGGCTGGAAGTCGTCAAGTCTGCGCGCAAGACGATTCGTAATGACTCTCGAAAACAGCACGTAGACGCGGCTCAGAAGGGAAATCGGTCTGTAGTTCTTCAAGAGAGCGTTGTCACCTTTCTTGAAGAACAAGACCACCGCACTTCTGCTCCACGCCTCCGGTGTAATGCCACCATGGAGGACGGAATTAAAGAGCCTCTGAAGGACTTCAGAGAGAACGGTTATGAGTGGAGATGAATGCCATGGACTAAAAGCCTGGTGTGACACCGACACAACATCACGTTAGGGAGTATTCATGAGGATCTCCCAACTTAAAAAAGATAAAATTACTTGTTCATCTACTCAGTTAAAAACATATCGTATTGCAGCAGTATTTGTATAATATAATATTATTTAATTTTACTTTCGTAATGATTTTGTAGTATTGCATATTTCTTAATGATCGAACAAAAAAACATATCGTCATATTTAATTTTGAGTAATATTAAAATAACAGGGTAGTGGCGGTGTAAGAATATACACTACACCAAACGACAAAAGGAAATAAAACAGGAGATTGGTAGCAACATTTGTTATAACAACTCAAAACATTTAAAAACGCAGTTTCTAAATGCAAGCTCACTCAAATTCTCAGGTGTCCCGGAAAAGATGCTATCACTCTCGGTCTTCAGCTTCGACAGTTGGCTCTTTTTGGCAGACATATCTCTGGCAAAGACTTTTTGTAACGTGAGCGGAATGGTTTCAGGACTCTGGATTAGAGCACGAGGGGGACGGAGCGTTGACTTCATTAGACGAGACCTCTTCAAATTAACGTGTAGGTTTAGTATGCGTTCAATCATTTGGTGATCACTATCAGTTTTCACCCTAGCGATCACTGAGACATCTCTGAACAGTTGTCGTCTGGTCGTCATAATGAATTCACTCTCATATTTTGTCAAACCGTTTGGGCTCGACCAGGTCTTATTCCTGTGACGTTGCTTCTGTAACAAAGAGTTCGTCTCAAAGAGTCCCTCGTTCACCATGAAGTCGGCTAGGTGCTGGGGTTTCCCTTGAGTTTCGTTGCCTTATTCCGAATTTCCCTACCTTCAGCTCACCGTTCTCTCTTGTGCCTGTTGTGTGCGTTTTGCGTTGAAGTCTCCCATTAACACCGTATAGTGGGTTTTTGGACGGAATATATGGTTTAGAGATATGCTTATACATTTCCTCCACTTCCTCATCGGGATATGCCGAGGTTAGTACGTAAGCCTGTATGAACTTCAACGAATACCGTTTGGTGATTTTGAGTATAAGGTACGCAGCCCTCGTCGACACACTCACAATTTTCACGACGTTGTTAACGAGAGATATTTGTACGATAAATCCGACACCTCTTTGGGACAGATGGCCCTCCCGGTGATAGAACAAGTTGCCAGATTCGAGGATTATCGTGTCCTCCCTCTTTCTTCGAACCTTAGATAATCCTATAATATCCCAGCGCAACTTGTCTATCTCTTTTTCCAGCTCTAACAGGTCTCTCTCCAGGTCTAACGAACCAAAGCATTAATATAGAAGGTCTCTATGATGCATAAGCATTATGATAGCAGAGTTATGACTTGAAGTCCCATATGAATAAGACATACAATAGTATAGTCTATAAAATAAAGCAAATATGTGGAAGGTCTCAAATATGTAAAAGCATTATATTGAAAGAAATGGGACTTGAAAAGGATTATTATAGTGGCGTGTAGGTTGCTTCGCAGCCTCTGAGACCGAGGTAAACTTGGACTCATTAACCGATGTGTCCTAGACATATCATCTTAGTGCCGGTGGTAAGCGGGTTTGTTGTAGCAATACGACTTGCCCGTGGACATCGCACACCCCTACCGTTTGTGGGCGACGTCTTAGCGCATAGCGTTATGATACGTCGGCTATCTTTCGGATTAGGGTGAGTGTGTTTGGTACTACTTTTAAGTGCAGCAAGCATACTCAACTTCATGTCTTAGTGCAATAGCGCTATGATACGTGGAGTTTTGGCTACTGATGTCTTAGTACCGTACTACTATGAAGCGTTGGTGGTATTTTTAGTTAACAACATTATCAATTTTGTTACCAAAGTCGATAGGGATCATGTGGGTGTGTTGTGAGGGGGCGCCATCCGTATGATAGTTGCATTGATGCTTACTGCTACTTGCAGTATTGCGTCTTGTGATGGATCTGCGGGTGTGCTGCACCTGATTCGATGCATCTTGTGATGTCTGTTGGGACTGGATGGGGGACCTTGGGATGGTGTAAGCCTGACGATAGTCGTATTGATGCTTGTTGCATTCTGCACCATTGCGTCTCTGCGATGGTTGTTTGGCGGGTCGCTATTGTCAATGGCGCTCTCTGCATCTTGGTTTGATTCACAACCTAAGTAGCTTTGTCCAAGTAGGGTCCCTTCATTGCGGGCTGCAGACTGTCTGCCCTCCATGATGTTTTATATAACAACATTTTAATATATCTCTATAAAGTTCCCACCTTTGAAAGATTGAAGGCAACTTGTTGGTGGATGAGACAAACATGATCGAAAAATGCATATACTCAACGTCAGTGACACAAACCCTTTCTGATGGCGAATTATTACTATTATCTTATAACTGCCTATTGGCTATATCAGCCATTGTATTGGTTGTCGGAGCATATGTGTCGACCTCATGCGGGTGGTAGCTGGAGGGAGAATCTGAGGAGGCTCTCAAGGCTGCGGCCGAAAGCCGCGCAACGTGGGACCCCATTCCCTTGAGGTGAGCGGTAGACTCATGACACGCTCTGCGGCCAATTGGCCGTGCTGACCATGCAATTGGTGGTGATGCCTTACACTTACATCACGTCTGCAGGAACGGCGGTCTGGCAGGTGGTGGCGCTCACGGAAGGTTTTTTATGGCCAGTGTGCCTATTGTTGCCTAACCCGTGTGACGTACATTCACTGTGGCTGGATTTGATCGTATTCTGTATGGCGTTTACACGCATTGACATGCGCGACTTCGGTCGATGTTTGTGCTTACGCACTGTCAAGGGGCCAAGTCCTCTTGTACTGGCTCGCCAGGGAAGCGCATTAAAATGGTTGGCGCTCACCGTGCGCGGCGTGTGCGGAGCCGTGTACCTCCTCCACATTTTGTTTAAAATGTGGGAGAGCGAAGCCCTTGTAGCTGGTATTTGATATAAATATTGTGAGCCTTTTCCAAGCGGGAAGGGATTAATTAATAAGGAATTGACTGTTGTGAACCAGATACAAGTGGAATAGGGACAATTTATTGTTCTTAACCTTTTTAAGCTCTGTCTTCGTGAATGGGGTTCTTTAGCTTATAAGACGCTACCAACAGCTTTCGATTGCTCTCGTGAATATTCATTCTTCCAAGACACACCTAAAAGAACTAAGTTACTATGCAAACACAACGTAAAAAAGGGTCCTAACTAAGACGATCACGCCATAAATTTATTAAACGGCCTATATTTAAACCTTTAGAAAGATCAAGATATACTGGTCACATAAATTAGACATATTTATATATCTTACAGATATAGATTCTAAAGAAATACAATTGTAAGTGGATATATAGAAGAAAAAAAAAAGAAAAAAGAGGGGGGGGGGTTCGTTACAATGGACAAAACTATGACCTGAAAATTGCAGATCTGTGAAGTAAGTCGTAAAGTTGTTGACACCTTGCGTTCCCTTTATCGTCTTAAAAATTTCCTACCTTTCAAAACCAAGCTTACGCTTGTTCATTCCCTCATTCTACCTACTATAGATTATGCAGATGTATGTTACCTAGATTTGTCACAAAATCTTCTTAACAAGTTGGAGCGTCTTCTTAATAATTCCATAAGGTTTATTTTTGGTTTACGTAAGTATGACCACATATCTTCCTATCGTTCAAAGCTTAAATGGCTACCTATACGTCAAAGGCGATGTTCTAGAATATTACTTGTACTTTATTCAATTTTAAACGATCCAAGGTCGCCTTCTTGTTTTAAGGATAACTTTCATTTTCTTCATTCGATTGACGGTCGAATACCACGACAATCTTTAAAAAGATCATACATTATATAGGCATGGGAGTAAGTGGAAAATCCTTTTAAGTAAATATATACTTGTGGCAGCGTGCCCCGCTCTTCTATAGCAAGAATTAAATAAACACAAAATAGATTATGTGTCGGACGGGCGTAACTCTCCGGAGTAAATGTTGTCGAAGATACTCCGCGAGCCGCTCACGTCCTACACCTATAGGTTCCGGAGGATACTTTCACTGCCGTCTCTGTGTATGCTGTTGGAGAACTGTGGACTGAGGTTCAGAATTAAAAATGCACGATTTATAAATTAAAATACGAATCCCGCTTGTTTGTGGCAAGCTCTGCAAGTAGTCGTCCATATAGTGATTTCTTTTTATGGCGACCGCAGCTTCTGGGTATGCCTCTGCATGTTCTTCAGCATTTTTATTTTTGATGTATAATGCTGTGCACGGTGATGATGTCGCTCCAAAGATGATTGATGTCATCCTATATTCTTCCGGTTGGTCCTCCCGCCGCTTGCCTCTCCACAAGAAACGTAAAACGTCTCTATCTTCTTTGCGCACTTTGATCTGCATGAACATTTCTTTTATGTCGGCGCTCACTGCATACGGATACTGTCGGAACCTCATGATTACTCCGGGCAATGATTGTAACAAGTCGGGCCCCGAGTGAAGCATATCGTTGAGACATATTCCGGCTGTCTTCGCTGCGGCGTCGTGCACCAATCTCGGCGGCTTGTTCGGTTTCGCAGGGTTGATGACTGGGAAGTGTGGCAGATACCATGTCCTTCCTTGTGGCGGTGGTATGGGCGCGCGCTCTGCGTAACCCGAGTTGAAAAGGTTCTGTATGCGTTCTTCGTACTGTAGCTTGAGATTGTTGTCTCGGTCGAGCCTCTTCTCTAAGGTGTGCAGGCGCCTTTCCACGTCCTTGTAATTATTTGGTATTTGGAAATCCTTTTGTTTCCACAACAACCCTGTCTCGAATCTGCCGTCCGCCGACCTCTGGCTGGTTTCCCTCAATATTTGCATAGCTCGCTGCTCGGGATCTCCTTTCGGTCTTCTTGGCTCGATGCACAGTGATTCTAATTTGAAACAATTTTTTATTTCCTCTTCTATCGGCTGTGTATCTTCCCTCTGATGTAGTCTGCCGCAGAAGGTGACCGTCGACGTCAATGAGCTATGACAGCCATGCAGAACCCAGCCCAGGTTGGTGTGTGAGGAGACTGGTTGGTCTTGACGACCGACGCGCAGTTTTATTGACACTATGAGGTGCCAGTTATCTTGTCCGATTAGTATTTTTGGTGAGGCGCGTTCGTAGGTGATATCTTCTTTGATATCCAACAGATGTTGGCAATTCTCCAAGTGATTTTCATTCACGGATTCTGGCGCGAAGTCCAACCGCTCTACCGTACGCGCTGCTTCTATGTTGTGTTCCTCTTGCGCGTACTTTCCTCTTATTTTAAGGCTGACGATCTTGCTCTTCTCATGTTTCACCTCCGAGCCGACCCCTTGTATCCACATTGCGTGGGCTGGGCCGTCGGCGCCGATGACGTCAGCGATTGGGGAATCGACTAAGGTGACCGTGCTTCCTTCATCCAATAATGCGTATGTTTCGACGCAGCTTAGCGGCCCCCTATTGTTACGGGCGCAATCTTTAGATAAGCGCGGCGGTGTTTGTACGGTTGAGTCGCTGTGATGACCTCCCTTGCCGATGTTGCGGTTTCCATAGCGGGTTCCTTTTCAATTTCTGCTGTTCTGTCGTGATGCAGCAATTTATGGTGATTCATCATGCATCCGCTTTTTCCGCACGGTGGAGCTTTACACAGCAATCGGCGATGTTTACCTCGCAGACAGCGGTAGCAGATATTATTCTTCTTTGCTACTTCCCATCTGTCATTTGTGGACAGAGCGGCGTATGACTTGCAATCGGGCAGTTTGTGTTCTTGTTTGCATTGAGGGCAGCGTTCTTCATATTGTTTCTTGCTTGTGGCGAAGGCACGTTCTATTTTTCTCGGTCTTCGCTCTCTCGTCTCGCTGTCCTCTGCTATGAACTCCGGCAAGGCATACGCGCTGCATTTGTCCGCTTCTTCGTTTAAGAACATTGATATCTTCTTAAGCTCTGGGATATCTTCTTTCTTTCTGGCTGCATAGTCGTACCATTTGCTTCTCAATATGGGCGTGAGTTTGTCTGTGATAACTCGCGTCATTTCCGGACTATGCAGATAGTGTGCTTTCTTGAGTGCTTCCACGGTGCCCACTACGTTTGCTATGCGATTTGCGAATATGCATAGCTCCCTGGGATTGTCCGTAACTTTGTTCAGCAGCTTCAGCTTCTCTATTACTAAGTGAATTAACGCTTCTGTTCGTCCGAATCTCCATTCCAAAGCTTCCATTATCAGGCTGGGATCTGGTTGGCTTATAAGTAGGCAACCTGCGGCTTCTTTTGCTGTCCCTTTTAAGCTTCGGCGTATTCTTGCTATGTTTTCGTTCATCGTGAAGTACTTTGAAGATTCTTCGTACGTTGTTTTGAAGCTGAGCCATTCTTTGCTGCTACCATTGAATGTAGGTAGCTCTTGCACATATTTCGGCGGCTCCCTCGTGCTTCGTACTGCTTGTGATAGAGCAGCGGCTAAGGTAGCGACGTCGATTTGTTGCTGCGCCTGTCCATTGTCTTCTTTCTGCGGCGCGGGTTGTGATGCAAACTGCGGAGCAGGTTGCAATGCGAAGTGCAGCGTGGGTTGTGGCGCGGGTTGCGATGTAGACTGCGGAGCGGGTTGTGATGTGAAGTGCGACGTGGGTTGCGGCGCTGGTTGCGATGTAGGTTTTTCTTGCAACCATGCACTAATGCGTACTGATGCTAAATCGTCTTCTATTTCTTCATCTTCGTCATCGGTTGATCCGACTTCTGCTTGTAATCGCTGCACGTGTATTTCTTGCAATTCCGTTCTTCCTTGCAACTGAGCCTGCTCGAGCTTGAGTTCGGCTAACCGCTCTTTCGCCTCTAACTCCGAGAGGAGTCTCTTGCGTGAGGCTACGGACCGGCGCGACCTAGTCTCGTCGGGCCTTAGTGTGCGCTGCGATCTTCGATCCCTCTCTTGCTGGGTTTCTTCCGTTGCGGCCGTGTTATTGGTCGAAGAGGTAGCGGTTGTATCGCTGACCGTTGTGGTTTCGCTCGTGGTGTTGGATGTACCAGTAGCGGTTGAATCGCCCCCAGAGGCCTCTTCTGTGGCCCCCTTGGTTATTTGTTCATCCTTGCGACGCTTCGATGATTCTCCGTTGTTACTACATGTAATCACCATTTTTCTTCACAATAATATGTTTTCGTTCTTGCGGTTTGCTTCTTTCTTCCGGCAATACCAAGACCGATATTTTCTTTTTCTTCTAGTAATCCGGCTTCTCGAAGGACCATTAATGTTACGGATCGCCGTAACGCCGTTCGAAAAATGAATGAAACGCGTTGGTCTTGCCAAGCGGCGGTGAGGAGGAACTTTTTCTTTTCTTGCTGCTGTTTTCTTTTCTGTGGCTGGAGAGCGACTGCCGACCGTTCCGGCCGGCCCGTCTTATATATGATTTGGCCGTTGCTGGCCAGCGGACCCTTGCCTCACCCCCGCGCCTTTCTTTATTGGTTAGATTTCTTACAAACTAACGAACTGACTTAAATATATAATATTTTTACAACTACTTATTAAACTTACACTTACATAACAATTGTTCTATATACTAATGGTTAAAACGTTGTTTTTCCAGCAATTTTGAGCTGAGGACCCTGCCCCTCGCCTGATTACTATAAATATAAAACGTCGTGGCGCGGCGCGCGTAGCCTCATTCGCTCCGCGGCCGCGTCACGGTAACATGGCCTGTTTATTATTTTTCGTGCCTAAAGGCTTAATATATAAGAAATTAAATTGCACTATATAAAGGAATACAATTTACAATACTTATTCTACAATTTGGCATTAATTAATTTCTATATTCTAAATCTATGTTAACTCTCGCCATTTGTTCGGTGCCTTTATTGCGAGAGTTATTACACAGTTACAATACTATTTATTTATATAAATAAAAGCTATATTTCTCAATATTATTGCTACGGCTTTTCCCGCGTTGCTGTGTGCAACCACCGCTAGTTGTGGAACCGTGAGCGCGGCCCGACGATCGTAACATTCCTCATGGCTCGGCCCACCGCCCCTAGTTTGTTCAACTAGCGATGGTTACGACAAGCAATAAGTAAGTCATTTCGTTCGGCGTATTACTTTGTTTGAGTCGTGGACAGCAAAAATTGGTACCTTATTCAGCCGCCATCTTGGATTTACATTTCGACAGCACTATCGGCTTCAACACCCTCGAAAACCATGAAAATGACACCCAAGATGAAAAAATTTGTACCTGTTGTAGCCGCCATCTTGGATTCACATTTCAACAGCACTATCGGCTTCAACACCCTCGAAAACCATGAAAATTACACCCATGATGAAAAAATTTGCACTTGTTGTAGCGTTCATCTTGGATTTACATTTCGACAGCACTATCGGCTTCAACACCCTCGAAAACCATGAAAATGACACCCATGATGAAAAAATTGGTACCTTAATCAGCCGCCATCTTGGATTTACATTTCGACAGCACTATTGGTTTCAACACCCTCGAAAACCATGAAAATGACACCCAAGATGAAAAAATTGATATCTATTGCAGCCGCCATCTTGAATTTACATTTCGACAGCACTATCGGCTTCAAGACCCTCGAAAACCACGAAAATGACACCCATAATGAAATAATTGATATCTATTGCAGCCGCCCCCTAGGATTTACATTTCGACAGCACTATCGGCTTCAACACCCTCGAAAACCATGAAAATTACACCCATGATGAAAAAATTGTTACCTTATTAAGCCGCCATCTTGGATTTACATTTCGACAGCACTATTAGCTTCAGCACCCTCGAAAACAACGAAAATGACACCCATGATGAAAAAATTGATATCCATTGCAGCCGCCATCTTGGATTTACATTTCGACAGCAATATCGGCTTCAACACCCTCGAAAACCATGAAAATGACACCCATGATGAAAAAATTTGTACCTGTTGTAGCCGCCATCTTGGATTTACATTTCGACAGCACTATCGGCTTCAACACCCTCGAAAACCATGAAAATGACACCCATGACGAAAAATTGGTACCTTATTCAGCCGCCACATTGGATTTACATTTCGACAGCACTATTAGCTTCTGCACCCTCGAAAACCACGAAAATGACACCCATGATGAAAAATTGATATCTATTGCAGCCGCCATCTTGGATTTACATTTCAACAGCACTATCGGCTTCAACGCCCTCGAAAACCATGAAAATGACATCCATGATGAAAAAATTGGTACCTAATACAGTCGTCATCTTGGATTTACGTTTCGACAGCACTATCGGCTTCAACATCCTCGAAAACCATGAAAATAACACCCATGATTAAAAAATTAATACCTATTGCAGCCGCCATCTTGGATTTACATTTCGACAGCACTATCGGCTTGAAGACCCTCGAAAACCACGAAAATGACACCCATAATGAAATAATTGATATCTATTGCAGCCGCCACCTAGGATTTACATTTCGACAGCACTATCGGCTTCAACACCCTCGAAAACCATGAAAATTACACCCATGATGAAAAAATTGTTACCTTATTAAGCCGCCATCTTGGATTTACATTTCGACAGCACTATTAGCTTCAGCACCCTCGAAAACCACGAAAATGACACCCATGATGAAAAAATTGATATCTATTGCAGCCGCCATTTTGGATTTACATTTCGACAGCACTATCGGCTTCAACACCCTCGAAAACCATGAAAATGACACCCATGATGAAAAAATTTGTACCTGTTGTAGCCGCCATCTTGGATTAACATTTCGACAGCACTATCGGCTTCAACACCCTCGAAAACCATGAAAATGACACCCATTATGAATAAATTGATACTTATTGCAGCCGCCATCATGGATTTACATTTCGACAGCACTATCGGCTTCAACACCCTAGAAAACCATGAAAATGATACCCATGATGAAAAATTGGTACCTTGTTCAGCCGCCACCTTGGATTTACATTTCGACAGCACTATTAGCTTCAGCAGCCTCGAAAAACACGAAAATGACACCCATGATGAAAAAACTGATATCTATTGCAGCCGCCATCTTGGATTTACATTTCGACAGCACTATCGGCTTCAACACCCTCGAAAAGCATGAAAATGACACCCATGATGAAAAAATTTGTACCTGTGATAGCCGCCATGTTGGATTTACATTTCGACAGCACTATCGGCTTCAACACCCTCGAAAACCATGAAAATGACACCCATGATGAAAAATTGGTACCTTATTCAGCCGCCACATTGGATTTACATTTCGACAGCACCATTAGCTTCAGCACCCTCGAAAACCACGAAAATGACACCCATGATGAAAAATTGATATCTATTGCAGCCGCCATCTTGGATTTACATTTCGACAGCACTATCGGCTTCAACGCCCTCGAAAACTATGAAAATGACATACATGATGAAAAAATTGGTACCTAATACAGTCGTCATCTTGGATTTACGTTTCGACAGCACTATCGGCTTCAACATCCTCGAAAACCATGAACATGACATCCATGATGTAAAAATTTATACCTATTGCAGCCGCCATCTTGAATTTACATTTCGACAGCACTATCGGCTTCAACACCTTCGAAAACCATGAAAATAACACCCATGATTAAAAAATTTATACCTATTGCAGCCGCCATCTTGGATTTACATTTCGACAGCACTATCGGCTTCAAGACCCTCGAAAACCACGAAAATGACACCCATAATGAAATAATTGATATCTATTGCAGCCGCTACCTAGGATTTACATTTCGACAGTACTATCGGCTTCAACACCCTCGAAAACCATGAAACTGACACCCATGATGAAAAAATTTGTACCTGTTGTAGCCGCCATCTTGAATTTACAATTTCGACAACACTATCGGCTTCAACACATCTTGGAAACCATTAAAATGACACCCATGATGAAAAATTGGTACCTTATTCAGCCGCCACCTTGGATTTACATTTCGACAGCAGTATTAGCTTCAGCACCCTCGAAAACCACGAAAATGACACCCATGATGAAAAAATTGATATCTATTGCAGCCGCCATCTTGGATTTACATTTCGACAGCACTATCGGTTTCAACACCCTCGAAAACTATGAAAATGACACCCATTATGAAAAAATTGATACTTATTGCAGCCGCCATCTTGGATTTACATTTCGACAGCACTATCGGCTTCAACACCCTCGAAAACCATGAAAATGACACCCATGATGAAAAATTGATACCTTGTTCAGCCGCCACCTTGGATATACATTTCGACTGCACTATTAGCTTCAGCACCCTCGAAAACCACGAAAATGACACCCATGATGAAAAATTGGTACCTTATTCAGGTGCCACCTTTGATTTACATTTCGACAGCAAAATCGGCTTCAAAACTCTCGAACACCATGAAAATGACACCCATGATGAAAAAATTGGTACCTTTATCAGCCGCCATCTTGGATTTACATTTCGACAGCACTATTGGTTTCAACACCCTCGAAAACCATGAAAATGACACCCAAGATGAAAAAATTGATATCTATTGCAGCCGCCATCTTGAATTTACATTTCGACAGCACTATCGGCTTCAAGACCCTCGAAAACCACGAAAATGACACCCATAATGAAATAATTGATATCTATTGCAGCCGCCCCCTAGGATTTACATTTCGACAGCACTATCGGCTTCAACACCCTCGAAAACCATGAAAATTACACCCATGATGAAAAAATTGTTACCTTATTAAGCCGCCATCTTGGATTTACATTTCGACAGCACTATTAGCTTCAGCACCCTCGAAAACAACGAAAATGACACCCATGATGAAAAAATTGATATCCATTGCAGCCGCCATCTTGGATTTACATTTCGACAGCAATATCGGCTTCAACACCCTCGAAAACCATGAAAATGACACCCATGATGAAAAAATTTGTACCTGTTGTAGCCGCCATCTTGGATTTACATTTCGACAGCACTATCGGCTTCAACACCCTCGAAAACCATGAAAATGACACCCATGACGAAAAATTGGTACCTTATTCAGCCGCCACATTGGATTTACATTTCGACAGCACTATTAGCTTCTGCACCCTCGAAAACCACGAAAATGACACCCATGATGAAAAATTGATATCTATTGCAGCCGCCATCTTGGATTTACATTTCAACAGCACTATCGGCTTCAACGCCCTCGAAAACCATGAAAATGACATCCATGATGAAAAAATTGGTACCTAATACAGTCGTCATCTTGGATTTACGTTTCGACAGCACTATCGGCTTCAACATCCTCGAAAACCATGAAAATAACACCCATGATTAAAAAATTAATACCTATTGCAGCCGCCATCTTGGATTTACATTTCGACAGCACTATCGGCTTGAAGACCCTCGAAAACCACGAAAATGACACCCATAATGAAATAATTGATATCTATTGCAGCCGCCACCTAGGATTTACATTTCGACAGCACTATCGGCTTCAACACCCTCGAAAACCATGAAAATTACACCCATGATGAAAAAATTGTTACCTTATTAAGCCGCCATCTTGGATTTACATTTCGACAGCACTATTAGCTTCAGCACCCTCGAAAACCACGAAAATGACACCCATGATGAAAAAATTGATATCTATTGCAGCCGCCATTTTGGATTTACATTTCGACAGCACTATCGGCTTCAACACCCTCGAAAACCATGAAAATGACACCCATGATGAAAAAATTTGTACCTGTTGTAGCCGCCATCTTGGATTAACATTTCGACAGCACTATCGGCTTCAACACCCTCGAAAACCATGAAAATGACACCCATTATGAATAAATTGATACTTATTGCAGCCGCCATCATGGATTTACATTTCGACAGCACTATCGGCTTCAACACCCTAGAAAACCATGAAAATGATACCCATGATGAAAAATTGGTACCTTGTTCAGCCGCCACCTTGGATTTACATTTCGACCGCAGTATTAGCTTCAGCACCCTCGAAAACCACGAAAATGACACCCATGATGAAAAAACTGATATCTATTGCAGCCGCCATCTTGGATTTACATTTCGACAGCACTATCGGCTTCAACACCCTCGAAAAGCATGAAAATGACACCCATGATGAAAAAATTTGTACCTGTGATAGCCGCCATGTTGGATTTACATTTCGACAGCACTATCGGCTTCAACACCCTCGAAAACCATGAAAATGACACCCATGATGAAAAATTGGTACCTTATTCAGCCGCCACATTGGATTTACATTTCGACAGCACCATTAGCTTCAGCACCCTCGAAAACCACGAAAATGACACCCATGATGAAAAATTGATATCTATTGCAGCCGCCATCTTGGATTTACATTTCGACAGCACTATCGGCTTCAACGCCCTCGAAAACTATGAAAATGACATCCATGATGAAAAAATTGGTACCTAATACAGTCGTCATCTTGGATTTACGTTTCGACAGCACTATCGGCTTCAACATCCTCGAAAACCATGAACATGACATCCATGATGTAAAAATTTATACCTATTGCAGCCGCCATCTTGAATTTACATTTCGACAGCACTATCGGCTTCAACACCTTCGAAAACCATGAAAATAACACCCATGATTAAAAAATTTATACCTATTGCAGCCGCCATCTTGGATTTACATTTCGACAGCACTATCGGCTTCAAGACCCTCGAAAACCACGAAAATGACACCCATAATGAAATAATTGATATCTATTGCAGCCGCTACCTAGGATTTACATTTCGACAGTACTATCGGCTTCAACACCCTCGAAAACCATGAAACTGACACCCATGATGAAAAAATTTGTACCTGTTGTAGCCGCCATCTTGAATTTACAATTTCGACAACACTATCGGCTTCAACACATCTTGGAAACCATTAAAATGACACCCATGATGAAAAATTGGTACCTTATTCAGCCGCCACCTTGGATTTACATTTCGACAGCAGTATTAGCTTCAGCACCCTCGAAAACCACGAAAATGACACCCATGATGAAAAAATTGATATCTATTGCAGCCGCCATCTTGGATTTACATTTCGACAGCACTATCGGTTTCAACACCCTCGAAAACTATGAAAATGACACCCATTATGAAAAAATTGATACTTATTGCAGCCGCCATCTTGGATTTACATTTCGACAGCACTATCGGCTTCAACACCCTCGAAAACCATGAAAATGACACCCATGATGAAAAATTGATACCTTGTTCAGCCGCCACCTTGGATATACATTTCGACTGCACTATTAGCTTCAGCACCCTCGAAAACCACGAAAATGACACCCATGATGAAAAATTGGTACCTTATTCAGGTGCCACCTTTGATTTACATTTCGACAGCAAAATCGGCTTCAAAACTCTCGAAAACCATGAAAATGACACCCATGATGGAAAAATTTGTACCTGTTGTAGCCGCCACCTTGGATTTACATTTCGACAGCACTATTAGCTTCAGCACCCTCGAAAACCATGAAAATGACACCCATGATGAAAAAATTGATACCTATTGCAGCCGCCATCTTGGATTTACATTTCGACAGCACTATCGGCTTCAACACCCTCGAAAACCATGAAAATGACACCGATGATGAAAAAATTGATACCTATTGCAGCCGATATCTTGAATTTACATTTCGACAGCACTATCGGCTTCAACACCCTCGAAAACCATGAAAATGACACCCATGATGAAAAATTGGTACCTTATTCAGCCGCCACCTTGGATTTACATTTCGACAGCACTATTAGCTTCAGCACCCTCGAAAACCACGAAAATGACACCCATGATGAAAAAATTTATATCTATTGCAGCCGCCATCTTGGATTTACATTTCGACAGCACTATCGGCTTCAACACCCTCGAAAACCATGAAAATGACACCCATGATAAAAAAAAATTGTACCTGTTGTAGCCGCCATCTTGGATTTACATTTCGACAGCACTATCGGCTTCAACCCCCTCGAAAACCATGAAAATGACACCGATGATGAAAAACTTGATACCTATTGCAGCCGATATCTTGAATTTACATTTCGACAGCATTATCTGCTTCAACACCCTCGAAAACCATGAAAATGACACCTATGATGAAAAAATTTATACCTATTGCAGCCGCAACCTTAGATTTACATTTCGACAGCACTTTTGCTTCAGCACCCGCGAAAACCACGGGAGTGACACCCATGATGTAAAAATTGATATCCATTGCAGCCGCAAACTTGGATTCACATTTCAACAGCACTATCGGTTTCAACACCCTCGAAAACGATGAAAATGACACCCATTATGAAAAAATTGATACTTATTGCAGCCGCCATCTTGGATTTACATTTCGACAGCACTATCGGCTTCAACACCCTCGAAAACCATGAAAATGACACCCATGATGAAAAATTGATACCTTGTTCAGCCGCCATCTTGGATTTACATTTCGACAGCACTATAGGCTTCAACACCCTCGAAAACCATGAAAATGACACCCATGATGAAAAATTGGTACCTTATTCAGCCGCCACCTTGGATTTACATTTCGACAGCACTATTAGCTTCAGCACCCTCGAAAACAACGAAAATGACACCCATGATGAAAAAATTTATATCTATTGCAGCCGCCATCTTGGATTTACATTTCGACAGCACTATCGGCTTAAACACCCTCGAAAACCATGAAAATGACACCCATGATGAAAAAATTTATACCTATTGCAGCCGTCATCTAGAATTTACATTTCGACAGCACTATCGGCTTTAACACCCTCGAAAAATATGAAAATTACACCTATGATGAAAAAATTGTTACCTAATTAAGCCGCCATATTGGATTTACATTTCGACAGCACTATCGGCTTCAACACCCTCGAAAACCATGAAAATTACACCCATGATGAAAAAATTGATATCTATTGCAGCCGCCATCTTGGATATACATTTCGACAGCATAATCGGCTTCAACGACCTCGGAAACCATGAAAATGACACCCATGATGAAAAATTTGTACCTGTTGTAGCCGCCATCTTGGATTTACATTTCGACAGTACTATCGGCTTGAAAACCCTCGAAAACCATGAAAATAACACCCATTATGAAAAAATTGATACTTATTGCAGCCGCCATCTTGGATTTACATTTCGACAGCACTATTAGCTTCAGCACCCTCGAAACCTACGAAAATGACACCCATGATGAAAAAATTGATATCCATTGCAGCCGCCATCTTGGGTTTACATTTGGACAGCACTATTGGCTTCAACACCCTCGAAAACCATGAAAATTACACCCGTGATGAAAAAGTTGTTACCTAATTAAGCCGCCATCTTGGATTTACATTTCGACAGCACTATTAGCTTCAGCACCCTCGAAAACCACGAATATGACACCCATGATGAAAAAATTGATATCTATTGCAGCCGCCATCTTGGATTTACATTTCGACAGCACTATCGGCTTAAACACCCTCGAAAACCATGAAAATGACACCCATTATGAAAAAATTGATACTTATTGCAGCCGCCATCTTGGATTTACATTTCGACAGCACTATAGGCTTCAACACCCTCGAAAACCATGAAAATGACACCCATGATGAAAAATTGGTACCTTATTCAGCCGCCACCTTGGATTTACATTTCGACAGCACTATTAGCTTCAGCACCCTCGAAAACCACGAAAATGACACCCATGATGAAAAAATTTATATCTATTGCAGCCGCCATCTTGGATTTACATTTCGACAGCACTATCGGCTTCAACACCCTCGAAAACCATGAAAATGACACCCATGATAAAAAAAAATTGTACCTGTTGTAGCCGCCATCTTGGATTTACATTTCGACAGCACTATCGGCTTGAAAACCCTCGAAAACCATGAAAATAACACCCATTATGAAAAAATATATACTTATTGCAGCCGCCATCTTGGATTTACATTTCGACAGCACTATTAGCTTCAGCACCCTCGAAACCTACGAAAATGACACCCATGATGAAAAAATTGATATCCATTGCAGCCGCCATCTTGGGTTTACATTTGGACAGAACTATTGGCTTCAACACCCTCGAAAACCATGAAAATTACACCCGTGATGAAAAAATTGTTACCTAATTAAGCCGCCATCTTGGATTTACATTTCGACAGCACTATTAGATTCAGCACCCTCGAAAACCATGAAAATGACACCCATTATGAAAAAATTGATACTTATTGCAGCCGCCATCTTGGATTTACATTTGGACAGCACTATAGGCTTCAACACCCTCGAAAACCATGAAAATGACACCCATGATGAAAAATTGGTACCTTATTCAGCCGCCACCTTGGATTTACATTTCGACAGCACTATTAGCTTCAGCACCCTCGAAAACAACGAAAATGACACCCATGATGAAAAAATTTATATCTATTGCAGCCGCCATCTTGGATTTACATTTCGACAGCACTATCGGCTTAAACACCCTCGAAAACCATGAAAATGACACCCATGATGAAAAATTGATACCTTGTTCAGCCGCCACCTTGGATATACATTTCGACTGCACTATTAGCTTCAGCACCCTCGAAAACCACGAAAATGACACCCATGATGAAAAATTGGTACCTTATTCAGGTAACACCTTTGATTTACATTTCGACAGCAATATCGGCTTCAAAACTCTCGAAAACCATGAAAATGACACCCATGATGGAAAAATTTGTACCTGTTGTAGCCGCCATCTTGGATTTACATTTCGACAGCACTATCGGCTTCAACACCCTCGAAAACCATGAAAATGACACCCATAATAAAAAAATTGGTACCTTATTCAGCCGCCACCTTGGATTTACATTTCGACAGCACTATTAGCTTCAGCACCCTCGAAAACCACGAAAATGACACCCATGATGAAAAAATTTATACCTATTGCAGCCGTCATCTAGAATTTACATTTCGACAGCACTATCGGCTTTAACACCCTCGAAAAATATGAAAATTACACCTATGATGAAAAAATTGTTACCTAATTAAGCCGCCATCTTGGATTTACATTTCGACAGCACTATCGGCTTCAACACCCTCGAAAACCATGAAAATTACACCCATGATGAAAAAATTGATATCTATTGCAGCCGCCATATTGGATATACATTTCGACAGCATTATCGGCTTCAACGACCTCGGAAACCATGAAAATGACACCCATGATGAAAAAATTTGTACCTGTTGTAGCCGCCATCTTGGATTTACATTTCGACAGTACTCTCGGCTTGAAAACCCTCGAAAACCATGAAAATAACACCCATTATGAAAAAATTGATACTTATTGCAGCCGCCATCTTGGATTTACATTTCGACAGCACTATTAGCTTCAGCACCCTCGAAACCTACGAAAATGACACCCATGATGAAAAAATTGATATCCATTGCAGCCGCCATCTTGGGTTTACATTTGGACAGCACTATTGGCTTCAACACCCTCGAAAACAATGAAAATTACACCCGTGATGAAAAAGTTGTTACCTAATTAAGCCGCCATCTTGGATTTACATTTCGACAGCACTATTAGCTTCAGCACCCTCGAAAACCACGAATATGACACCCATGATGAAAAAATTGATATCTATTGCAGCCGCCATCTTGGATTTACATTTCGACAGCACTATCGGCTTAAACACCCTCGAAAACCATGAAAATGACACCCATTATGAAAAAATTGATATCTATTGCAGCCGCCATCTTGGATTTACATTTCGACAGCACTATAGGCTTCAACACCCTCGAAAACCATGAAAATGACACCCATGATGAAAAATTGGTACCTTATTCAGCCGCCACCTTGGATTTACATTTCGACAGCACTATTAGCTTCAGCACCCTCGAAAACCACGAAAATGACACCCATGATGAAAAAATTTATATCTATTGCAGTCGCCATCTTGGATTTACATTTCGACAGCACTATCGGCTTCAACACCCTCGAAAACCATGAAAATGACACCCATGATAAAAAAAAATTGTACCTGTTGTAGCCGCCATCTTGGATTTACATTTCGACAGCACTATCGGCTTCAACACCCTCGAAAACCATGAAATCGACACCCATGAAGAAAAAATTTGTTCACCTGTTGTAGCCGCCATCTTGGATTTACAATTTCGACAGCACAATCGGCTTCAACACCCTCGAAAACCATGAAAATGACACCCATGATGAAAAATTGGTACCTTATTCAGCCGCCATCTTGGATTTACATTTCGACAGCACTATCAGCTTGAAAACCCTCGAAAACCATGAAAATAACACCCATTATGAAAAAATTGATACTTATTGCAGCCGCCATCTTGGATTTACATTTCGACAGCACTATTAGCTTCAGCACCCTCGAAACCTACGAAAATGACACCCATGATGAAAAAATTGATATCCATTGCAGCCGCCATCTTGGGTTTACATTTGGACAGCACTATTGGCTTCAACACCCTCGAAAACCATGAAAATTACACCCGTGATGAAAAAATTGTTACCTAATTAATCCGCCATCTTGGATTTACATTTCGACAGCACTATTAGCTTCAGCACCCTCGAAAACCATGAAAATGACACCCATTATGAAAAAATTGATACTTATTGCAGCCGCCATCTTGGATTTACATTTCGACAGCACTATAGGCTTCAACACCCTCGAAAACCATGAAAATGACACCCATGATGAAAAATTGGTACCTTATTCAGCCGCCACCTTGGATTTACATTTCGACAGCACTATTAGCTTCAGCACCCTCGAAAACCACGAAAATGACACCCATGATGAAAAAATTTATATCTATTGCAGCCGCCATCATGGATTTACATTTCGACAGCACTATCGGCTTAAACACCCTCGAAAACCATGAAAATGACACCCATTATGAAAAAATTGATACTTATTGCAGCCGCCATCTTGGATTTACATTTCGACAGCACTATAGGCTTCAACACCCTCGAAAACCATGAAAATGACACCCATGATGAAAAATTGGTACCTTATTCAGCCGCCACCTTGGATTTACATTTCGACAGCACTATTAGCTTTAGCACCCTCGAAAACCACGAAAATGACACCCATGATGAAAAAATTTATATCTATTGCAGCCGCCATCTTGGATTTACATTTCGACAGCACTATCGGCTTAAACACCCTCGAAAACCATGAAACTGACACCCATGATGAAAAAATTTGTACCTGTTGTAGCCGCCATCTTGAATTTACAATTTCGACAACACTATCGGCTTCAACACATCTTGGAAACCATTAAAATGACACCCATGATGAAAAATTGGTACCTTATTCAGCCGCCACCTTGGATTTACATTTCGACAGCAGTATTAGCTTCAGCACCCTCGAAAACCACGAAAATGACACCCATGATGAAAAAATTGATATCTATTGCAGCCGCCATCTTGGATTTACATTTCGACAGCACTATCGGTTTCAACACCCTCGAAAACTATGAAAATGACACCCATTATGAAAAAATTGATACTTATTGCAGCCGCCATCTTGGATTTACATTTCGACAGCACTATCGGCTTCAACACCCTCGAAAACCATGAAAATGACACCCATGATGAAAAATTGATACCTTGTTCAGCCGCCACCTTGGATATACATTTCGACTGCACTATTAGCTTCAGCACCCTCGAAAACCACGAAAATGACACCCATGATGAAAAATTGGTACCTTATTCAGGTGCCACCTTTGATTTACATTTCGACAGCAAAATCGGCTTCAAAACTCTCGAAAACCATGAAAATGACACCCATGATGGAAAAATTTGTACCTGTTGTAGCCGCCACCTTGGATTTACATTTCGACAGCACTATTAGCTTCAGCACCCTCGAAAACCATGAAAATGACACCCATGATGAAAAAATTGATACCTATTGCAGCCGCCATCTTGGATTTACATTTCGACAGCACTATCGGCTTCAACACCCTCGAAAACCATGAAAATGACACCGATGATGAAAAAATTGATACCTATTGCAGCCGATATCTTGAATTTACATTTCGACAGCACTATCGGCTTCAACACCCTCGAAAACCATGAAAATGACACCCATGATGAAAAAATTGGTACCTTATTCAGCCGCCATTTTTGATTTACATTTCGACAGCACTATCGGCTTCAACACCCTCGAAAACCATGAAAATGACACCCATGATGAAAAAATTGATCTCTATTGCAGCTGCCATCTTGGATTTACATTTCGACAGCACTATCGGCTTCAACACCCTCGAAAACCATGAAAATGACACCCATTATGAAAAAATTGCTATCTGTTGTAGCCGCCATCTTGGATTTACATTTCGACAGCACTATCGGCTTCAACCCCCTCGAAAACCATGAAAATGACACCGATGATGAAAAACTTGATACCTATTGCAGCCGATATCTTGAATTTACATTTCGACAGCATTATCTGCTTCAACACCCTCGAAAACCATGAAAATGACACCTATGATGAAAAAATTTATACCTATTGCAGCCGCAACCTTAGATTTACATTTCGACAGCACTTTTGCTTCAGCACCCGCGAAAACCACGGGAGTGACACCCATGATGAAAAAATTGATATCCATTGCAGCCGCAAACTTGGATTCACATTTCAACAGCACTATCGGTTTCAACACCCTCGAAAACGATGAAAATGACACCCATTATGAAAAAATTGATACTTATTGCAGCCGCCATCTTGGATTTACATTTCGACAGCACTATCGGCTTCAACACCCTCGAAAACCATGAAAATGACACCCATGATGAAAAATTGATACCTTGTTCAGCCGCCATCTTGGATTTACATTTCGACAGCACTATAGGCTTCAACACCCTCGAAAACCATGAAAATGACACCCATGATGAAAAATTGGTACCTTATTCAGCCGCCACCTTGGATTTACATTTCGACAGCACTATTAGCTTCAGCACCCTCGAAAACAACGAAAATGACACCCATGATGAAAAAATTTATATCTATTGCAGCCGCCATCTTGGATTTACATTTCGACAGCACTATCGGCTTAAACACCCTCGAAAACCATGAAAATGACACCAATGATGAAAAAATTTATACCTATTGCAGCCGTCATCTAGAATTTACATTTCGACAGCACTATCGGCTTTAACACCCTCGAAAAATATGAAAATTACACCTATGATGAAAAAATTGTTACCTAATTAAGCCGCCATATTGGATTTACATTTCGACAGCACTATCGGCTTCAACACCCTCGAAAACCATGAAAATTACACCCATGATGAAAAAATTGATATCTATTGCAGCCGCCATCTTGGATATACATTTCGACAGCATTATCGGCTTCAACGACCTCGGAAACCATGAAAATGACACCCATGATGAAAAATTTGTACCTGTTGTAGCCGCCATCTTGGATTTACATTTCGACAGTACTATCGGCTTGAAAACCCTCGAAAACCATGAAAATAACACCCATTATGAAAAAATTGATACTTATTGCAGCCGCCATCTTGGATTTACATTTCGACAGCACTATTAGCTTCAGCACCCTCGAAACCTACGAAAATGACACCCATGATGAAAAAATTGATATCCATTGCAGCCGCCATCTTGGGTTTACATTTGGACAGCACTATTGGCTTCAACACCCTCGAAAACCATGAAAATTACACCCGTGATGAAAAAGTTGTTACCTAATTAAGCCGCCATCTTGGATTTACATTTCGACAGCACTATTAGCTTCAGCACCCTCGAAAACCATGAATATGACACCCATGATGAAAAAATTGATATCTATTGCAGCCGCCATCTTGGATTTACATTTCGACAGCACTATCGGCTTAAACACCCTCGAAAACCATGAAAATGACACCCATTATGAAAAAATTGATACTTATTGCAGCCGCCATCTTGGATTTACATTTCGACAGCACTATAGGCTTCAACACCCTCGAAAACCATGAAAATGACACCCATGATGAAAAATTGGTACCTTATTCAGCCGCCACCTTGGATTTACATTTCGACAGCACTATTAGCTTCAGCACCCTCGAAAACCACGAAAATGACACCCATGATGAAAAAATTTATATCTATTGCAGCCGCCATCTTGGATTTACATTTCGACAGCACTATCGGCTTAAACACCCTCGAAAACCATGAAACTGACACCCATGATGAAAAAATTTATATCTATTGCAGCCGCCATCTTGGATTTACATTTCGACAGCACTATCGGCTTCAACACCCTCGAAAACCATGAAAATGACAACCATGATAAAAAAAAATTGTACCTGTTGTAGCCGCCATCTTGGATTTACATTTCGACAGCACTATCGGCTTGAAAACCCTCGAAAACCATGAAAATAACACCCATTATGAAAAAATATATACTTATTGCAGCCGCCATCTTGGATTTACATTTCGACAGCACTATTAGCTTCAGCACCCTCGAAACCTACGAAAATGACACCCATGATGAAAAAATTGATATCCATTGCAGCCGCCATCTTGGGTTTACATTTGGACAGCACTATTGGCTTCAACACCCTCGAAAACCATGAAAATTACACCCGTGATGAAAAAATTGTTACCTAATTGAGCCGCCATCTTGGATTTACATTTCGACAGCACTATTAGATTCAGCACCCTCGAAAACCATGAAAATGACACCCATTATGAAAAAATTGATACTTATTGCAGCCGCCATCTTGGATTTACATTTCGACAGCACTATAGGCTTCAACACCCTCGAAAACCATGAAAATGACACCCATGATGAAAAATTGGTACCTTATTCAGCCGCCACCTTGGATTTACATTTCGACAGCACTATTAGCTTCAGAACCCTCGAAAACAACGAAAATGACACCCATGATGAAAAAATTTATATCTATTGCAGCCGCCATCTTGGATTTACATTTCGACAGCACTATCGGCTTAAACACCCTCGAAAACCATGAAAATGACACCCATTATGAAAAAATTGATACTTATTGCAGCCGCCATCTTGGATTTACATTTCGACAGCACTATAGGCTTCAACACCCTCGAAAACCATGAAAATGACACCCATGATGAAAAATTGATACCTTGTTCAGCCGCCACCTTGGATATACATTTCGACTGCACTATTAGCTTCAGCACCCTCGAAAACCACGAAAATGACACCCATGATGAAAAATTGGTACCTTATTCAGGTGCCACCTTTGATTTACATTTCGACAGCAATATCGGCTTCAAAACTCTCGAAAACCATGAAAATGACACCCATGATGGAAAAATTTGTACCTGTTGTAGCCGCCATCTTAGATTTACATTTCGACAGCACTATCGGCTTCAACACCCTCGAAAACCATGAAAATAACACCCATAATAAAAAAATTGGTACCTTATTCAGCCGCCACCTTGGATTTACATTTCGACAGCACTATTAGCTTCAGCACCCTCGAAAACCACGAAAATGACACCCATGATGAAAAAATTTATACCTATTGCAGCCGTCATTTAGAATTTACATTTCGACAGCACTATCGGCTTTAACACCCTCGAAAAATATGAAAATTACACCTATGATGAAAAAATTGTTACCTAATTAAGCCGCCATCTTGGATTTACATTTCGACAGCACTATCGGCTTCAACACCCTCGAAAACCATGAAAATTACACCCATGATGAAAAAATTGATATCTATTGCAGCCGCCATATTGGATATACATTTCGACAGCATTATCGGCTTCAACGACCTCGGAAACCATGAAAATGACACCCATGATGAAAAAATTTGTACCTGTTGTAGCCGCCATCTTGGATTTACATTTCGACAGTACTCTCGGCTTGAAAACCCTCGAAAACCATGAAAATGACACCCATTATGAAAAAATTGATACTTATTGCAGCCGCCATCTTGGATTTACATTTCGACAGCACTATTAGCTTCAGCACCCTCGAAACCTACGAAAATGACACCCATGATGAAAAAATTGATATCCATTGCAGCCGCCATCTTGGGTTTACATTTGGACAGCACTATTGGCTTCAACACCCTCGAAAACAATGAAAATTACACCCGTGATGAAAAAGTTGTTACCTAATTAAGCCGCCATCTTGGATTTACATTTCGACAGCACTATTAGCTTCAGCACCCTCGAAAACCACGAATATGACACCCATGATGAAAAAATTGATATCTATTGCAGCCGCCATCTTGGATTTACATTTCGACAGCACTATCGGCTTAAACACCCTCGAAAACCATGAAAAGGACACCCATTATGAAAAAATTGATATCTATTGCAGCCGCCATCTTGGATTTACATTTCGACAGCACTATAGGCTTCAACACCCTCGAAAACCATGAAAATGACACCCATGATGAAAAATTGGTACCTTACTCAGCCGCCACCTTGGATTTACATTTCGACAGCACTATTAGCTTCAGCACCCTCGAAAACCACGAAAATGACACCCATGATGAAAAAATTTATATCTATTGCAGTCGCCATCTTGGATTTACATTTCGACAGCACTATCGGCTTCAACACCCTCGAAAACCATGAAAATGACACCCATGATAAAAAAAAATTGTACCTGTTGTAGCCGCCATCTTGGATTTACATTTCGACAGCACTATCGGCTTCAACACCCTCGAAAACCATGAAATCGACACCCATGAAGAAAAAATTTGTTCACCTGTTGTAGCCGCCATCTTGGATTTACAATTTCGACAGCACAATCGGCTTCAACACCCTCGAAAACCATGAAAATGACACCCATGATGAAAAATTGGTACCTTATTCAGCCGCCACCTTGGATTTACATTTCGACAGCACTATTAGCTTCAGCAGCCTCGAAAACCACGAAAATGACACCCATGATGAAAAAATTTATATCTATTGCAGCCGCCATCTTGGATTTACATTTCGACAGCACTATCGGCTTCAACACCCTCGAAAACCATGAAAATGACACCCATGATAAAAAAAAATTGTACCTGTTGTAGCCGCCATCTTGGATTTACATTTCGACAGCACTATCAGCTTGAAAACCCTCGAAAACCATGAAAATAACACCCATTATGAAAAAATTGATACTTATTGCAGCCGCCATCTTGGATTTACATTTCGACAGCACTATTAGCTTCAGCACCCTCGAAACCTACGAAAATGACACCCATGATGAAAAAATTGATATCCATTGCAGCCGCCATCTTGGGTTTACATTTGGACAGCACTATTGGCTTCAACACCCTCGAAAACCATGAAAATTACACCCGTGATGAAAAAATTGTTACCTAATTAATCCGCCATCTTGGATTTACATTTCGACAGCACTATTAGCTTCAGCACCCTCGAAAACCATGAAAATGACACCCATTATGAAAAAATTGATACTTATTGCAGCCGCCATCTTGGATTTACATTTCGACAGCACTATAGGCTTCAACACCCTCGAAAACCATGAAAATGACACCCATGATGAAAAATTGGTACCTTATTCAGCCGCCACCTTGGATTTACATTTCGACAGCACTATTAGCTTCAGCACCCTCGAAAACCACGAAAATGACACCCATGATGAAAAAATTTATATCTATTGCAGCCGCCATCATGGATTTACATTTCGACAGCACTATCGGCTTAAACACCCTCGAAAACCATGAAAATGACACCCATTATGAAAAAATTGATACTTATTGCAGCCGCCATCTTGGATTTACATTTCGACAGCACTATAGGCTTCAACACCCTCGAAAACCATGAAAATGACACCCATGATGAAAAATTGGTACCTTATTCAGCCGCCACCTTGGATTTACATTTCGACAGCACTATTAGCTTCAGCACCCTCGAAAACCACGAAAATGACACCCATGATGAAAAAATTTATATCTATTGCAGCCGCCATCTTGGATTTACATTTCGACAGCACTATCGGCTTAAACACCCTCGAAAACCATGAAAATGACACCCATTATGAAAAAATTGATACTTATTGCAGCCGCCATCTTGGATTTACATTTCAACAGCACTATAGGCTTCAACACCCTCGAAAACCATGAAAATGACACCCATGATGAAAAATTGGTACCTTATTCAGCCGCCACCTTGGATTTACATTTCGACAGCACTATTAGCTTCAGCACCCTCGAAAACCACCAAAATGACACCCATGATGAAAAAATTTATATCTATTGCAGCCGCCATCTTGGATTTACATTTCGACAGCACTATCGGCTTAAACACCCTCGAAAACCATGAAAATGACACCCATTATGAAAAAATTGATACTTATTGCAGCCGCCATCTTGGATTTACATTTCGACAGCACTATAGGCTTCAACACCCTCGAAAACCATGAAAATGACACCCATGATGAAAAATTGGTACCTTATTCAGCCGCCACCTTGGATTTACATTTCGACAGCACTATTAGCTTCAGCACCCTCGAATACCACGAAAATGACACCCATGATGAAAAAATTTATATCTATTGCAGCCTCCATCTAGAATTTACATTTCGACAGCACTATCGGCTTAAACACCCTCGAAAACCATGAAAATGACACCCATTATGAAAAAATTGATACTTATTGCAGCCGCCATCTTGGATTTACATTTCGACAGCACTATTAGCTTCAGCACCCTCGAAAACCACGAAAATGACACCCATGATGAAAAAATTTATATCTATTGCAGCCGCCATCTTGGATTTACATTTCGACAGCACTATCGGCTTCAAAACCCTCGAAAACCATGAAAATGACACCCATGATAAAAAAAAATTGTACCTGTTGTAGCCGCCATCTTGGATTTACATTTCGACAGCACTATCGGCTTCAACACATCTCGAAAACCATGAAAATGACACCCATATTAAAAAAATTGGTACCTTATTCAGCCGCCACCTTGGATTTACATTTCGACAGCACTATTAGCTTCAGCACCCTCGAAAACCACGAAAATGACACCCATGATGAAAAAATTTATACCTATTGCAGCCGTCATCTAGAATTTACATTTCGACAGCACTATCGGCTTTAACACCCTCGAAAAATATGAAAATTACACCTATGATGAAAAAATTGTTACCTAATTAAGCCGCCATCTTGGATTTACATTTCGACAGCACTATCGGCTTAAACACCCTCGAAAACCATGAAAATGACACCCATTATGAAAAAATTGATACTTATTGCAGCCGCCATCTTGGATTTACATTTCAACTGCACTATAGGCTTCAACACCCTCGAAAACCATGAAAATGACACCCATGATGAAAAATTGGTACCTTATTCAGCCGCCACCTTGGATTTACATTTTGACAGCACTATTAGCTTCAGCACCCTCGAAAACCACGAATATGACACCCATGATGAAAAAATTGATATCTATTGCAGCCGCCATCTTGGATTTACATTTCGACAGCACTATCGGCTTAAACACCCTCGAAAACCATGAAAATGACACCCATTATGAAAAAATTGATATCTATTGCAGCCGCCATCTTGGATTTACATTTCGACAGCACTATAGGCTTCAACACCCTCGAAAACCATGAAAATGACACCCATGATGAAAAATTGGTACCTTATTCAGCCGCCACCTTGGATTTACATTTCGACAGCACTATTAGCTTCAGCACCCTCGAAAACAACGAAAATGACACCCATGATGAAAAAATTTATATCTATTGCAGCCGCCATCTTGGATTTACATTTCGACAGCACTATCGGCTTAAACACCCTCGAAAACCATGAAAATGACACCCATGATGAAAAAGTTTATACCTATTGCAGCCGTCATCTAGAATTTACATTTCGACAGCACTATCGGCTTTAACACCCTCGAAAAATATGAAAATTACACCTATGATGAAAAAATTGTTACCTAATTAAGCCGCCATCTTGGATTTACATTTCGACAGCACTATCGGCTTCAACACCCTCGAAAACCATGAAAATTACACCCATGATGAAAAAATTGATATCTATTGCAGCCGCCATCTTGGATATACATTTCGACAGCATTATCGGCTTCAACGACCTCGGAAACCATGAAAATGACACCCATGATGAAAAATTTGTACCTGTTGTAGCCGCCATCTTGGATTTACATTTCGACAGTACTATCGGCTTGAAAACCCTCGAAAACCATGAAAATAACACCCATTATGAAAAAATTGATACTTATTGCAGCCGCCATCTTGGATTTACATTTCGACAGCACTATTAGCTTCAGCACCCTCGAAACCTACGAAAATGACACCCATGATGAAAAAATTGATATCCATTGCAGCCGCCATCTTGGGTTTACATTTGGACAGCACTATTGGCTTCAACACCCTCGAAAACCATGAAAATTACACCCGTGATGAAAAAGTTGTTACCTAATTAAGCCGCCATCTTGGATTTACATTTCGACAGCACTATTAGATTCAGCACCCTCGAAAACCATGAAAATGACACCCATGATGAAAAAATTGATATCCATTGCAGCCGCCATCTTGGGTTTACATTTGGACAGCACTATTAGCTTCAGCACCCTCGAAAACCACGAATATGACACCCATGATGAAAAAATTGATATCTATTGCAGCCGCCATCTTGGATTTACATTTCGACAGCACTATCGGCTTAAACACCCTCGAAAACCATGAAAATGACACCCATTATGAAAAAATTGATACTTATTGCAGCCGCCATCTTGGATTTACATTTCGACAGCACTATAGGCTTCAACACCCTCGAAAACCATGAAAATGACACCCATGATGAAAAATTGGTACCTTATTCAGCCGCCACCTTGGATTTACATTTCGACAGCACTATTAGCTTCAGCACCCTCGAAAACCACGAAAATGACACCCATGATGAAAAAATTTATATCTATTGCAGCCGCCATCTTGGATTTACATTTCGACAGCACTATCGGCTTCAACACCCTCGAAAACCATGAAAATGACACCCATGATAAAAAAAAATTGTACCTGTTGTAGCCGCCATCTTGGATTTACATTTCGACAGCACTATCGGCTTGAAAACCCTCGAAAACCATGAAAATAACACCCATTATGAAAAAATATATACTTATTGCAGCCGCCATCTTGGATTTACATTTCGACAGCACTATTAGCTTCAGCACCCTCGAAACCTACGAAAATGACACCCATGATGAAAAAATTGATATCCATTGCAGCCGCCATCTTGGGTTTACATTTGGACAGCACTATTGGCTTCAACACCCTCGAAAACCATGAAAATTACACCCGTGATGAAAAAATTGTTACCTAATTAAGCCGCCATCTTGGATTTACATTTCGACAGCACTATTAGATTCAGCACCCTCGAAAACCATGAAAATGACACCCATTATGAAAAAATTGATACTTATTGCAGCCGCCATCTTGGATTTACATTTCGACAGCACTATAGGATTCAACACCCTCGAAAACCATGAAAATGACACCCATGATGAAAAATTGGTACCTTATTCAGCCGCCACCTTGGATTTACATTTCGACAGCACTATTAGCTTCAGCACCCTCGAAAACAACGAAAATGACACCCATGATGAAAAAATTTATATCTATTGCAGCCGCCATCTTGGATTTACATTTCGACAGCACTATCGGCTTAAACACCCTCGAAAACCATGAAAATGACACCCATTATGAAAAAATTGATACTTATTGCAGCCGCCATCTTGGATTTACATTTCGACAGCAATATCGGCTTCAAAACTCTCGAAAACCATGAAAATGACACCCATGATGGAAAAATTTGTACCTGTTGTAGCCGCCATCTTGGATTTACATTTCGACAGCACTATCGGCTTCAACACCCTCGAAAACCATGAAAATGACACCCATAATAAAAAAATTGGTACCTTATTCAGCCGCCACCTTGGATTTACATTTCGACAGCACTATCAGCTTGAAAACCCTCGAAAACCATGAAAATAACACCCATTATGAAAAAATTGATACTTATTGCAGCCGCCATCTTGGATTTACATTTCGACAGCACTATTAGCTTCAGCACCCTCGAAACCTACGAAAATGACACCCATGATGAAAAAATTGATATCCATTGCAGCCGCCATCTTGGGTTTACATTTGGACAGCACTATTGGCTTCAACACCCTCGAAAACCATGAAAATTACACCCGTGATGAAAAAATTGTTACCTAATTAATCCGCCATCTTGGATTTACATTTCGACAGCACTATTAGCTTCAGCACCCTCGAAAACCATGAAAATGACACCCATTATGAAAAAATTGATACTTATTGCAGCCGCCATCTTGGATTTACATTTCGACAGCACTATAGGCTTCAACACCCTCGAAAACCATGAAAATGACACCCATGATGAAAAATTGGTACCTTATTCAGCCGCCACCTTGGATTTACATTTCGACAGCACTATTAGCTTCAGCACCCTCGAAAACCACGAAAATGACACCCATGATGAAAAAATTTATATCTATTGCAGCCGCCATCATGGATTTACATTTCGACAGCACTATCGGCTTAAACACCCTCGAAAACCATGAAAATGACACCCATTATGAAAAAATTGATACTTATTGCAGCCGCCATCTTGGATTTACATTTCGACAGCACTATAGGCTTCAACACCCTCGAAAACCATGAAAATGACACCCATGATGAAAAATTGGTACCTTATTCAGCCGCCACCTTGGATTTACATTTCGACAGCACTATTAGCTTCAGCACCCTCGAAAACCACGAAAATGACACCCATGATGAAAAAATTTATATCTATTGCAGCCGCCATCTTGGATTTACATTTCGACAGCACTATCGGCTTAAACACCCTCGAAAACCATGAAAATGACACCCATTATGAAAAAATTGATACTTATTGCAGCCGCCATCTTGGATTTACATTTCAACAGCACTATAGGCTTCAACACCCTCGAAAACCATGAAAATGACACCCATGATGAAAAATTGGTACCTTATTCAGCCGCCACCTTGGATTTACATTTCGACAGCACTATTAGCTTCAGCACCCTCGAAAACCACCAAAATGACACCCATGATGAAAAAATTTATATCTATTGCAGCCGCCATCTTGGAATTACATTTCGACAGCACTATCGGCTTCAACACCCTCGAAAACCATGAAAATTACACCCATGATGAAAAAAATTGTACCTGTTGTAGCCGCCATCTTGGATTTACAATTTAGACAGCACTATCGGCTTCAACACATCTCGAAAACCATGAAAATGACACCCATATTAAAAAAATTGGTACCTTATTCAGCCGCCACCTTGGATTTACATTTCGACAGCACTATTAGCTTCAGCACCCTCGAAAACCACGAAAATGACACCCATGATGAAAAAATTTATACCTATTGCAGCCGTCATCTAGAATTTACATTTCGACAGCACTATCGGCTTTAACACCCTCGAAAAATATGAAAATTACACCTATGATGAAAAAATTGTTACCTAATTAAGCCGCCATCTTGGATTTACATTTCGACAGCACTATCGGCTTAAACACCCTCGAAAACCATGAAAATGACACCCATTATGAAAAAATTGATACTTATTGCAGCCGCCATCTTGGATTTACATTTCAACTGCACTATAGGCTTCAACACCCTCGAAAACCATGAAAATGACACCCATGATGAAAAATTGGTACCTTATTCAGCCGCCACCTTGGATTTACATTTTGAAAGCACTATTAGCTTCAGCACCCTCGAAAACCACGAATATGACACCCATGATGAAAAAATTGATATCTATTGCAGCCGCCATCTTGGATTTACATTTCGACAGCACTATCGGCTTAAACACCCTCGAAAACCATGAAAATGACACCCATTATGAAAAAATTGATATCTATTGCAGCCGCCATCTTGGATTTACATTTCGACAGCACTATAGGCTTCAACACCCTCGAAAACCATGAAAATGACACCCATGATGAAAAATTGGTACCTTATTCAGCCGCCACCTTGGATTTACATTTCGACAGCACTATTAGCTTCAGCACCCTCGAAAACAACGAAAATGACACCCATGATGAAAAAATTTATATCTATTGCAGCCGCCATCTTGGATTTACATTTCGACAGCACTATCGGCTTAAACACCCTCGAAAACCATGAAAATGACACCCATGATGAAACAATTTATACCTATTGCAGCCGTCATCTAGAATTTACATTTCGACAGCACTATCGGCTTTAACACCCTCGAAAAATATGAAAATTACACCTATGATGAAAAAATTGTTACCTAATTAAGCCGCCATCTTGGATTTACATTTCGACAGCACTATCGGCTTCAACACCCTCGAAAACCATGAAAATTACACCCATGATGAAAAAATTGATATCTATTGCAGCCGCCATCTTGGATATACATTTCGACAGCATTATCGGCTTCAACGACCTCGGAAACCATGAAAATGACACCCATGATGAAAAATTTGTACCTGTTGTAGCCGCCATCTTGGATTTACATTTCGACAGTACTATCGGCTTGAAAACCCTCGAAAACCATGAAAATAACACCCATTATGAAAAAATTGATACTTATTGCAGCCGCCATCTTGGATTTACATTTCGACAGCACTATTAGCTTCAGCACCCTCGAAACCTACGAAAATGACACCCATGATGAAAAAATTGATATCCATTGCAGCCGCCATCTTGGGTTTACATTTGGACAGCACTATTGGCTTCAACACCCTCGAAAACCATGAAAATTACACCCGTGATGAAAAAGTTGTTACCTAATTAAGCCGCCATCTTGGATTTACATTTCGACAGCACTTTTAGCTTCAGCACCCTCGAAAACCACGAATATGACACCCATGATGAAAAAATTGATATCTATTGCAGCCGCCATCTTGGATTTACATTTCGACAGCACTATCGGCTTAAACACCCTCGAAAACCATGAAAATGACACCCATTATGAAAAAATTGATACTTATTGCAGCCGCCATCTTGGATTTACATTTCGACAGCACTATAGGCTTCAACACCCTCGAAAACCATGAAAATGACACCCATGATGAAAAATTGGTACCTTATTCAGCCGCCACCTTGGATTTACATTTCGACAGCACTATTAGCTTCAGCACCCTCGAAAACCACGAAAATGACACCCATGATGAAAAAATTTATATCTATTGCAGCCGCCATCTTGGATTTACATTTCGACAGCACTATCGGCTTGAAAACCCTCGAAAACCATGAAAATAACACCCATTATGAAAAAATATATACTTATTGCAGCCGCCATCTTGGATTTACATTTCGACAGCACTATTAGCTTCAGCACCCTCGAAACCTACGAAAATGACACCCATGATGAAAAAATTGATATCCATTGCAGCCGCCATCTTGGGTTTACATTTGGACAGCACTATTGGCTTCAACACCCTCGAAAACCATGAAAATTACACCCGTGATGAAAAAATTGTTACCTAATTAAGCCGCCATCTTGGATTTACATTTCGACAGCACTATTAGATTCAGCACCCTCGAAAACCATGAAAATGACACCCATTATGAAAAAATTGATACTTATTGCAGCCGCCATCTTGGATTTACATTTCGACAGCACTATAGGATTCAACACCCTCGAAAACCATGAAAATGACACCCATGATGAAAAATTGGTACCTTATTCAGCCGCCACCTTGGATTTACATTTCGACAGCACTATTAGCTTCAGCACCCTCGAAAACAACGAAAATGACACCCATGATGAAAAAATTTATATCTATTGCAGCCGCCATCTTGGATTTACATTTCGACAGCACTATCGGCTTAAACACCCTCGAAAACCATGAAAATGACACCCATTATGAAAAAATTGATACTTATTGCAGCCGCCACCTTGGATTTACATTTCGACAGCACTATAGGCTTCAACACCCTCGAAAACCATGAAAATGACACCCATGATGAAAAATTGATACCTTGTTCAGCCGCCACCTTGGATATACATTTCGACTGCACTATTAGCTTCAGCACCCTCGAAAACCACGAAAATGACACCCATGATGAAAAATTGGTACCTTATTCAGGTGCCACCTTTGATTTACATTTCGACAGCAATATCGGCTTCAAAACTCTCGAAAACCATGAAAATGACACCCATGATGGAAAAATTTGTACCTGTTGTAGCCGCCATCTTGGATTTACATTTCGACAGCACTATCGGCTTCAACACCCTCGAAAACCATGAAAATGACACCCATAATAAAAAAATTGGTACCTTATTCAGCCGCCACCTTGGATTTACATTTCGACAGCACTATTAGCTTCAGCACCCTCGAAAACCACGAAAATGACACCCATGATAAAAAAGTTTATACCTATTGCAGCCGTCATCTAGAATTTACATTTCGACAGCACTATCGGCTTTAACACCCTCGAAAAATATGAAAATTACACCTATGATGAAAAAATTGTTACCTAATTAAGCCGCCATCTTGGATTTACATTTCGACAGCACTATCGGCTTCAACACCCTCGAAAACCATGAAAATTACACCCATGATGAAAAAATTGATATCTATTGCAGCCGCCATATTGGATATACATTTCGACAGCATTATCGGCTTCAACGACCTCGGAAACCATGAAAATGACACCCATGATGAAAAAATTTGTACCTGTTGTAGCCGCCATCTTGGATTTACATTTCGACAGTACTCTCGGCTTGAAAACCCTCGAAAACCATGAAAATAACACCCATTATGAAAAAATTGATACTTATTGCAGCCGCCATCTTGGATTTACATTTCGACAGCACTATTAGCTTCAGCACCCTCGAAACCTACGAAAATGACACCCATGATGAAAAAATTGATATCCATTGCAGCCGCCATCTTGGGTTTACATTTGGACAGCACTATTGGCTTCAACACCCTCGAAAACAATGAAAATTACACCCGTGATGAAAAAGTTGTTACCTAATTAAGCCGCCATCTTGGATTTACATTTCGACAGCACTATTAGCTTCAGCACCCTCGAAAACCACGAATATGACACCCATGATGAAGAAATTGATATCTATTGCAGCCGCCATCTTGGATTTACATTTCGACAGCACTATCGGCTTAAACACCCTCGAAAACCATGAAAATGACACCCATTATGAAAAAATTGATATCTATTGCAGCCGCCATCTTGGATTTACATTTCGACAGCACTATAGGCTTCAACACCCTCGAAAACCATGAAAATGACACCCATGATGAAAAATTGGTACCTTATTCAGCCGCCACCTTGGATTTACATTTCGACAGCACTATTAGCTTCAGCACCCTCGAAAACCACGAAAATGACACCCATGATGAAAAAATTTATATCTATTGCAGTCGCCATCTTGGATTTACATTTCGACAGCACTATCGGCTTCAACACCCTCGAAAACCATGAAAATGACACCCATGATAAAAAAAAATTGTACCTGTTGTAGCCGCCATCTTGGATTTACATTTCGACAGCACTATCGGCTTCAACACCCTCGAAAACCATGAAATCGACACCCATGAAGAAAAAATTTGTTCACCTGTTGTAGCCGCCATCTTGGATTTACAATTTCGACAGCACTATCGGCTTCAACACCCTCGAAAACCATGAAAATGACACCCATGATGAAAAATTGGTACCTTATTCAGCCGCCACCTTGGATTTACATTTCGACAGCACTATTAGCTTCAGCACCCTCGAAAACCACGAAAATGACACCCATGATGAAAAAATTTATATCTATTGCAGCCGCCATCTTGGATTTACATTTCGACAGCACTATCGGCTACAACACCCTCGAAAACCATGAAAATGACACCCATGATAAAAAAAATTGTACCTGTTGTAGCCGCCATCTTGGATTTACATTTCGACAGCACTATCAGCTTGAAAACCCTCGAAAACCATGAAAATAACACCCATTATGAAAAAATTGATACTTATTGCAGCCGCCATCTTGGATTTACATTTCGACAGCACTATTAGCTTCAGCACCCTCGAAACCTACGAAAATGACACCCATGATGAAAAAATTGATATCCATTGCAGCCGCCATCTTGGGTTTACATTTGGACAACACTATTGGCTTCAACACCCTCGAAAACCATGAAAATTACACCCGTGATGAAAAAATTGTTACCTAATTAATCCGCCATCTTGGATTTACATTTCGACAGCACTATTAGCTTCATCACCCTCGAAAACCATGAAAATGACACCCATTATGAAAAAATTGATACTTATTGCAGCCGCCATCTTGGATTTACATTTCGACAGCACTATAGGCTTCAACACCCTCGAAAACCATGAAAATGACACCCATGATGAAAAATTGGTACCTTATTCAGCCGCCACCTTGGATTTACATTTCGACAGCACTATTAGCTTCAGCACCCTCGAAAACCACGAAAATGACACCCATGATGAAAAAATTTATATCTATTGCAGCCGCCATCATGGATTTACATTTCGACAGCACTATCGGCTTAAACACCCTCGAAAACCATGAAAATGACACCCATTATGAAAAAATTGATACTTATTGCAGCCGCCATCTTGGATTTACATTTCGACAGCACTATCGGCTTCAACACCCTCGAAAACCATGAAAATGACACCCATGATGGAAAAATTGATATCCATTGCAGCCGCCATCTTGGGTTTACATTTGGACAGCACTATTGGCTTCAACACCCTCGAAAACCATGAAAATTATACCCGTGATGAAAAAATTGTTACCTAATTAAGCCGCCATCTTGGATTTACATTTCGACAGCACTATTAGCTTCAGCACCCTCGAAAACCATGAAAATGACACCCATTATGAAAAAATTGATACTTATTGCAGCCGCCATCTTGGATTTACATTTCGACAGCACTATAGGCTTCAACACCCTCGAAAACCATGAAAATGACACCCATGATGAAAAATTGGTACCTTATTCAGCCGCCACCTTGGATTTACATTTCGACAGCACTATTAGCTTCAGCACCCTCGAAAACCACGAAAATGACACCCATGATGAAAAAATTTATATCTATTGCAGCCGCCATCTTGGATTTACATTTCGACAGCACTATCGGCTTAAACACCCTCGAAAACCATGAAAATGACACCCATTATGAAAAAATTGATACTTATTGCAGCCGCCATCTTGGATTTACATTTCAACAGCACTATAGGCTTCAACACCCTCGAAAACCATGAAATGACACCCATGATGAAAAATTGGTACCTTATTCAGCCGCCACCTTGGATTTACATTTCGACAGCACTATTAGCTTCAGCACCCTCGAAAACCACCAAAATGACACCCATGATGAAAAAATTTATATCTATTGCAGCCGCCATCTTGGATTTACATTTCGACAGCACTATCGGCTTCAACACCCTCGAAAACCATGAAAATTACACCCATGATGAAAAAAATTGTACCTGTTGTAGCCGCCATCTTGGATTTACAATTTAGACAGCACTATCGGCTTCAACACATCTCGAAAACCATGAAAATGACACCCATGATGAAAAATTGGTACCTTATTCAGCCGCCATCTTGGATTTACCTTTCGACAGCACTATCGGCTTCAACACCCTCGAAAACCATGAAAATGACACCCATGATGAAAAAACTGGTAACTTATTCAGCCGCCATCTTGGATTTACATTTCGACAGCACTATCGGCTTCAACACCCTCGAAAACCATGAAAATTACACCCATGAAAAAAAAATTGTACCTGTTGCAGCCGCCATCTTGGATTTACATTTCGACAGCACTATCGGCTTCAACACCCTTGAAAACCATGAAAATTACACCCATGATGAAAAAAATTGTACCTGTTGTAGCCGCCATCTTGGATTTACAATTTCGACAGCACTATCGGCTTCAACACATCTCGAAAACCATGAAAATGACACCCATGATGACAAATTGGTACCTAATTCAGCCGCCATCTTGGATTTACATTTCGACAGCACTATCGGCTTCAACACCCTCGAAAACCATGAAAATGACACCCATGATGGAAAAATTGATATCCATTGCAGCCACCATCTTGGGTTTACATTTGGACAGCACTATTGGCTTCAACACCCTCGAAAACCATGAAAATTATACCCGTGATGAAAAAATTGTTACCTAATTAAGCCGCCATCTTGGATTTACATTTCGACAGCACTATTAGCTTCAGCACCCTCGAAAACCATGAAAATGACACCCATTATGAAAAAATTGATACTTATTGCAGCCGCCATCTTGGATTTACATTTCGACAGCACTATAGGCTTCAACACCCTCGAAAACCATGAAAATGACACCCATGATGTAAAATTGGTACCTTATTCAGCCGCCACCTTGGATTTACATTTCGACAGCACTATTAGCTTCAGCACCCTCGAAAACCACGAAAATGACACCCATGATGAAAAAATTTATATCTATTGCAGCCGCCATCTTGGATTTACATTTCGACAGCACTATCGGCTTAAACACCCTCGAAAACCATGAAAATGACACCCATTATGAAAAAATTGATACTTATTGCAGCCGCCATCTTGGATTTACATTTCGACAGCACTATAGGCTTCAACACCCTCGAAAACCATGAAAATGACACCCATGATGAAAAATTGGTACCTTATTCAGCCGCCACCTTGGATTTACATTTCGACAGCACTATTAGCTTCAGCACCCTCGAAAACCACCAAAATGACACCCATGATGAAAAAATTTATATCTATTGCAGCCGCCATCTTGGATTTACATTTCGACAGCACTATCGGCTTCAACACCCTCGAAAACCATGAAAATTACACCCATGATGAAAAAAATTGTACCTGTTGTAGCCGCCATCTTGGATTTACAATTTAGACAGCACTATCGGCTTCAACACATCTCAAAAACCATGAAAATGACACCCATGATGAAAAATTGGTACCTTATTCAGCCGCCATCTTGGATTTACCTTTCGACAGCACTATCGGCTTCAACACCCTCGAAAACCATGAAAATGACACCCATGATGAAAAAATTGGTAACTTATTCAGCCGCCATCTTGGATTTACATTTCGACAGCACTATCGGCTTCAACACCCTCGAAAACCATGAAAATTACACCCATGATGAAAAAAATTGTACCTGTTGCAGCCGCCATCTTGGATTTACATTTCGACAGCACTATCGGCTTCAACACCCTCGAAAACCATGAAAATGACACCCATGATGAAAAAATTTATACCTATTGCAGCCGCCATCTAGAATTTACTTTTCGACAGCACCATCGGCTTCAACACCCTCAAAAACCATGAAAATTACTCCTATGATGAAAAAATTGTTACCTTATTAAGCCGCCATCTTGGATTTACATTTCGACAGCACTATTAGCTTCAACACCCTCGAAAACCATGAAAATTACACCCATGATGAAAAAATTTGTATCTGTTGTAGCCGCTATCTTGGATTTACATTTCGACAGCTCTATCGGCTTCAACACCCTCAAAAACCATGAAAATTACTCCTATGATGAAAAAATTGTTACCTTATTAAGCCGCCATCTTGGATTTACATTTCGACAGCACTATTAGCTTCAGCACCCTCGAAAACCACGAAAATGACACCCATGATGAAAAAATTGATATCTGTTGCAGCCGCCATCTTGGATTTACATTTCGACAGCACTATCGGCTTCAACACCCTCGAAAACCATGAAAATTACACCCATGATGAAAAAATTTGTATCTGTTGTAGCCGCTATCTTGGATTTACATTTCGACAGCTCTATCGGCTTCAAAACCCTCGAAAACCATGAAAATAACTCCCATTATGAAAAAATTGATACTTATTGCAGCCGCCATCTTGGATTTACATTTCGAAAGCACTATCGGCTTCAACACCCTCGAAAACCATGAAAATGACACTGATGATGAAAAAATTGATACCTATTGCAGCCGATATCTTGAATTTACATTTCGACAGCACTATCGGCTTCAACACCCTCGAAAACCATGAAAATGACACCCATGATGAAAAATTGGTACCTTATTCAGCCGCCATTTTTGATTTACATTTCGACAGCACTATCGGCTTCAACACCCTCGAAAACCATGAAAATGACACCCATTATGAAAAAATTGCTACCTGTTGTAGCCGCCATCTTGGATTTACATTTCGACAGCACTATCGGCTTCAACCCCCTCGAAAACCATGAAAATGACACCGATGATGAAAAAATTGATACCTATTGCAGCCGATATCTTGAATTTACATTTCGACAGCATTATCTGCTTCAACACTCTCGAAAACCATGAAAATGACACCTATGATGAAAAAATTTATACCTATTGCAGCCGCAACCTTAGATTTACATTTCGACAGCACTTTTGCTTCAGCACCCGCGAAAACCACGGGAGTGACACCCATGATGAAAAAATTGATATCCATTGCAGCCGCAAACTTGGATTCACATTTCAACAGCACTATCGGCTTCAACACCCTCGAAAACCATGAAAATGACACCCATTATGAAAAAATTGATACTTATTGCAGCCGCCATCTTGGATTTACATTTCGACAGCACTATCGGCTTCAACACCCTCGAAAACCATGAAAATGACACCCATAATGAAAAATTGATACCTTGTTCAGCCGCCACCTTGGATATACATTTCGACTGCACTATTAGCTTCAGCACCCTCGAAAACCACGAAAATGACACCCATGATGAAAAATTGGTACCTTATTCAGGTGCCAACTTTGATTTACATTTCGACAGCAATATCGGCTTCAAAACTCGCGAAAACCATGAAAATGACACCCATGATGGAAAATTTGTACCTGTTGTAGCCGCCATCTTGGATTTACATTTCGACAGCACTATCGGCTTCAACACCCTCGAAAACCATGAAAATGACACCCATAATAAAAAAATTGTTACCTTATTCAGCCGCCACCTTGGATTTACATTTCGACAGCACTATTAGCTTCAGCACCCTCGAAAACCACGAAAATGACACCCATGATGAAAAAATTGATATCTATTGCAGCCGCCATCTTGAATTTACATTTCGACAGCACTATCGGCTTCAACGCCCGCGAAAACCATGAAAATGACACCCATGATGAAAAAATTGGTACCTAATTCAGCCGCCATCTTGAATTTACATTTCGACAGCACTATCGGCTTCAACGCCCGCGAAAACCATGAAAATGACACCCATGATGAAAAAATTGGTACCTAATTCAGCCGCCATCTTGGATTTACGTTTCGACAGCACTATCGGCTTCAACATCCTCGAAAACCATGAAAATGACACCCATGATGAAAAAATTTATACCTATTGCAGCCGTCATCTAGAATTTACATTTCGACAGCACTATCGGCTTTAACACCCTCGAAAAATATGAAAATTACACCTATGATGAAAAAATTGTTACCTAATTAAGCCGCCATCTTGGATTTACATTTCGACAGCACTATCGGCTTCAACACCCTCGAAAACCATGAAAATTACACCCATGATGAAAAAATTGGTACCTAATTCAGCCGCCATCTTGGATTTACATTTCGACAGCACTATCGGCTTCAACACCCTCGAAAACCATGAAAATGACACCCATGATGAAAAAATTTATACCTATTGCAGCCGCCATCTAGAATTTACATTTCGACAGCACTATCGGCTTCAACACCCTCGAAAACCATGAAAATGACACCCATGATGAAAAAATTGGTACCTAATTCAGCCGCCATCTTGGATTTACATTTCGACAGCACTATCGGCTTCAACACCCTCGAAAACCATGAAAATGACACCCATGATGAAAAAATTTATACCTATTGCAGCCGCCATCTAGAATTTACATTTCGACAGCACTATCGGCTTCAACACCCTCGAAAAGCATGAAAATGACACCCATGATGAAAAAATTGATATCCATTGCAGCCGCCATCTTGGGTTTACATTTAGGCAGCACTATTGGCTTCAACACCCTCGAAAACCATGAAAATTACACCCGTGATGAAAAAATTGTTACCTAATTAAGCCGCCATCTTGGATTTACATTTCGACAGCACTATTAGCTTCAGCACCCTCGAAAACCACGAATATGACACCCATGATGAAAAAATTGATATCTATTGCAGCCGCCATCTTGGATTTACATTTCGACAGCACTATCGGCTTAAACACCCTCGAAAACCATGAAAATGACACCCATTATGAAAAAATTGATACTTATTGCAGCCGCCATCTTGGATTTACATTTCGACAGCACTATAGGCTTCAACACCCTTGAAAACCATGAAAATGACACCCATGATGAAAAATTGGTACCTTATTCAGCCGCCACCTTGGATTTACATTTCGACAGCACTATTAGCTTCAGCACCCTCGAATACCACGAAAATGACACCCATGATGAAAAAATTTATATCTATTGCAGCCTCCATCTAGAATTTACATTTCGACAGCACTATCGGCTTAAACACCCTCGAAAACCATGAAAATGACACCCATTATGAAAAAATTGATACTTATTGCAGCCGCCATCTTGGATTTACATTTCGACAGCACTATAGGCTTCAACACCCTCGAAAACCATGAAAATGACACCCATGATGAAAAATTGGTACCTTATTCAGCCGCCACCTTGGATTAACATTTCGACAGCACTATTAGCTTCAGCACCCTCGAAAACTACGAAAATGACACCCATGATGAAAAAATTTATATCTATTGCAGCCGGCATCTTGGATTTACATTTCGACAGCACTATCGGCTTCAACACCCTCGAAAACCATGAAAATTACACCCATGATGAAAAAAATTGTACCTGTTGTAGCCGCCATCTTGGATTTACAATTTTGACAGCACTATCGGCTTCAACACATCTCGAAAACCATGAAAATGACACCCATGATGAAAAATTGGTACCTTATTCAGCCGAAATCTTGGATTTACATTTCGACAGCACTATCGGCTTCAACACCCTCGAAAAGCATGAAAATGACACCCATGATGAAAAAATTGATATCTATTGCAGCCGCCATCATGGATATACATTTCGACAGCACTATCGGCTTCAATCCCCTCGAAAACCATGAAAATGACACCCATGATGAAAAAATTGGTGCCTAATTCAGCCGCCATCTTGGATTTACATTTCGACAGCACTATCGGCTTCAACACCCTCGAAAACCATGAAAATTACACCCATGATGAAAAAAATTGTACCTGTTGTAGCCGCCATCTTGGATTTACATTTCGACAGCACTATCGGCTTCAACACATCTCGAAAACCATGAAAATGACACCCATGATGAAAAATTGGTACCTTATTCAGTCGCCATCTTGGATTTACATTTCGACAGCACTATCGGCTTCAGCACCCTCGAAAACCATGAAAATGACACCCATGATGAAAAAATTGATATCTATTGCAGCCGCCATCTTGGGAATACATTTCGACAGCACTATCGGCTTCAACGCCCTCGAAAACCATGAAAATGACACCCATGATGAAAAAATTGGTAACTTTTTCAGCCGCCATCTTGGATTTACGTTTCGACAGCACTATCGGCTTCAACACCCTCGAAAACCATGAAAATGACACCCATGATGAAAAAATTTATATCTATTGCAGCCGCCATCTAGAATTTACATTTCGACAGCACTATCGGCTTCAACACCCTCGAAAAATATGAAAATTACTCCTATGATGAAAAAATTGTTACCTAATGAAGCCGCCATCTTGGATTTACATTTCGACAGCACTATCGGCTTCAATACCCTCGAAAATCATGAAAATACAACCCATGATGAAAAATTGGTACCTTATTCAGCCGCCACCTTGGATTTACATTTCGACAGCACTATTAGCTTCAGCACCCTCGAAAACTACGAAAATGACACCCATGATGGAAAAATTGATATCCATTGCAGCCGCCATCTTGGGTTTACATTTGGACAGCACTATTGGCTTCAACACCCTCGAAAACCATGAAAATTATACCCGTGATAAAAAAATTGTTACCTAATTAAGCCGCCATCTTGGATTTACATTTCGACAGCACTATCGGCTTAAACACCCTCGAAAACCATGAAAATGACACCCATTATGAAAAAATTGATACTTATTGCAGCCGCCATCTTGGATTTACATTTCGACAGCACTATAAGCTTCAACACCCTTGAAAACCATGAAAATGACACCCATGATGAAAAATTGGTACCTTATTCAGCCGCCACCTTGGATTTACATTTCGACAGCACTATTAGCTTCAGCACCCTCGAAAACCACGAAAATGACACCCATGATGAAAAAATTTTTATCTATTGCAGCCGCCATCTAGAATTTACATTTCGACAGCACTATCGGCTTCAACACCCTCGAAAACCATGAAAATGACACCCATGATGAAAAAATTGGTAACTTATTCAGCCGCCATCTTGGATTTACGTTTCGACAGCACTATCGGCTTCAACACCCTCGAAAACCATGAAAATGACACCCATGATGAAAAAATGTATACCTATTGCAGCCGCCATCTAGAATTTACATTTCGACAGCACTATCGGCTTCAACACCCTCGAAAAATATGAAAATTACACCTATGATGAAAAAATTGTTACCTAATTAAGCCGCTATCTTGGATTTACATTTCGACAGCACTATCGGCTTCAACACCCTCGAAAACCATGAAAATGACACCCATGATGAAAAAATTGATATCTGTTGCAGCCTCCATCTAGAATTTACATTTCGACAGCACTATCGGCTTAAACACCCTCGAAAACCATGAAAATGACACCCATTATGAAAAAATTGATACTTATTGCAGCCGCCATCTTGGATTTACATTTCGACAGCACTATTAGCTTCAGCACCCTCGAAAACCATGAAAATGACACCCATGATAAAAAAAAATTGTACCTGTTGTAGCCGCCATCTTGGATTTACATTTCGACAGCACTATCGGCTTGAAAACCCTCGAAAACCATGAAAATAACACCCATTATGAATAAATTGATACTTATTGCAGCCGCCATCTTGGATTTACATTTCGACAGCACTATTAGCTTCAGCACCCTCGAAACCTACGAAAATGACACCCATGATGAAAAAATTGATATCCATTGCAGCCGCCATCTTGGGTTTACATTTAGGCAGCACTATTGGCTTCAACACCCTCGAAAACCATGAAAATTACACCCGTGATGAAAAAATTGTTACCTAATTAAGCCGCCATCTTGGATTTACATTTCGACAGCACTATTAGCTTCAGCACCCTCGAAAACCACGAATATGACACCCATGATGAAAAAATTGATATCTATTGCAGCCGCCATCTTGGATTTACATTTCGACAGCACTATCGGCTTAAACACCCTCGAAAACCATGAAAATGACACCCATTATGAAAAAATTGATACTTATTGCAGCCGCCATCTTGGATTTACATTTCGACAGCACTATAGGCTTCAACACCCTTGAAAACCATGAAAATGACACCCATGATGAAAAATTGGTACCTTATTCAGCCGCCACCTTGGATTTACATTTCGACAGCACTATTAGCTTCAGCACCCTCGAATACCACGAAAATGACACCCATGATGAAAAAATTTATATCTATTGCAGCCACCATCTTGGGTTTACATTTGGACAGCACTATTGGCTTCAACACCCTCGAAAACCATGAAAATTATACCCGTGATGAAAAAATTGTTACCTAATTAAGCCGCCATCTTGGATTTACATTTCGACAGCACTATTAGCTTCAGCACCCTCGAAAACCATGAAAATGACACCCATGATGAAAAATTGGTACCTTATTCAGCCGCCACCTTGGATTTACATTTCGACAGCACTATTAGCTTCAGCACCCTCGAAAACCACGAAAATGACACCCATGATGAAAAAATTTATATCTATTGCAGCCGCCATCTTGGATTTACATTTCGACAGCACTATCGGCTTCAACACCCTCGAAAACCATGAAAATTACACCCATGATGAAAAAAATTGTACCTGTTGTAGCCGCCATCTTGGATTTACAATTTTGACAGCACTATCGGCTTCAACACATCTCGAAAACAATGAAAATGACACCCATGATGAAAAATTGGTACCTTATTCAGCCGAAATCTTGGATTTACATTTCGACAGCACTATCGGCTTCAACACCCTCGAAAAGCATGAAAATGACACCCATGATGAAAAAATTGATATCTATTGCAGCCGCCATCATGGATATACATTTCGACAGCACTATCGGCTTCAATACCCTCGAAAACCATGAAAATGACACCCATGATGAAAAAATTGGTGCCTAATTCAGCCGCCAACTTGGATTTACATTTCGACAGCACTATCGGCTTCAACACCCTCGAAAACCATGATAATTACACCCATGATAAAAAAATTGTACCTGTTGTAGCCGCCATCTTGGATTTACATTTCGACAGCACTATCGGCTTCAACACATCTCGAAAACCATGAAAATGACACCCATGATGAAAAATTGGTACCTTATTCAGTCGCCATCTTGGATTTACATTTCGACAGCACTATCGGCTTCAGCACCCTCGAAAACCATGAAAATGACACCCATGATGAAAAAATTGATATCTATTGCAGCCGCCATCTTGGGAATACATTTCGACAGCACTATCGGCTTCAACGCCCTCGAAAACCATGAAAATGACACCCATGATGAAAAAATTGGTAACTTATTCAGCCGCCATCTTGGATTTACGTTTCGACAGCACTATCGGCTTCAACACCCTCGAAAACCATGAAAATGACACCCATGATGAAAAAATTTATATCTATTGCAGCCGCCATCTAGAATTTACATTTCGACAGCACTATCGGCTTCAACACCCTCGAAAAATATGAAAATTACTCCTATGATGAAAAAATTGTTACCTAATGAAGCCGCCATCTTGGATTTACGTTTCGACAGCACTATCGGCTTCAACACCCTCGAAAACCATGAAAATGACACCCATGATGAAAAAATTTATATCTATTGCAGCCGCCATCTAGAATTTACATTTCGACAGCACTATCGGCTTCAACACCCTCGAAAAATATGAAAATTACTCCTATGATGAAAAAATTGTTACCTAATGAAGCCGCCATCTTGGATTTACATTTCGACAGCACTATCGGCTTCAATACCCTCGAAAATCATGAAAATACAACCCATGATGAAAAATTGGTACCTTATTCAGCCGCCACCTTGGATTTACATTTCGACAGCACTATTAGCTTCAGCACCCTCGAAACCTACGAAAATGACCACATGATGGAAAAATTGATATCCATTGCAGCCGCCATCTTGGGTTTACATTTGGACAGCACTATTGGCTTCAACACCCTCGAAAACCATGAAAATTATACCCGTGATGAAAAAATTGTTACCTAATTAAGCCGCCATCTTGGATTTACATTTCGACAGCACTATCGGCTTAAACACCCTCGAAAACCATGAAAATGACACCCATTATGAAAAAATTGATACTTATTGCAGCCGCCATCTTGGATTTACATTTCGACAGCACTATAAGCTTCAACACCCTTGAAAACCATGAAAATGACACCCATGATGAAAAATTGGTACCTTATTCAGCCGCCACCTTGGATTTACATTTCGACAGCACTATTAGCTTTAGCACCCTCGAAAACCACGAAAATGACACCCATGATGAAAAAATTTTTATCTATTGCAGCCGCCATCTAGAATTTACATTTCGACAGCACTATCGGCTTCAACACCCTCGAAAACCATGAAAATGACACCCATGATGAAAAAATTGGTAACTTATTCAGCCGCCATCTTGGATTTACGTTTCGACAGCACTATCGGCTTCAACACCCTCGAAAACCATGAAAATGTCACCCATGATGAAAAAATGTATACCTATTGCAGCCGCCATCTAGAATTTACATTTCGACAGCACTATCGGCTTCAACACCCTCGAAAAATATGAAAATTACACCTATGATGAAAAAATTGTTACCTAATTAAGCCGCTATCTTGGATTTACATTTCGACAGCACTATCGGCTTCAACACCCTCGAAAACCATGAAAATGACACCCATGATGAAAAAATTGATATCTGTTGCAGCCGCCATCTTGGATTTACATTTCGACAGCACTATTAGCTTCAGCACCCTCGAAAACCATGAAAATGACACCCATGATAAAAAAAAATTGTACCTGTTGTAGCCGCCATCTTGGATTTACATTTCGACAGCACTATCGGCTTGAAAACCCTCGAAAACCATGAAAATAACACCCATTATGAAAAAATTGATACTTATTGCAGCCGCCATCTTGGATTTACATTTCGACAGCACTATTAGCTTCAGCACCCTCGAAACCTACGAAAATGACACCCATGATGAAAAAATTGATATCCATTGCAGCCGCCATCTTGGGTTTACATTTAGGCAGCACTATTGGCTTCAACACCCTCGAAAACCATGAAAATTACACCCGTGATAAAAAAAATGTTACCTAATTAAGCCGCCATCTTGGATTTACATTTCGACAGCACTATTAGCTTCAGCACCCTCGAAAACCACGAATATGACACCCATGATGAAAAAATTGATATCTATTGCAGCCGCCATCTTGGATTTACATTTCGACAGCACTATCGGCTTAAACACCCTCGAAAACCATGAAAATGACACCCATTATGAAAAAATTGATACTTATTGCAGCCGCCATCTTGGATTTACATTTCGACAGCACTATAGGCTTCAACACCCTTGAAAACCATGAAAATGACACCCATGATGAAAAATTGGTACCTTATTCAGCCGCCACCTTGGATTTACATTTCGACAGCACTATTAGCTTCAGCACCCTCGAATACCACGAAAATGACACCCATGATGAAAAAATTTATATCTATTGCAGCCTCCATCTAGAATTTACATTTCGACAGCACTATCGGCTTAAACACCCTCGAAAACCATGAAAATGACACCCATTATGAAAAAATTGATACTTATTGCAGCCGCCATCTTGGATTTACATTTCGACAGCACTATAGGCTTCAACACCCTCGAAAACCATGAAAATGACACCCATGATGAAAAATTGGTACCTTATTCAGCCGCCACCTTGGATTTACATTTCGACAGCACTATTAGCTTCAGCACCCTCGAAAACCACGAAAATGACACCCATGATGAAAAAATTTATATCTATTGCAGCCGCCATCTTGGATTTACATTTCGACAGCACTCTTCAGGCTTCAACACCCTCGAAAACCATGAAAATTACACCCATGATAAAAAAATTGTACCTGTTGTAGCCGCCATCTTGGATTTACATTTCGACAGCACTATCGGCTTCAACACATCTCGAAAACCATGAAAATGACACCCATGATGAAAAATTGGTACCTTATTCAGTCGCCATCTTGGATTTACATTTCGACAGCACTATCGGCTTCAGCACCCTCGAAAACCATGAAAATGACACCCATGATGAAAAAATTGATATCTATTGCAGCCGCCATCTTGGGAATACATTTCGACAGCACTATCGGCTTCAACGCCCTCGAAAACCATGAAAATGACACCCATGATGAAAAAATTGGTAACTTATTCAGCCGCCATCTTGGATTTACGTTTCGACAGCACTATCGGCTTCAACACCCTCGAAAACCATGAAAATGACACCCATGATGAAAAAATTTATATCTATTGCAGCCGCCATCTAGAATTTACATTTCGACAGCACTATCGGCTTCAACACCCTCGAAAAATATGAAAATTACTCCTATGATGAAAAAATTGTTACCTAATGAAGCCGCCATCTTGGATTTACGTTTCGACAGCACTATCGGCTTCAACACCCTCGAAAACCATGAAAATGACACCCATGATGAAAAAATTTATATCTATTGCAGCCGCCATCTAGAATTTACATTTCGACAGCACTATCGGCTTCAACACCCTCGAAAAATATGAAAATTACTCCTATGATGAAAAAATTGTTACCTAATGAAGCCGCCATCTTGGATTTACATTTCGACAGCACTATCGGCTTCAATACCCTCGAAAATCATGAAAATACAACCCATGATGAAAAATTGGTACCTTATTCAGCCGCCACCTTGGATTTACATTTCGACAGCACTATTAGCTTCAGCACCCTCGAAACCTACGAAAATGACCACATGATGGAAAAATTGATATCCATTGCAGCCGCCATCTTGGGTTTACATTTGGACAGCACTATTGGCTTCAACACCCTCGAAAACCATGAAAATTATACCCGTGATGAAAAAATTGTTACGTAATTAAGCCGCCATCTTGGATTTACATTTTGACAGCACTATCGGCTTAAACACCCTCGAAAACCATGAAAATGACACCCATTATGAAAAAATTGATACTTATTGCAGCCGCCATCTTGGATTTACATTTCGACAGCACTATAAGCTTCAACACCCTTGAAAACCATGAAAATGACACCCATGATGAAAAATTGGTACCTTATTCAGCCGCCACCTTGGATTTACATTTCGACAGCACTATTAGCTTCAGCACCCTCGAAAACCACGAAAATGACACCCATGATGAAAAAATTTTTATCTATTGCAGCCGCCATCTAGAATTTACATTTCGACAGCACTATCGGCTTCAACACCCTCGAAAACCATGAAAATGACACCCATGATGAAAAAATTGGTAACTTATTCAGCCGCCATCTTGGATTTACGTTTCGACAGCACTATCGGCTTCAACACCCTCGAAAACCATGAAAATGACACCCATGATGAAAAAATGTATACCTATTGCAGCCGCCATCTAGAATTTACATTTCGACAGCACTATCGGCTTCAACACCCTCGAAAAATATGAAAATTACACCTATGATGAAAAAATTGTTACCTAATTAAGCCGCTATCTTGGATTTACATTTCGACAGCACTATCGGCTTCAACACCCTCGAAAACCATGAAAATGACACCCATGATGAAAAAATTGATATCTGTTGCAGCCGCCATCTTGGATTTACATTTCGACAGCACTATTAGCTTCAGCACCCTCGAAAACCATGAAAATGACACCCATGATAAAAAAAAATTGTACCTGTTGTAGCCGCCATCTTGGATTTACATTTCGACAGCACTATCGGCTTGAAAACCCTCGAAAACCATGAAAATAACACCCATTATGAAAAAATTGATACTTATTGCAGCCGCCATCTTGGATTTACATTTCGACAGCACTATTAGCTTCAGCACCCTCGAAACCTACGAAAATGACACCCATGATGAAAAAATTGATATCCATTGCAGCCGCCATCTTGGGTTTACATTTAGGCAGCACTATTGGCTTCAACACCCTCGAAAACCATGAAAATTACACCCGTGATAAAAAAATTGTTACCTAATTAAGCCGCTATCTTGGATTTACATTTCGACAGCACTATCGGCTTCAACACCCTCGAAAACCATGAAAATGACACCCATGATGAAAAAATTGATATCTGTTGCAGCCGCCATCTTGGATTTACATTTCGACAGCACTATTAGCTTCAGCACCCTCGAAAACCACGAATATGACACCCATGATAAAAAAAAATTGTACCTGTTGTAGCCGCCATCTTGGATTTACATTTCGACAGCACTATCGGCTTGAAAACCCTCGAAAACCATGAAAATAACACCCATTATGAAAAAATTGATACTTATTGCAGCCGCCATCTTGGATTTACATTTCGACAGCACTATTAGCTTCAGCACCCTCGAAACCTACGAAAATGACACCCATGATGAAAAAATTGATATCCATTGCAGCCGCCATCTTGGGTTTACATTTAGGCAGCACTATTGGCTTCAACACCCTCGAAAACCATGAAAATTACACCCGTGATGAAAAAATTGTTACCTAATTAAGCCGCCATCTTGGATTTACATTTCGACAGCACTATTAGCTTCAGCACCCTCGAAAACCACGAATATTACACCCATGATGAAAAAATTGATATCTATTGCAGCCGCCATCTTGGATTTACATTTCGACAGCACTATCGGCTTAAACACCCTCGAAAACCATGAAAATGACACGCATTATGAAAAAATTGATACTTATTGCAGCCGCCATCTTGGATTTACATTTCGACAGCACTATAGGCTTCAACACCCTTGAAAACCATGAAAATGACACCCATGATGAAAAATTGGTACCTTATTCAGCCGCCACCTTGGATTTACATTTCGACAGCACTATTAGCTTCAGCACCCTTGAAAACCATGAAAATGACACCCATGATGAAAAAATTGTTACCTAATTAAGCCGCCATCTTGGATTTACATTTCGACAGCACTATCGGCTTAAACACCCTCGAAAACCATGAAAATGACACCCATTATGAAAAAATTGATACTTATTGCAGCCGCCATCTTGGATTTACATTTCGACAGCACTATAGGCTTCAACACCCTTGAAAACCATGAAAATGACACCCATGATGAAAAATTGGTACCTTATTCAGCCGCCATCTTGGATTTACATTTCGACAGCACTATTAGCTTCAGCACCCTCGAAAACCACGAAAATGACACCCATGATGAAAAAATTTTTATCTATTGCAGCCGCCATCTAGAATTTACATTTCGACAGCACTATCGGCTTCAACACCCTCGAAAACCATGAAAATTACACCCATGATGAAAAAATTGGTAACTTATTCAGCCGCCATCTTGGATTTACGTTTCGACAGCTTTATCGGCTTCAACACCCTCGAAAACCATGAAAATGACACCCATGATGAAAAAATTGATATCTATTGCAGCCGCCATCTTGGATTTACATTTCGACAGCACTATTAGCTTCAGCACCCTCGAAAACCACGAAAATGACACCCATGATGAAAAAATTGATATCTATTGCAGCCGCCATCTTGGATTTACATTTCGACAGCACTATCGGCTTAAACACCCTCGAAAACCATGAAAATGACACCCATTATGAAAAAATTGATACTTATTGCAGCCGCCATCTTGGATTTACATTTCGACAGCACTATAGGCTTCAACACCCTTGAAAACCATGAAAATGACACCCATGATGAAAAATTGGTACCTTATTCAGCCGCCACCTTGGATTTACATTTCGACAGCACTATTAGCTTCAGCACCCTCGAATACCACGAAAATGACACCCATGATGAAAAAATTTATATCTATTGCAGCCTCCATCTAGAATTTACATTTCGACAGCACTATCGGCTTAAACACCCTCGAAAACCATGAAAATGACACCCATGATGGAAAATTTGTACCTGTTGTAGCCGCCATCTTGGATTTACATTTCGACAGCACTATCGGCTTCAACACCCTCGAAAACCATGAAAATGACACCCATAATAAAAAAATTGGTACCTTATTCAGCCGCCACCTTGGATTTACATTTCGACAGCACTATTAGCTTCAGCACCCTCGAAAACGACGAAAATGACACCCATGATGAAAAAATTGATATCTATTGCAGCCGCCATCTTGGATTTACATTTCGACAGCACTATCGGCTTCAACGCCCGCGAAAACCATGAAAATGACACCCATGATGAAAAAATTGGTACCTAATTCAGCCGCCATCTTGGATTTACGTTTCGACAGCACTATCGGCTTCAACATCCTCGAAAACCATGAAAATGACACCCATGATGAAAAAATTTATACCTATTGCAGCCGTCATCTAGAATTGACATTTCGACAGCACTATCGGCTTTAACACCCTCGAAAAATATGAAAATTACACCTATGATGAAAAAATTGGTACCTAATTCAGCCGCCATCTTGGATTTACATTTCGACAGCACTATCGGCTTCAACACCCTCGAAAACCATGAAAATGACACCCATGATGAAAAAATTTATACCTATTGCAGCCGCCATCTAGAATTTACATTTCGACAGCACTATCGGCTTCAACACCCTCGAAAACCATGAAAATGACACCCATGATAAAAAAAAATTGTACCTGTTGTAGCCGCCATCTTGGATTTACATTTCGACAGCACTATCGGCTTGAAAACCCTCGAAAACCATGAAAATAACACCCATTATGAAAAAATTGATACTTATTGCAGCCGCCATCTTGGATTTACATTTCGACAGCACTATTAGATTCAGCACCCTCGAAACCTACGAAAATGACACCCATGATGAAAAAATTGATATCCATTGCAGCCGCCATCTTGGGTTTACATTTAGGCAGCATTATTGGCTTCAACACCCTCGAAAACCATGAAAATTACACCCGTGATGAAAAAATTGTTACCTAATTAAGCCGCCATCTTGGATTTACATTTCGACAGCACTATCGGCTTCAACACCCTCGAAAACCATGAAAATGACACCCATTATGAAAAAATTGATACTTATTGCAGCCGCCATCTTGGATTTACATTTCGACAGCACTATAGGCTTCAACACCCTTGAAAACCATGAAAATGACACCCATGATGAAAAATTGGTACCTTATTCAGCCGCCATCTTGGATTTACATTTCGACAGCACTATTAGCTTCAGCACCCTCGAAAACCACGAAAATGACACCCATGATGAAAAAATTTTTATCTATTGCAGCCGCCATCTAGAATTTACATTTCGACAGCACTATCGGCTTCAACACCCTCGAAAACCATGAAAATTACACCCATGATGAAAAAATTGGTAACTTATTCAGCCGCCATCTTGGATTTACGTTTCGACAGCTTTATCGGCTTCAACACCCTCGAAAACCATGAAAATGACACCCATGATGAAAAAATTGATATCTATTGCAGCCGCCATCTTGGATTTACATTTCGACAGCACTATTAGCTTCAGCACCCTCGAAAACCACGAAAATGACACCCATGATGAAAAAATTGATATCTATTGCAGCCGCCATCTTGGATTTACATTTCGACAGCACTATCGGCTTAAACACCCTCGAAAACCATGAAAATGACACCCATTATGAAAAAATTGATACTTATTGCAGCCGCCATCTTGGATTTACATTTCGACAGCACTATAGGCTTCAACACCCTTGAAAACCATGAAAATGACACCCATGATGAAAAATTGGTACCTTATTCAGCCGCCACCTTGGATTTACATTTCGACAGCACTATTAGCTTCAGCACCCTCGAATACCACGAAAATGACACCCATGATGAAAAAATTTATATCTATTGCAGCCTCCATCTAGAATTTACATTTCGACAGCACTATCGGCTTAAACACCCTCGAAAACCATGAAAATGACACCCATGATGGAAAATTTGTACCTGTTGTAGCCGCCATCTTGGATTTACATTTCGACAGCACTATCGGCTTCAACACCCTCGAAAACCATGAAAATGACACCCATAATAAAAAAATTGGTACCTTATTCAGCCGCCACCTTGGATTTACATTTCGACAGCACTATTAGCTTCAGCACCCTCGAAAACGACGAAAATGACACCCATGATGAAAAAATTGATATCTATTGCAGCCGCCATCTTGGATTTACATTTCGACAGCACTATCGGCTTCAACGCCCGCGAAAACCATGAAAATGACACCCATGATGAAAAAATTGGTACCTAATTCAGCCGCCATCTTGGATTTACGTTTCGACAGCACTATCGGCTTCAACATCCTCGAAAACCATGAAAATGACACCCATGATGAAAAAATTTATACCTATTGCAGCCGTCATCTAGAATTGACATTTCGACAGCACTATCGGCTTTAACACCCTCGAAAAATATGAAAATTACACCTATGATGAAAAAATTGGTACCTAATTCAGCCGCCATCTTGGATTTACATTTCGACAGCACTATCGGCTTCAACACCCTCGAAAACCATGAAAATGACACCCATGATGAAAAAATTTATACCTATTGCAGCCGCCATCTAGAATTTACATTTCGACAGCACTATCGGCTTCAACACCCTCGAAAACCATGAAAATGACACCCATGATAAAAAAAAATTGTACCTGTTGTAGCCGCCATCTTGGATTTACATTTCAACAGCACTATCGGCTTGAAAACCCTCGAAAACCATGAAAATAACACCCATTATGAAAAAATTGATACTTATTGCAGCCGCCATCTTGGATTTACATTTCGACAGCACTATTAGATTCAGCACCCTCGAAACCTACGAAAATGACACCCATGATGAAAAAATTGATATCCATTGCAGCCGCCATCTTGGGTTTACATTTAGGCAGCACTATTGGCTTCAACACCCTCGAAAACCATGAAAATTACACCCGTGATGAAAAAATTGTTACCTAATTAAGCCGCCATCTTGGATTTACATTTCGACAGCACTATTAGCTTCAGCACCCTCGAAAACCACGAATATGACACCCATGATAAAAAAAAATTGTACCTGTTGTAGCCGCCATCTTGGATTTACATTTCGACAGCACTATCGGCTTGAAAACCCTCGAAAACCATGAAAATAACACCCATTATGAAAAAATTGATACTTATTGCAGCCGCCATCTTCGATTTACATTTCGACAGCACTATTAGCTTCAGCACCCTCGAAACCTACGAAAATGACACCCATGATGAAAAAATTGATATCCATTGCAGCCGCCATCTTGGGTTTACATTTAGGCAGCACTATTGGCTTCAACACCCTCGAAAACCATGAAAATTACACCCGTGATGAAAAAATTGTTACCTAATTAAGCCGCCATCTTGGATTTACATTTCGACAGCACTATTAGCTTCAGCACCCTCGAAAACCACGAATATTACACCCATGATGAAAAAATTGATATCTATTGCAGCCGCCATCTTGGATTTACATTTCGACAGCACTATCGGCTTAAACACCCTCGAAAACCATGAAAATGACACCCATTATGAAAAAATTGATACTTATTGCAGCCGCCATCTTGGATTTACATTTCGACAGCACTATAGGCTTCAACACCCTTGAAAACCATGAAAATGACACCCATGATGAAAAATTGGTACCTTATTCAGCCGCCACCTTGGATTTACATTTCGACAGCACTATTAGCTTCAGCACCCTCGAATACCACGAAAATGACACCCATGATGAAAAAATTTATATCTATTGCAGCCTCCATCTAGAATTTACATTTCGACAGCACTATCGGCTTAAACACCCTCGAAAACCATGAAAATGACACCCATTATGAAAAAATTGATACTTATTGCAGCCGCCATCTTGGATTAACATTTCGACAGCACTATAGGCTTCAACACCCTCGAAAACCATGAAAATGACACCCATGATGAAAAATTTGTACCTTATTCAGCAGCCACCTTGGATTAACATTTCGACAGCACTATTAGCTTCAGCACCCTCGAAAACCACGAAAATGACACCCATGATGAAAAAATTTATATCTATTGCAGCCGCCATCTTGGATTTACATTTCGACAGCACTATCGGCTTCAACACCCTCGAAAACCATGAAAATTACACCCATGATGAAAAAAATTGTACCTGTTGTAGCCGCCATCTTGGATTTACAATTTTGACAGCACTATCGGCTTCAACACATCTCGAAAACCATGAAAATGACACCCATGATGAAAAATTGGTACCTTATTCAGCCGAAATCTTGGATTTACATTTCGACAGCACTATCGGCTTCAACACCCTCGAAAAGCATGAAAATGACACCCATGATGAAAAAATTGATATCTATTGCAGCCGCCATCATGGATATACATTTCGACAGCACTATCGGCTTCAATCCCCTCGAAAACCATGAAAATGACACCCATGATGAAAAAATTGGTGCCTAATTCAGCCGCCATCTTGGATTTACATTTCGACAGCACTATCGGCTTCAACACCCTCGAAAACCATGAAAATTACACCCATGATGAAAAAAATTGTACCTGTTGTAGCCGCCATCTTGGATTTACATTTCGACAGCACTATCGGCTTCAACACATCTCGAAAACCATGAAAATGACACCCATGATGAAAAATTGGTACCTTATTCAGTCGCCATCTTGGATTTACATTTCGACAGCACTATCGGCTTCAGCACCCTCGAAAACCATGAAAATGACACCCATGATGAAAAAATTGATATCTATTGCAGCCGCCATCTTGGGAATACATTTCGACAGCACTATCGGCTTCAACGCCCTCGAAAACCATGAAAATGACACCCATGATGAAAAAATTGGTAACTTATTCAGCCGCCATCTTGGATTTACGTTTCGACAGCACTATCGGCTTCAACACCCTCGAAAACCATGAAAATGACACCCATGATGAAAAAATTGTTACCTAATGAAGCCGCCATCTTGGATTTACATTTCGACAGCACTATCGGCTTCAACACCCTCGAAAACCATGAAAATTACACCCATGATGAAAAAATTTGTATCTGTTGTAGCCGTTATCTTGGATTTACATTTCGACAGCTCTATCGGCTTCAAAACCCTCGAAAACCATGAAAATAACACCCATTATGAAAAAATTGATACTTATTGTAGCCGCCATCTTGGACTTACATTTCGACAACACTATCGGCTTCAACACCCTCGAAAACCATGAAAATGACACCCATGATGAAAAATTGGTACCTTATTCAGCCGCCACCTTGGATTTACATTTCGACAGCACTTTTAGCTTCAGCACCCTCGAAACCTACGAAAATGACACCCATGATGGAAAAATTGATATCCATTGCAGCCGCCATCTTGGGTTTACATTTGGACAGCACTATTGGCTTCAACACCCTCGAAAACCATGAAAATTATACCCGTGATGAAAAAATTGTTACCTAATTAAGCCGCCATCTTGGATTTACATTTCGACAGCACTATCGGCTTAAACACCCTCGAAAACCATGAAAATGACACCCATTATGAAAAAATTGATACTTATTGCAGCCGCCATCTTGGATTTACATTTCGACAGCACTATAGGCTTCAACACCCTCGAAAACCATGAAAATGACACCCATGATGAAAAATTGGTACCTTATTCAGCCGCCACCTTGGATTTACATTTCGACAGCACTATTAGCTTCAGCACCCTCGAAAACCACGAAAATGACACCCATGATGAAAAAATTTATATCTATTGCAGCCGCCATCTTGGATTTACATTTCGACAGCACTATCGGCTTCAACACCCTCGAAAACCATGAAAATTACACCCATGATGAAAAAAATTGTACCTGTTGTAGCCGCCATCTTGGATTTACAATTTTGACAGCACTATCGGCTTCAACACATCTCGAAAACCATGAAAATGACACCCATGATGAAAAATTGGTACCTTATTCAGCCGAAATCTTGGATTTACATTTCGACAGCACTATCGGCTTCAACACCCTCGAAAAGCATGAAAATGACACCCATGATGAAAAAATTGGTACCTTATTCAGCCGCCACCTTGGATTTACATTTCGACAGCACTATTAGCTTCAGCACCCTCGAAAACCACGAAAATGACACCCATGATGAAAAAATTTATATCTATTGCAGCCGCCATCTAGAATTTACATTTCGACAGCACTATCGGCTTCAACACCCTCGAAAACCATGAAAATGACACCCATGATGAAAAAATTGGTAACTTATTCAGCCGCCATCTTGGATTTGCGTTTCGACAGCACTATCGGCTTCAACACCCTCGAAAACCATGAAAATGACACCCATGATGAAAAAATGTATACCTATTGCAGCCGCCATCTAGAATTTACATTTCGACAGCACTATCGGCTTCAACACCCTCGAAAAATATGAAAATGACACCCATGATGAAAAAATTGATATCTGTTGCAGCCGCCATCTTGGATTTACATTTCGACAGCACTATTAGCTTCAGCACCCTCGAAAACCATGAAAATGACACCCATGATAAAAAAAAATTGTACCTGTTGTAGCCGCCATCTTGGATTTACATTTCGACAGCACTATCGGCTTGAAAACCCTCGAAAACCATGTAAATAACACCCATTATAAAAAAATTGATACTTATTGCAGCCGCCATCTTGGATTTACATTTCGACAGCACTATTAGCTTCAGCACCCTCGAAACCTACGAAAATGACACCCATGATGAAAAAATTGATATCCATTGCAGCCGCCATCTTGGGTTTACATTTAGGCAGCACTATTAGCTTCAGCACCCTCGAAAACCACGAATATGACACCCATGATGAAAAAATTGATATCTATTGCAGCCGCCATCTTGCATTTACATTTCGACAGCACTATCGGCTTAAACACCCTCGAAAACCATGAAAATAACACCCATTATGAAAAAATTGATACTTATTGCAGCCGCCATCTTGGATTTACATTTCGACAGCACTATAGGCTTCAACACCCTTGAAAACCATGAAAATGACACCCATGATGTAAAATTGGTACCTTATTCAGCCGCCACCTTGGATTTACATTTCGACAGCACTATTAGCTTCAGCACCCTCGAAAACCACGAAAATGACACCCATGATGAAAAAATTTATATCTATTGCAGCCTCCATCTAGAATTTACATTTCGACAGCACTATCGGCTTAAACACCCTCGAAAACCATGAAAATGACACCCATTATGAAAAAATTGATACTTATTGCAGCCGCCATCTTGGATTTACATTTCGACAGCACTATAGGCTTCAACACCCTCGAAAACCATGAAAATGACACCCATGATGAAAAATTGGTACCTTATTCAGCCGCCACCTTGGATTTACATTTCGACAGCACTATTAGCTTCAGCACCCTCGAATACCACGAAAATGACACCCATGATGAAAAAATTTATATCTATTGCAGCCTCCATCTAGAATTTACATTTCGACAGCACTATCGGCTTAAACACCCTCGAAAACCATGAAAATGACACCCATTATGAAAAAATTGATACTTATTGCAGCCGCCATCTTGGATTTACATTTCGACAGCACTATAGGCTTCAACACCCTCGAAAACCATGAAAATGACACCCATGATGAAAAATTGGTACCTTATTCAGCAGCCACCTTGGATTAACATTTCGACAGCACTATTAGCTTCAGCACCCTCGAAACCTACGAAAATGACACCCATGATGAAAAAATTGATATCCATTGCAGCCGCCATCTTGGGTTTACATTTAGGCAGCACTATTAGCTTCAGCACCCTCGAAAACCACGAATATGACACCCATGATGAAAAAATTGATATCTATTGCAGCCGCCATCTTGGATTTACATTTCGACAGCACTATCGGCTTAAACACCCTCGAAAACCATGAAAATGACACCCATTATGAAAAAATTGATACTTATTGCAGCCGCCATCTTGGATTTACATTTCGACAGCACTATTAGCTTCAGCACCCTCGAAACCTACGAAAATGACACCCATGATGAAAAAATTGATATCCATTGCAGCCGCCATCTTGGGTTTACATTTAGGCAGCACTATTAGCTTCAGCACCCTCGAAAACCACGAATATGACACCCATGATGAAAAAATTGATATCTATTGCAGCCGCCATCTTGGATTTACATTTCGACAGCACTATCGGCTTAAACACCCTCGAAAACCATGAAAATGACACCCATTATGAAAAAATTGATACTTATTGCAGCCGCCATCTTGGATTTACATTTCGACAGCACTATAGGCTTCAACACCCTTGAAAACCATGAAAATGACACCCATGATGTAAAATTGGTACCTTATTCAGCCGCCACCTTGGATTTACATTTCGACAGCACTATTAGCTTCAGCACCCTCGAATACCACGAAAATGACACCCATGATGAAAAAATTTATATCTATTGCAGCCTCCATCTAGAATTTACATTTCGACAGCACTATCGGCTTAAACACCCTCGAAAACCATGAAAATGACACCCATTATGAAAAAATTGATACTTATTGCAGCCGCCATCTTGGATTTACATTTCGACAGCACTATAGGCTTCAACACCCTCGAAAACCATGAAAATGACACCCATGATGAAAAATTGGTACCTTATTCAGCCGCCACCTTGGATTTACATTTCGACAGCACTATTAGCTTCAGCACCCTCGAAAACCACGAAAATGACACCCATGATGAAAAAATTTATATCTATTGCAGCCGCCATCTTGGATTTACATTTTGACAGCACTATCGGCTTCAACACATCTCGAAAACCATGAAAATGACACCCATGATGAAAAATTGGTACCTTATTCAGCCGAAATCTTGGATTTACATTTCGACAGCACTATCGGCTTCAACACCCTCGAAAAGCATGAAAATGACACCCATGATGAAAAAATTGATATCTATTGCAGCCGCCATCATGGATATACATTTCGACAGCACTATCGGCTTCAATCCCCTCGAAAACCATGAAAATGACACCCATGATGAAAAAATTGGTGCCCAATTCAGCCGCCATCTTGGATTTACCTGCTTCTTTTGAGCAACAAAATAATTTTATATTTGATTTGGAACCAGTTCCAAGTAATTTAAATTAGATAATAAGACAATAGAGGTAATCTCTAGCAAAGATAATTTAAATAGCTTAGAATGCAACTTACCAATCCATAATTATGCAATTTTACAAAATAACAATAATAAAAACTGTATCAACCTGGTGCATCAAAATATACAAGGTATGTTAGGCAAAGAATTAGAAATTGATTTATTTTTAAATAGTAACAGTATAAATATTTTATGTATTACAGAACATTGGTTGAAAGAATACAACTCCATATTTAATTTCAGTAATCACCAGGTGGTCAGTTCGTTCAATAGAGATACTAAATTACGTGGTGGCTCCTTAATATTAGCTAATAAGTCCTTATCATGTAAAAAACGTAAAGACATTGTGAGCCTCTCTGTTGAGCGTACTGTAGAAATGGCATGTGTTGAGCTTGAGCACCACCACCAGCAGCTTGAGTTATGATACTTTTGAAAAAATTATGGAAGAAGTTTTAGTTAAGCTTAATAAACAGAATAAATCTCTTGTAGTGTGTGGAGACTTTAATATCAATCTCCTGGAAACTTCTTCCATCAGTATTAAATTCTGTTCTTTGTTCAAATCCTATAATCTTAATAATTTATTCTTTGAAGCTACACGTATTGCAGGGTGTAGTGCAACTTGTATTGATAATATTTTTACAGGTGTTGTACCAATCAACAAATCAATAATACAAAAACTTAGTTCAGATCACTGTGGACAACTGGTTTCGTTACCTTATATGCACAAAAAACAGGTAAATGAGAAAATTGTGTTTGTTCCTATTAATGCAAAACGCCTGGAGAGATTTAGAAGTAATATGTTAAAAATCCTTCCATCCCTTTCTTATAAGAACAATGCAGACTATTTATATAGAGAATTATTTACCTTTATAAACAATGAATTTAATAAAACATTCACTTCTAAAACATTCTCCAGAAACAGTCGCAAGGCATTTAATGAGTGCGCGACAGTAGGAATTCATAAAAGCAGACGAAGGTTATATGACCTTTACCATGAAAGATCGTATAATCTTTCCGATGCTTTTAAAGAATATGTAAAAAATTATTCTAAAATGTTTAAAAGAGTTTGCTCCACAGCCAAATCAATACATATTAGTAACAAAATTAAGACAGCTAAGAATAAAATTAAAATGACGTGGAGTATAATTAACAGCGAAACCGGTAAAGAGAAACCTCGTAATTCAAACTATCAATTAAAAATTAATAATGAATTGACTAAATCAAATCAAGAAGTTGCAGCGGTGTTTGAGAAATATTTCACTGATGTTCCTATCTTGACAACAGAGTCATTGAAGGCTTCTCCAACTGTCGCCGAATCATTACTTAAACAGAATGTTAATACCTGTTTAAAAGAATTTAGATTTGAAAAAGTATTACCGCATAATATTGTAAAATACTTCAAAACCATTGATGTAAAGAAAACCGCAGATTTGTGGGGGATTTCCGTTACAGTGATTGCGTCCATAATAGATTTAATTGCACCTCATCTTGCTATTATTTTTAATACTTGTATCGATTCTGGTGTGTTTCCTGATTTAATGAAGTATAGTAAAGTAATACCTTTATTTAAATCTGGTAGTACATTGGACCCCGCTAATTATAGACCTATTTCTGTACTACCAACTCTCAGTAAAATTTTTGAAAAAATAATTTTGGATCAATTGTTAATTTTTTTTAATACAAATAAATTACTTCATAAAAATCAATTTGGTTTTACAAGGGGTCGCTCGACGTCTGACGCCGGTGTTGAGCTTATGAAACATATTTTTAATGCCTGGGAGAATTCACAAGATGCCTTAGGTATTTTCTGTGACCTTTCCAAGGCTTTCGATTGTGTTCATCATGATACATTAATCAGGAAACTACAACATTACGGTGTGAAAAATTTGGCGCTTAAACTTATTACTTCATATTTAAGTAACAGAACTCAAAAAGTCGTCATTAATGGTAAATGTTCCTCCGGATCGGTAGTATCAATGGGCGTTCCTCAGGCCTCGATTCTTGGCCCATTCCTGTTCTTAATCTATATTAATGACTTACCTTATCTTGTAGGGGACAATCACGATATAGTATTATTTGCTGACGATACCTCTTTAATTTTCAAACTGAAACGGCAGTCAATTAAATATGACGATGTAAATAATGCTCTATCGAAACTAGTACATTGGTTTAACGCCAACAATTTGCTCTTAAACGGCAATAAGACAAAATGTATTAAATTTACAATACCTAATGTAAAACATTCGAAAACCAATGTGCTCTTAAATGGGGAGGAGTTGAGTCTTGTGGATACCACTGTTTTTCTCGGTATTACTATTGACGCGAAACTTCAATGGGGCCCCCATATATCTAAATTAGCAAGCAGACTTAGTTCTGCAGCATATGCTGTAAGAAAGATTAGAAGTCTCACAGATGTTGAGACAGCTAGGTTAGTGTATTTTAGTTACTTTCATAGCGTAATGTCTTATGGAATTTTGCTATGGGGTAATGCGACTGATATTGAAGCTATATTTGTTTTGCAAAAGAGAGCCGTACGGGCGATTTATAATCTAAATTGTAAAGAGTCCCTTAGAGAAAAATTTAAAGAAATAAACATATTAACTTTGGCATCGCAATATATTTATGAAAATGTAATGTATGTACATAAAAACATAAATAGCTTTAATAAGAATAAGGATGTTCATACCTTAAACACTAGGAACAAACATAAGCTTGTAATGCCACTTACAAGACTCCACAGAATTAGTAATTCATTTATGGGGCAATGTATACGCTTTTACAACAGAATCCCAGAACATGTTCAAAGTTTGTCAATAAACAAGTTTAAAAGTTTTATTAAAGAAAAACTGTACAAAAAGGGTTATTATAATATCAAGGAATACATGAATGAAAATAACCCCTGGGAATAAGGTGATCGCCACCATGCTGGTTCTATGAAAATTCATTTAAAATTGTATAAACAAAATTATTGTTAAGTGAAATTATGTTTAAAAAAAAAGTCCCGCTGGGTTTCTTGCTGGTTCTTCCCAGGACAGAGGTATTTTCCGAACCAGTGGTAAATAAAATAATGACTTTCAATAAGTATTATGTAATAATCCATATTGAATAAAAATCATTCCATTCTATTCTATTCTATTCTATTCTATTACATTTCGAGCACTATCGGCTTCAACACCCTCGAAAACCATGAAAATTACACCCATGATGAAAAAAATTGTACCTGTTGTAGCCGCCATCTTGGATTTACATTTCGACAGCACTATCGGCTTCAACACATCTCGAAAACCATGAAAATGACACCCATGATGAAAAATTGGTACCTTATTCAGTCGCCATCTTGGATTTACATTTCGACAGCACTATCGGCTTCAGCACCCTCGAAAACCATGAAAATGACACCCATGATGAAAAAATTGATATCTATTGCAGCCGCCATCTTGGGAATACATTTCGACAGCACTATCGGCTTCAACGCCCTCGAAAACCATGAAAATGACACCCATGATGAAAAAATTGGTAACTTATTCAGCCGCCATCTTGGATTTACGTTTCGACAGCACTATCGGCTTCAACACCCTCGAAAACCATGAAAATGACACCCATGATGAAAAAATTTATATCTATTGCAGCCGCCATCTAGAATTTACATTTCGACAGCACTATCGGCTTCAACACCCTCGAAAAATATGAAAATTACTCCTATGATGAAAAAATTGTTACCTAATGAAGCCGCCATCTTGGATTTACATTTCGACAGCACTATCGGCTTCAACACCCTCGAAAACCATGAAAATTACACCCATGATGAAAAAATTTGTATCTGTTGTAGCCGCTATCTTGGATTTACATTTCGACAGCTCTATCGGCTTCAAAACCCTCGAAAACCATGAAAATAACACCCATTATGAAAAAATTGATACTTATTGTAGCCGCCATCTTGGACTTACATTTCGACAACACTATCGGCTTCAACACCCTCGAAAACCATGAAAATGACACCCATGATGAAAAATTGGTACCTTATTCAGCCGCCACCTTGGATTTACATTTCGACAGCACTATTAGCTTCAGCACCCTCGAAACCTACGAAAATGACACCCATGATGGAAAAATTGATATCCATTGCAGCCGCCATCTTGGGTTTACATTTGGACAGCACTATTGGCTTCAACACCCTCGAAAACCATGAAAATTATACCCGTGATGAAAAAATTGTTACCTAATTAAGCCGCCATCTTGGATTTACATTTCGACAGCACTATCGGCTTAAACACCCTCGAAAACCATGAAAATGACACCCATTATGAAAAAATTGATACTTATTGCAGCCGCCATCTTGGATTTACATTTCGACAGCACTATAGGCTTCAACACCCTTGAAAACCATGAAAATGACACCCATGATGAAAAATTGGTACCTTATTCAGCCGCCACCTTGGATTTACATTTCGACAGCACTATTAGCTTCAGCACCCTCGAAAACCACGAAAATGACACCCATGATGAAAAAATTTATATCTATTGCAGCCGCCATCTAGAATTTACATTTCGACAGCACTATCGGCTTCAACACCCTCGAAAACCATGAAAATGACACCCATGATGAAAAAATTGGTAACTTATTCAGCCGCCATCTTGGATTTACGTTTCGACAGCACTATCGGCTTCAACACCCTCGAAAACCATGAAAATGACACCCATGATGAAAAAATGTATACCTATTGCAGCCGCCATCTAGAATTTACATTTCGACAGCACTATCTGCTTCAACACTCTCGAAAAATATGAAAATTACACCTATGATGAAAAAATTGTTACCTAATTAAGCCGCTATCTTGGATTTACATTTCGACAGCACTATCGGCTTCAACACCCTCGAAAACCATGAAAATGACACCCATGATGAAAAAATTGATATCTATTGCAGCCGCCATCTTGGATTTACATTTCGACAGCACTATCGGCTTAAACACCCTCGAAAACCATGAAAATGACACCCATTATGAAAAAATTGATACTTATTGCAGCCGCCATCTTGGATTTACATTTCGACAGCACTATTAGCTTCAGCACCCTCGAAAACCACGAATATGACACCCATGATGAAAAAATTGATATCTATTGCAGCCGCCATCTTGGATTTACATTTCGACAGCACTATCGGCTTAAACACCATCGAAAACCATGAAAATGACACCCATTATGAAAAAAATTGATACTTATTGCAGCCGCCATCTCGGATTTACATTTCGACAGCACTATAGGCTTCAACACCCTCGAAAACCATGAAAATGACACCCATGATGAAAAATTGGTACCTTATTCAGCCGCCACCTTGGATTTACATTTCGACAGCACTATTAGCTTCAGCACCCTCGAAAACAACGAAAATGACACCCATGATGAAAAAATTTATATCTATTGCAGCCGCCATCTTGGATTTACATTTCGACAGCACTATCGGCTTCAACACCCTCGAAAACCATGAAAATTACACCCATGATGAAAAAAATTGTACCTGTTGTAGCCGCCATCTTGGATTTACAATTTCGACAGCACTATCGGCTTCAACACATCTCGAAAACCATGAAAATGACACCCATGATGACAAATTGGTACCTTATTCAGCCGCCATCTTGGATTTACATTTCGACAGCACTATCGGCTTCAACACCCTCGAAAACCATGAAAATGACACCCATGATGAAAAAATTGATATCTATTGCAGCCGCCATCTTGGATATACATTTCGACAGCACTATCGGCTTCAATCCCCTCGAAAACCATGAAAATGACACCCATGATGAAAAAATTGGTACCTAATTCAGCCGCCATCTTGGATTTACATTTCGAATGCACTATCGGCTTCAGCACCCACGAAAACCACGAAAATGACACCCATGATGAAAAAAATGATATATATTGCAGCCGCCATCTTGGATTTACATTTCGACAGCACTATCGGCTTCAACACCCTCGAAAACCATGAAATCGACACCCATGAAGAAAAAATTTGTTCACCTGTTGTAGCCGCCATCTTGGATTTACAATTTCGACAGCACTATCGGCTTCAACACCCTCGAAAACCATGAAAATGACACCCATGATGAAAAATTGGTACCTTATTCAGCCGCCACCTTGGATTTACATTTCGACAGCACTCTTAGCTTCAGCACCCTCGAAAACCACGAAAATGACACCCATGATGAAAAAATTGATATCCATTGCAGCCGCCATCTTAGATTTACCTTTCGACAGCACTATCGGCTTCAACACCCTCGAAAACCATGAAAATTACACCCGTGATGAAAAAATTGTTACTTAATTAAGCCGCCAGCTTGGATTTACATTTCGACAGCACTATTAGCTTCAGCACCCTCGAAAACCACGAAAATGACACCCATGATGAAAAAATTGATACTTATTGCAGCCGCCATCTTGGATTTACATTTCGACAGCACTATCGGCTTCAACACCCTCGAAAACCATGAAAATGACACCCATGATGAAAAATTGGTACCTTATTCAGCCGCCACCTTGGATTTACATTTCGACAGCACTGTTAGCTTCAACACATCTCGAAAACCATGAAAATGACACACATGATGAAAAATTGGTACCTTATTCAGCCGCCACCTTGGATTTACATTTCGACAGCACTATTAGCTTCAGCACCCTCGAAAACCACGAAAATGACACCCATGATGAAAAAATTGATATCTATTGCAGCCGCCATCTTGGATTTACATGTCGACAGCACTATCGGCTTCATCATCATCATCATTACAGCCCTTCACAAGTCCACTGCTGAACATAGGCCTCCCCCAAAGAATGCCACAAAGCACGATCCCGAGCCACCTGCATCCATCGACTTCCTGCATGTCTTACCAGGTCGTCACTCCATCTCGTGGGGGGACGCCCTACACTTCGCCTACCGGTACGAGGCCGCCACTCGAGAACCTTTCTTCCCCATCGGTTGTCGGTTCTTCGAGCTATATGGCCGGCCCACTGCCACTGCAGCTCACTAATTCGTTGGGCTATGTCGGTTACTCTGGTTCTACTGCGGATATCCTCATTCCTAAGTTTATCACGCAGAGAAACTCCGAGCATATCCTCTCCATAGCTCGCTGAGCGACCTTGAGCTTTCTCATACGGTCAGCAGTGAAGGATCACGTCTCAGTTCCGTAAGTCATCACTGGCAACACGCACTGGTTGTACAATTTGTTTTAAGGTTTTGAGGTATGTCTGACGAGAAGATGTGTCGTAGCTTCCCGAACGCTGCCCAGCCGAGTTGAATCCGTCGATTGACCTCTCGTTCGAAGTTGGACTTACCTAGTCGGACTATTTGTCCCAGGTAAACATACTCGTCAACAACTTCGAGCTTAGTGTACCCAACAACTACCGGCATAGGTGTGACATGGACATTAAACATGATCTTTGTTTTGTCCATGTTCATCTTAAGACCTATCCGTTGGGAAACACTATTGAGGTCATTGAGCATAGTGCTTAGGTCCTCCAGCGATTCTGCCATAAGTACTATATCGTCGGCAAATCGAAGGTGAGTGATGTACTCGCCATTGATGTTGATACCGTATCCTTTCCAGTCCAGAAGCTTGAAAACGTCTTCCAATGCAGCGGTGAAGAGTTTCGGGGATATGACGTCACCCTGTCTTACACCTCTCTGCAATTGGATAGGTTTCGTACTCTGGTTCTCTACTCGGATAGCCATCGTAACCCTACTGTACAAGCATCGTATCGTGTGTATCGGCTTCAACACCCTCGAAATCCATGAAAATGACACCCATGATGTAAAAATTTGTACCTGTTGTAGCCGCCATCTTGGATTTACATTTCGACAGCACTATCGGCTTCATCATCATCATCATTACAGCCCTTCACAAGTCCACTGCTGAACATAGGCCTCCCCCAAAGAATGCCACAAAGCACGTTCCCGAGCCACCTGCATCCATCGACTTCCTGCATGTCTTACCAGGTCGTCACTCCATCTCGTGGGGGGACGCCCTACACTTCGCCTACTTCGCCTACCGGTACGAGGCCGCCACTCGAGAACCTTTCTTCCCCATCGGTTGTCGGTTCTTCGAGCTATATGGCCGGCCCACTGCCACTTCAGCTTACTGATCCGTTGGGCTATGTCGGTTACTCTGGTTCTACTGCGGATATCCTCATTCCTAAGTTTATCACGTTGAGAAACTCCGAGCATAGCCTCTCCATAGCTCGCTGAGCGACCTTGAGCTTTCTCATACGGCCAGCAGTGAAGGACCACGTCTTAGTTCCGTAAGTCATCACTGGCAACACGCACTGGTTGTACAATTTCGTTTTAAGGTTTTGAGGTATGTCTGACGAGAAGATGTGTCGTAGCTTCCCGAACGCTGCCCAGCCGAGTTGAATCCGTCGATTGACCTCTCGGTCGAAGTTGGACTTACCTAGTCGGATTATTTGTCCCAGGTAAACATACTCGTCAACAACTTCGAGCTTAGTGTTCCCAACAACTACCGGCATAGGTGTGACATGGACATTAAACATGATCTTTGTTTTGTCCATGTTCATCTTAAGACCTATCCGTTGGGAAACACTATTGAGGTCATTGAGCATAGTGCTTAGGTCCTCCAGCGATTCTGCCATAAGTACTATATCGTCGGCAAATCGAAGGTGAGTGATGTACTCGCCATTGATGTTGATACCGTATCCTTTCCAGTCCAGAAGCTTGAAAACGTCTTCCAATGCAGCGGTGAAGAGTTTCGGGGATATGACGTCACCCTGTCTTACACCTCTCTGCAATTGGATAGGTTTCGTACTCTGGTTCTGTACTCGGATAGCCATCGTAGCCCTACTGTACAAGCATCGTATCGTGTGTATCGGCTTCAACACCCTCGAAAACCATGAAAATGACACCCATGATGTAAAAATTTGTACCTGTTATAGCCGCCATCTTGGATTTACATTTCGACAGCACTATCGGCTTCATCATCATCATCATTACAGCCCTTCACAAGTCCACTGCTGAACATAGGCCTCCACCAAAGAATGCCACAAAGCACGGTCCCGAGCCACCTGCATCCATCGACTTCCTGCATGTCTTACCAGGTCGTCACTCCATCTCGTGGGGGGACGCCCTACACTTCGCCTACTTCGCCTACCGGTACGAGGCCGCCACTCGAGAACCTTTCTTCCCCATCGGTTGTCGGTTCTTCGAGCTATATGGCCGGCCCACTGCCACTTCAGCTTACTGATCCGTTGGGCTATGTCGGTTACTCTGGTTCTACTGCGGATATCCTCATTCCTAAGTTTATCACGCAGAGAAACTCCGAGCATATCCTCTCCATAGCTCGCTGAGCGACCTTGAGCTTTCTCATACGGTCAGCAGTGAAGGATCACGTCTCAGTTCCGTAAGTCATCACTGGCAACACGCACTGGTTGTACAATTTCGTTTTAAGGTTTTGAGGTATGTCTGACGAGAAGATGTGTCGTAGCTTCCCGAACGCTGCCCAGCCGAGTTGAATCCGTCGATTGACCTCTCGGTCGAAGTTGGACTTACCTAGTCGGACTATTTGTCCCAGGTAAACATACTCGTCAACAACTTCGAGCTTAGTGTTCCCAACAACTACCGGCATAGGTGTGACATGGACATTAAACATGATCTTTGTTTTGTCCATGTTCATCTTAAGACCTATCCGTTGGGAAACACTATTGAGGTCATTGAGCATAGTGCTTAGGTCCTCCAGCGATTCTGCCATAAGTACTATATCGTCGGCAAATCGAAGGTGAGTGATGTACTCGCCATTGATGTTAATACCGTATCCTTTCCAGTCCAGAAGCTTGAAAACGTCTTCCAATGCAGCGGTGAAGAGTTTCGGGGATATGACGTCACCCTGTCTTACACCTCTCTGCAATTGGATAGGTTTCGTACTCTGGTTCTGTACTCGGATAGCCATCGTAGCCCTACTGTACAAGCATCGTATCGTGTGTATCGGCTTCAACACCCTCGAAAACCATGAAAATGACACCCATGATGTAAAAATTTGTACCTGTTGTAGCCGCCATCTTGGATTTACATTTCGACAGCACTATCGGCTTCATCATCATCATCATTACAGCCCTTCACAAGTCCACTGCTGAACATAGGCCTCCACCAAAGAATGCCACAAAGCACGGTCCCGAGCCACCTGCATCCATCGACTTCCTGCATGTCTTACCAGGTCGTCACTCCATCTCGTGGGGGGACGCCCTACATTTCGCCTACTTCGCCTACCGGTACGAGGCCGCCACTCGAGAACCTTTCTTCCCCATCGGTTGTCGGTTCTTCGAGCTATATGGCCGGCCCACTGCCACTTCAGCTTACTGATCCGTTGGGCTATGTCGGTTACTCTGGTTCTACTGCGGATATCCTCATTCCTAAGTTTATCACGCAGAGAAACTCCGAGCATATCCTCTCCATAGCTCGCTGAGCGACCTTGAGCTTTCTCATACTGTCAGCAGTGAAGGATCACGTCTCAGTTCCGTAAGTCATCACTGGCAACACGCACTGGTTGTACAATTTCGTTTTAAGGTTTTGAGGTATGTCTGACGAGAAGATGTGTCGTAGCTTCCCGAACGCTGCCCAGCCGAGTTGAATCCGTCGATTGACCTCTCGGTCGAAGTTGGACTTACCTAGTCGGACTATTTGTCCCAGGTAAACATACTCGTCAACAACTTCGAGCTTAGTGTTCCCAACAACTACCGGCATAGGTGTGACATGGATATTAAACATGATCTTTGTTTTGTCCATGTTCATCTTAAGACCTATCCGTTGGGAAACACTATTGAGGTCATTGAGCATAGTGCTTAGGTCCTCCAGCTATTCTGCCATAAGTACTATATCGTCGGCAAATCGAAGGTGAGTGATGTACTCGCCATTGATGTTAATACCGTATCCTTTCCAGTCCAGAAGCTTGAAAACGTCTTCCAATGCAGCGGTGAAGAGTTTCGGGGATATGACGTCACCCTGTCTTACACCTCTCTGCAATTGGATAGGTTTCGTACTCTGGTTCTGTACTCGGATAGCCATCGTAGCCCTACTGTACAAGCATCGTATCGTGTGTATCGGCTTCAACACCCTCGAAAACCATGAAAATGACACCCATGATGTAAAAATTTGTACCTGTTGTAGCCGCCATCTTGGATTTACATTTCGACAGCACTATCGGCTTCATCATCATCATCATTACAGCCCTTCACAAGTCCACTGCTGAACATAGGCCTCCCCCAAAGAATGCCACAAAGCACGGTCCCGAGCCACCTGCATCCATCGACTTCCTGCATGTCTTACCAGGTCGTCACTCCATCTCGTGGGGGGACGCCCTACACTTCGCCTACCGGTACGAGGCCGCCACTCGAGAACCTTTCTTCCCCATCGGTTGTCGGTTCTTCGAGCTATATGGCCGGCCCACTGCCACTTCAGCTTACTGATCCGTTGGGCTATGTCGGTTACTCTGGTTCTACTGCGGATATCCTCATTCCTAAGTTTATCACGCAGAGAAACTCCGAGCATATCCTCTCCATAGCTCGCTGAGCGACCTTGAGCTTTCTCATACGGTCAGCAGTGAAGGATCACGTCTCAGTTCCGTAAGTCATCACTGGCAACACGCACTGGTTGTACAATTTCGTTTTAAGGTTTTGAGGTATGTCTGACGAGAAGATGTGTCGTAGCTTCCCGAACGCTGCCCAGCCGAGTTGAATCCGTCGATTGACCTCTCGGTCGAAGTTGGACTTACCTAGTCGGACTATTTGTCCCAGGTAAACATACTCGTCAACAACTTCGAGCTTAGTGTTCCCAACAACTACCGGCATAGGTGTGACATGGACATTAAACATGATCTTTGTTTTGTCCATGTTCATCTTAAGACCTATCCGTTGGGAAACACTATTGAGGTCATTGAGCATAGTGCTTAGGTCCTCCAGCGATTCTGCCATAAGTACTATATCGTCGGCAAATCGAAGGTGAGTGATGTACTCGCCATTGATGTTAATACCGTATCCTTTCCAGTCCAGAAGCTTGAAAACGTCTTCCAATGCAGCGGTGAAGAGTTTCGGGGATATGACGTCACCCTGTCTTACACCTCTCTGCAATTGGATAGGTTTCGTACTCTGGTTCTGTACTCGGATAGCCATCGTAGCCCTACTGTACAAGCATCGTATCGTGTGTATCGGCTTCAACACCCTCGAAAACCATGAAAATGACACCCATGATGTAAAAATTTGTACCTGTTATAGCCGCCATCTTGGATTTACATTTCGACAGCACTATCGGCTTCATCATCATCATCATTACAGCCCTTCACAAGTCCACTGCTGAACATAGGCCTCCACCAAAGAATGCCACAAAGCACGGTCCCGAGCCACCTGCATCCATCGACTTCCTGCATGTCTTACCAGGTCGTCACTCCATCTCGTGGGGGGACGCCCTACACTTCGCCTACTTCGCCTACCGGTACGAGGCCGCCACTCGAGAACCTTTCTTCCCCATCGGTTGTCGGTTCTTCGAGCTATATGGCCGGCCCACTGCCACTTCAGCTTACTGATCCGTTGGGCTATGTCGGTTACTCTGGTTCTACTGCGGATATCCTCATTCCTAAGTTTATCACGTTAAGAAACTCCGAGCATATCCTCTCCATAGCTCGCTGAGCGACCTTGAGCTTTCTCATACGGTCAGCAGTGAAGGATCACGTCTCAGTTCCGTAAGTCATCACTGGCAACACGCACTGGTTGTACAATTTCGTTTTAAGGTTTTGAGGTATGTCTGACGAGAAGATGTGTCGTAGCTTCCCGAACGCTGCCCAGCCGAGTTGAATCCGTCGATTGACCTCTCGGTCGAAGTTGGACTTACCTAGTCGGACTATTTGTCCCAGGTAAACATACTCGTCAACAACTTCGAGCTTAGTGTTCCCAACAATTACCGGCATAGGTGTGACATGGACATTAAACATGATCTTTGTTTTGTCCATGTTCATCTTAAGACCTATCCGTTGGGAAACACTATTGAGGTCATTGAGCATAGTGCTTAGGTCCTCCAGCGATTCTGCCATAAGTACTATATCGTCGGCAAATCGAAGGTGAGTGATGTACTCGCCATTGATGTTAATACCGTATCCTTTCCAGTCCAGAAGCTTGAAAACGTCTTCCAATGCAGCGGTGAAGAGTTTCGGGGATATGACGTCACCCTGTCTTACACCTCTCTGCAATTGGATAGGTTTCGTACTCTGGTTCTGTACTCGGATAGCCATCGTAGCCCTACTGTACAAGCATCGTATCGTGTGTATCGGCTTCAACACCCTCGAAAACCATGAAAATGACACCCATGATGTAAAAATTTGTACCTGTTGTAGCCGCCATTTTGGATTTACATTTCGACAGCACTATCGGCTTCATCATCATCATCATTACAGCCCTTCACAAGTCCACTGCTGAACATAGGCCTCCACCAAAGAATGCCACAAAGCACGGTCCCGAGCCACCTGCATCCATCGACTTCCTGCATGTCTTACCAGGTCGTCACTCCATCTCGTGGGGGGACGCCCTACATTTCGCCTACTTCGCCTACCGGTACGAGGCCGCCACTCGAGAACCTTTCTTCCCCATCGGTTGTCGGTTCTTCGAGCTATATGGCCGGCCCACTGCCACTTCAGCTTACTGATCCGTTGGGCTATGTCGGTTACTCTGGTTCTACTGCGGATATCCTCATTCCTAAGTTTATCACGCAGAGAAACTCCGAGCATATCCTCTCCATAGCTCGCTGAGCGACCTTGAGCTTTCTCATACTGTCAGCAGTGAAGGATCACGTCTCAGTTCCGTAAGTCATCACTGGCAACTCGCACTGGTTGTACAATTTCGTTTTAAGGTTTTGAGGTATGTCTGACGAGAAGATGTGTCGTAGCTTCCCGAACGCTGCCCAGCCGAGTTGAATCCGTCGATTGACCTCTCGGTCGAAGTTGGACTTACCTAGTCGGACTATTTGTCCCAGGTAAACATACTCGTCAACAACTTCGAGCTTAGTGTTCCCAACAACTACCGGCATAGGTGTGACATGGATATTAAACATGATCTTTGTTTTGTCCATGTTCATCTTAAGACCTATCCGTTGGGAAACACTATTGAGGTCATTGAGCATAGTGCTTAGGTCCTCCAGCTATTCTGCCATAAGTACTATATCGTCGGCAAATCGAAGGTGAGTGATGTACTCGCCATTGATGTTAATACCGTATCCTTTCCAGTCCAGAAGCTTGAAAACGTCTTCCAATGCAGCGGTGAAGAGTTTCGGGGATATGACGTCACCCTGTCTTACACCTCTCTGCAATTGGATAGGTTTCGTACTCTGGTTCTGTACTCGGATAGCCATCGTAGCCCTACTGTACAAGCATCGTATCGTGTGTATCGGCTTCAACACCCTCGAAAACCATGAAAATGACACCCATGATGTAAAAATTTGTACCTGTTGTAGCCGCCATTTTGGATTTACATTTCGACAGCACTATCGGCTTCATCATCATCATCATTACAGCCCTTCACAAGTCCACTGCTGAACATAGGCCTCCCCCAAAGAATGCCACAAAGCACGGTCCCGAGCCACCTGCATCCATCGACTTCCTGCATGTCTTACCAGGTCGTCACTCCATCTCGTGGGGGGACGCCCTACACTTCGCCTACTTCGCCTACCGGTACGAGGCCGCCACTCGAGAACCTTTCTTCCCCATCGGTTGTCGGTTCTTCGAGCTATATGGCCGGCCCACTGCCACTTCAGCTTACTGATCCGTTGGGCTATGTCGGTTACTCTGGTTCTACTGCGGATATCCTCATTCCTAAGTTTATCACGCAGAGAAACTCCGAGCATAGCCTCTCCATAGCTCCCTGAGCGACCTTGAACTTTCTCATACGGCCAGCAGTGAAGGACCACGTCTCAGTTCCGTAAGTCATCACTGGCAACACGCACTGGTTGTACAATTTCGTTTTAAGGTTTTGAGGTATGTCTGACGAGAAGATGTGTCGTAGCTTCCCGAACGCTGCCCAGCCGAGTTGAATCCGTCGATTGACCTCTCGGTCGAAGTTGGACTTACCTAGTCGGACTATTTGTCCCAGGTAAACATACTCGTCAACAACTTCGAGCTTAGTGTTCCCAACAACTACCGGCATAGGTGTGACATGGACATTAAACATGATCTTTGTTTTGTCCATGTTCATCTTAAGACCTATCCGTTGGGAAACACTATTGAGGTCATTGAGCATAGTGCTTAGGTCCTCCAGCGATTCTGCCATAAGTACTATATCGTCGGCAAATCGAAGGTGAGTGATGTACTCGCCATTGATGTTAATACCGTATCCTTTCCAGTCCAGAAGCTTGAAAACGTCTTCCAATGCAGCGGTGAAGAGTTTCGGGGATATGACGTCACCCTGTCTTACACCTCTCTGCAATTGGATAGGTTTCGTACTCTGGTTCTGTACTCGGATAGCCATCGTAGCCCTACTGTACAAGCATCGTATCGTGTGTATCGGCTTCAACACCCTCGAAAACCATGAAAATGACACCCATGATGTAAAAATTTGTACCTGTTGTAGCCGCCATTTTGGATTTACATTTCGACAGCACTATCGGCTTCATCATCATCATCATTACAGCCCTTCACAAGTCCACTGCTGAACATAGGCCTCCCCCAAAGAATGCCACAAAGCACGGTCCCGAGCCACCTGCATCCATCGACTTCCTGCATGTCTTACCAGGTCGTCACTCCATCTCGTGGGGGGACGCCCTACACTTCGCCTACTTCGCCTACCGGTACGAGGCCGCCACTCGAGAACCTTTCTTCCCCATCGGTTGTCGGTTCTTCGAGCTATATGGCCGGCCCACTGCCACTTCAGCTTACTCATCCGTTGGGCTATGTCGGTTACTCTGGTTCTACTGCGGATATCCTCATTCCTAAGTTTATCACGCAGAGAAACTCCGAGCATAGCCTCTCCATAGCTCGCTGAGCGACCTTGAACTTTCTCATACGGCCAGCAGTGAAGGACCACGTCTCAGTTCCGTAAGTCATCACTGGCAACACGCACTGGTTGTACAATTTCGTTTTAAGGTTTTGAGGTATGTCTGACGAGAAGATGTGTCGTAGCTTCCCGAACGCTGCCCAGCCGAGTTGAATCCGTCGATTGACCTCTCGGTCGAAGTTGGACTTACCTAGTCGGACTATTTGTCCAAGGTAAACATACTCGTCAACAACTTCGATCTTAGTGTTCCCAACAACTACCGGCGTAGGTGTGACATGGACATTAAACATGATCTTTGTTTTGTCCATGTTCATCTTAAGACCTATCCGTTGGGAAACACTATTGAGGTCATTGAGCATAGTGCTTAGATCCTCCAGCGATTCTGCCATAAGTACTATATCGTCGGCAAATCGAAGGTGAGTGATGTACTCGCCATTGATGTTGATACCGTATCCTTTCCAGTCCAGAAGCTTGAAAACGTCTTCCAATGCAGCGGTGAAGAGTTTCGGGGATATGACGTCACCCTGTCTTACACCTCTCTGCAATTGGATAGGTTTCGTACTCTGGTTCTGTACTCGGATAGCCATCGTAGCCCTACTGTACAAGCATCGTATCGTGTGTATCGGCTTCAACACCCTCGAAAACCATGAAAATGACCTCCATGATGAAAAAATTGATACCTATTGAAGCCGCCATCTTGGATTTACATTTCGACAGCACTATCGGCATCAACGACCTCGAAAACCATGAAAATGACGCCCATGATGAAAAAATTGGTACCTAATTCAGCCGCCATCTTGGATTTACGTTTAAACAGCACTTTCGGCTTCAACACCTTCGAAAACCATGAAAATGACACCCATGGTGAAAAAATTGCTACCTGTTGTAGCCGCCATCTTGGATTTACATTTCGACAGCACTATCGGATTCAACACCCTCGAAATCCATGAAAATGACACCCCTGATGAAAAAATTGGTACCTTATTCAGCCGCCATCTTGGATTTACATTTCGACAGCACTATCGGCTTCAAGACCCTCGAAAACCACGAAAATGACACCCATAATGAAATAATTGATATCTATTGCACCCGCCATCTTGGATTTACATTTCGACAGCACTATAGGCTTCAACACCTTCGAAAACCATGTAAATGACACCCATGAAGAAAAAATTGCTATCTGTTGTAGCCGCCATCTTGGATTTACATTTCGACAGCACTATCGGCTTCAACACCCTCGAAAACCATGAAAATGACACCGATGATGAAAAAATTGATACCTATTGCAGCCGATATCTTGAATTTACATTTCGACAGCATTATCGGCTTCAACACCCTCGAAAAACATGAAAATTACACCTATGATAAAAAAATTGTTACCTTCTTAAGCTGCCATTTTTGATTTACATTTCGACAGCACTATCGGCTTCAACACCTTCGAAAACCATGAAAATGACACCCATGATGAAAAAATTGGTACTTAATTCAGCCGCCATCTTGGACTTACATTTCGACAGCACTATCGGCTTCAACACCCTCGAAAACCATGAAAATGACACCCATGATGAAAAAATTTATACCTATTGCAGCCGCCATCTTGAATTTACATTTCGACACCACTATCGGCTTCAACACCCTCGAAAACCATGAAAATGACACCCATGATAAAAAAAAAATTGTACCTGTTGTAGCCGCCATCTTGGATTTACATATCGACAGCACTATCGGCTTGAAAACCCTCGAAAACCATGAAAATAACACCCATTATGAAAAAATTGATACTTATTGCAGCCGCCATCTTGGATTTACATTTCGACAGCACTATTAGCTTCAGCACCCTCGAAACCTACGAAAATAACACCCATGATGAATAAATTGATATCCATTGCAGCCGCCATCTTGGGTTTACATTTGGACAGCACTATTGGCTTCAACACCCTCGAAAACCATGAAAATTACACCCGTGATGAAAAAATTGTTACCTAATTAAGCCGCCATCTTGGATTTACATTTCGACAGCACTATTAGCTTCAGCACCCTCGAAAACCACGAATATGACACCCATGATGAAAAAATTGATATCTATTGCAGCCGCCATCTTGGATTTACATTTCGACAGCACTATCGGCTTAAACACCCTCGAAAACCATGAAAATGACACCCATTATAAAAAAATTGGTAACTTATTCAGCCGCCATCTTGGATTTACGTTTCGACAGCACTATCGGCTTCAAGACCCTCGAAAACCACGAAAATGACACCCATAATGAAATAATTGATATCTATTGCACCCGCCATCTTGGATTTTCATTTCGACAGCACTATAGGCTTCAACACCTTCGAAAACCATGTAAATGACACCCATGATGAAAAAATTGCTATCTGTTGTAGCCGCCATCTTGGATTTACATTTCGACAGCACTATCGGCTTCAACACCCTCGAAAACCATGAAAATTACACCCATGATGAAAAAAATTGTACCTGTTGTAGCCGCCATCTTGGATTTACAATTTTGACAGCACTATCGGCTTCAACACATCTCGAAAACCATGAAAATGACACCCATGATGAAAAATTGGTACCTTATTCAGCCGAAATCTTGGATTTACATTTCGACAGCACTATCGGCTTCAACACCCTCGAAAAGCATGAAAATGACACCCATGATGAAAAAATTGATATCTATTGCATCCGCCAACTTGGATATACATTTCGACAGCACTATCGGCTTCAATCCCCTCGAAAACCATGAAAATGACACCCATGATGAAAAAATTGGTGCCTAATTCAGCCGCCATCTTGGATTTACATTTCGACAGCACTATCGGCTTCAACACCCTCGAAAACCATGAAAATTACACCCATGATGAAAAAAATTGTACCTGTTGTAGCCGCCATCTTGGATTTATATTTCGACAGCACTATCGGCTTCAACACATCTCGAAAACCATGAAAATGACACCCATGATGAAAAATTGGTACCTTATTCAGTCGCCATCTTGGATTTACATTTCGACAGCACTATCGGCTTCAGCACCCTCGAAAACCATGAAAATGACACCCATGATGAAAAAATTGATATCTATTGCAGCCGCCATCTTGGGAATACATTTCGACAGCACTATCGGCTTCAACGCCCTCGAAAACCATGAAAATGACACCCATAATGAAAAAATTGGTAACTTATTCAGCCGCCATCTTGGATTTACGTTTCGACAGCACTATCGGCTTTAACACCCTCGAAAACCATGAAAATGACACCCATGATGAAAAAATTTATATCTATTGCAGCCGCCATCTAGAATTTACATTTCGAAAGCACTATCGGCTTCAACACCCTCGAAAAATATGAAAATTACTCCTATGATGAAAAAATTGTTACCTAATGAAGCCGCCATCTTGGATTTACATTTCGACAGCACTATCGGCTTCAACACCCTCGAAAACCATGAAAATTACACCCATGATGAAAAAATTTGTATCTGTTGTAGCCGCTATCTTGGATTTACATTTCGACAGCTCTATCGGCTTCAAAACCCTCGAAAACCATGAAAATAACACCCATTATGAAAAAATTGATACTTATTGTAGCCGCCATCTTGGACTTACATTTCGACAACACTATCGGCTTCAACACCCTCGAAAACCATGAAAATGACACCCATGATGAAAAATTGGTACCTTATTCAGCCGCCACCTTGGATTTACATTTCGACAGCACTATTAGCTTCAGCACCCTCGAAACCTACGAAAATGACACCCATGATGGAAAAATTGATATCCATTGCAGCCGCCATCTTGGGTTTACATTTGGACAGCACTATTGGCTTCAACACCCTCGAAAACCATGAAAATTATACCCGTGATGAAAAAATTGTTACCTAATTAAGCCGCCATCTTGGATTTACATTTCGACAGCACTATTAGCTTCAGCACCCTCGAAAACCACGAATATGACACCCATGATGAAAAAATTGATATCTGTTGCAGCCGCCATCTTGGATTTACATTTCGACAGCACTATCGGCTTAAACACCCTCGAAAACCATGAAAATGACACCCATTACGAAAAAATTGATACTTATTGCAGCCGCCATCTTGGATTTACATTTCGACAGCACTATAGGCTTCAACACCCTTGAAAACCATGAAAATGACACCCATAAAGAAAAATTGGTACCTTATTCAGCCGCCACCTTGGATTTACATTTCGACAGCACTATTAGCTTCAGCACCCTCGAAAACCACGAAAATGACACCCATGATGAAAAAATTTATGTCTATTGCAGCCGCCATCTAGAATTTACATTTCGACAGCACTATCGGCTTCAACACCCTCGAAAACCATGAAAATGACACCCATGATGAAAAAATTGGTAACTTATTCAGCCGCCATCTTGGATTTACGTTTCGACAGCACTATCGGCTTCAAGACCCTCGAAAACCACGAAAATGACACCCATAATGAAATAATTGATATCTATTGCACCCGCCATCTTGGATTTACATTTCGACAGCACTATAGGCTTCAACACCTTCGAAAACCATGTAAATGACACCCATGATGAAAAAATTGCTATCTGTTGTAGCCGCCATCTTGGATTTACATTTCGACAGCACTATCGGCTTCAACACCCTCGAAAACCATGAAAATGACACCGATGATGAAAAAATTGATACCTATTGCAGCCGATATCTTGAATTTACATTTCGCCAGCATTATCGGCTTCAACACCCTCGAAAAACATGAAAATTACACCTATGATAAAAAAATTGTTACCTTCTTAAGCTGCCATTTTTGATTTACATTTCGACAGCACTATCGGCTTCAACACCTTCGAAAACCATTAAAATGACACCCATGATGAAAAAATTGATATTTATTGCAGCTGTCATCTTGGATTTACATTTTGACAGCACTATTTGCTTCAGCACCCGCGATAACCACGGGAGTGACACATGATGAAAAAATTAATATCTATTGCAGCCGCCATCTTGAATTTACATATCGACAGCACTATCGGCTTCAGCACCCTCGAAAACCATGAAAATGAGACCCGTGATGAAATAAATTGATACCTATTGCGGCCGCCATCTTTTATTTATATTTCGACAACCCTATCGGTTTCAACACCCTCGAAAACCATGAAAATGACACCCATTATTAAAAAATTGATACCTATTGCAGCCGCCATCTTGGATTTACATTTCGACAGCACTATCGGCTTCAACACCCTCGAAAACCATGAAAATGACACCCATGATGAAAAATTGGTACCTTATTCAGCTGCCACCTTTGATTTACATTTCGACAGCACTATTAGCTTCAGCACCCTCGAAAAGCACAAAAATGACACCCATGATGAAAAAATTGATATCTATTGCAGCCGCCATCTTGGATTTACATTTCGACAGCACTATCGGCTTCAACACCCTCGAAAACCATGAAAATGACACCCATGATGAAAAATTGGTACCTTATTCAGCTGCCACCTTTGATTTACATTTCGACAGCACTATTAGCTTCAGCACCCTCGAAAACCACAAAAATGACACCCATGATGAAAAAATTGATATCTATTGCAGCCGCCATCTTGGATTTACATTTCGACAGCACTATCGACTTCAACACCCTCGAAAACCATGAAAATGACACCCATGATGAAAAAATTGTTACCTAATTAAGCCGCCATCTTGGATTTACATTTCGATAGCACTATCGGCTTCAACACCCTCGAATACCATGAAAATTACACCCATGATGAAAAAATTTGTACCTGTTGTAGCCGCCATCTTGAATTTACATTTCAACAGCACTATCGGCTTCAACACCCTCGAAAACCATGAAAATGACACCCATGATGAAAAAATTGTTACCTAATTAAGCCGCCATCTTGGATTTACATTTCGATAGCACTATCGGCTTCAACACCCTCGAAAACCATGAAAATTACACCCATGATGAAAAAATTTGTACCTGTTGTAGCCGCCATCTTGGATTTACATTTCGACAGCACTATTTGCTTCAGCACCCGCGAAAACCACGAAAATGATACCCATGATGAAAAAATTGATATCTATTGCAGCCGCAAACTTTGAGTTACATTTCGACAGCACTATAGGCTTCAACACCCGCGAAAACCATGAGAATGACACCCATGATGAAGAAATTGATATCTATAGCAGCCGCCATCTTGGATTTACATATCGACAGCACTATCGGCTTCAGCACCCTCGAAAACCATGAAAATTACACCCATGATGAAAAAATTGATAGCTATTGCGGCCGCCATCTTTTATTTATATTTCGACAACCCTATCGGTTTTAACACCCTCGAAAACCATGAAAATGACACCCATTATTAAAAAATTGATACCTATTGCAGCCGCCATCTTGGATTTACATTTCGACAGCACTATCGGCTTCAACACCCTCGAAAAGCATGAAAATGACACCCATGATGAAAAAATTGGTACCTTATTCAGCCGCCACCTTGGATTTACATTTCGACAGCACTATTAGCTTCAGCACCCTCGAAAACCACGAAAATGACACCCATGATGAAAAAATTTATATCTATTGCAGCCGCCATCTAGAATTTACATTTCGACAGCACTATCGGCTTCAACACCCTCGAAAACCATGAAAATGACACCCATAATGAAAAAATTGGTAACTTATTCAGCCGCCATCTTGGATTTGCGTTTCGACAGCACTATCGGCTTCAACGCCCGCGAAAACCATGAAAATGACACCCATGATGAAAAAATTGGTACCTAATTCAGCCGCCATCTTGGATTTACATTTCGACAGCACTATTAGCTTCAGCACCCTTAAAAACCACAAAAATGACACCCATGATGAAAAAATTGATATCTATTGCAGCCGCCATCATGGATTTACATTTCGACAGCACTATCGGCTTCAACGCCCGCGAAAACCATGAAAATGACACCCATGATGAAAAAATTGGTACCTAATTCAGCCGCCATCTTGGATTTACGTTTCGACAGCACTATCGGCTTCAACATCCTCGAAAACCATGAAAATGACACCCATGATGAAAAAATTTATAACTATTGCAGCCGTCATCTAGAATTTACATTTCGACAGCACTATCGGCTTTAACACCCTCGAAAAATATGAAAATTACACCCATGATGAAAAAATTGTTACAATTTTAAGCCGCCATCTTGGATTTACATTTCGACAGCACTATCGGCTTCAACACCCTCGAAAACCATGAAAATGACACCCATGATGAAAAAATTGTTACCTTATTAAGCCGCCATCTTGGATTTACATTTCGATAGCACTATCGGCTTCAACACCCTCGAAAACCATGAAAATTACACCCATGATGAAAAAATTTGTACCTGTTGTAGCCGCCATCTTGAATTTACATTTCGACAGCACTATCGGCTTCAACACCCTCGAAAACCATGAAAATGACACCCATTATGAAAAAATTGTTCCCTAATTAAGCCGCCATCTTGGATTTACATTTCGATAGCACTATCGGCTTCAACACCCTCGAAAACCATGAAAATTACACCCATGATGAAAAAATTTGTACCTGTTGTAGCCGCCATCTTGGATTTACATTTCGACAGCACTATTTGCTTCATCACCCGCGAAAACCACGAAAATGATACCCATGATGAAAAAATTGATATCTATTGCAGCCGCAAACTTTGAGTTACATTTCGACAGCACTATCGGCTTCAACACCCGCGATAACCATGAGAATGACACCCATGATGAAGAAATTGATATCTATAGCAGCCGCCATCTTGGATTTACATATCGACAGCACTATCGGGTTCAGCACCCTCGAAAACCATGAAAATTACACCCATGATGAAAAAATTGATACCTATTGCGGCCGCCATCTTTTATTTATATTTCGACAACCCTATCGGTTTCAACACCCTCGAAAACCATGAAAATGACACCCATTATTAAAAAATTGATACCTATTGCAGCCGCCATCTTGGATTTACATTTCGACAGCACTATCGGCTTCAACACCCTCGAAAACCATTAAAATGACACCCATGATGAAAAATTGGTACCTTATTCAGCTGCCAACTTTGATTTACATTTCGACAGCACTATTAGCTTCAGCACCCTCGAAAACCACAAAAATGACACCCATGATGAAAAAATTGATATCTATTGCAGCCGCCATCTTGGATTTACATTTCGACAGCACTATCGGCTTCAACGCCCGCGAAAACCATGAAAATGACACCCATGATGAAAAAATTGATACCTAATTCAGCCGCCATCTTGGATTTACGTTTCGACAGCACTATCGGCTTCAACATCCTCGAAGACCATGAAAATGACACCCATGATGAAAAAATTTATACCTATTGCAGCCGTCATCTAGAATTTACAATTCGACAGCACTATCGGCTTTAACACCCTCGAAAAATATGAAAATTACACCTATGATGAAAAAATTGTTACATTATTAAGCCGCCATCTTGGATTTACATTTCGACAGCACTATCGGCTTCAACACCCTCCAAAACCATGAAAATTACACCCATGATGAAAAAATTGATATCTATTGCAGCCGCCATCTTGGATATACATTTCGACAGCATTATCGGCTTCAACGACCTCGGAATCCATGAAAATGACACCCATGATGAAAAAATTGGTACCTAATTAAGCCGCCATCTTGGATTTACATTTCGACAGCACTATCGGCTTCAACACCCTCGAAAACCATGAAAATGACACCCATGATGAAAAAATTTGTACCTGTTGTAGCCGCCATCTTGGATTTACATTTCGACAGCACTATTTGCTTCATCACCCGCGAAAACCACGAAAATGATACCCATGATGAAAAAATTGATATCTATTGCAGCCGCAAACTTTGAGTTACATTTCGACAGCACTATCGGCTTCAACACCCGCGAAAACCATGAGAATGACACCCATGATGAAGAAATTGATATCTATAGCAGCCGCCATCTTGGATTTACATATCGACAGCACTATCGGGTTCAGCACCCTCGAAAACCATGAAAATTACACCCATGATGAAAAAATTTGTACCTGTTGTAGCCGCCATCTTGGATTTACATTTCGACAGCACTATTTGCTTCATCACCCGCGAAAACCACGAAAATGATACCCATGATGAAAAAATTGATATCTATTGCAGCCGCAAACTTTGAGTTACATTTCGACAGCACTATCGGCTTCAACACCCGCGAAAACCATGAGAATGACACCCATGATGAAGAAATTGATATCTATAGCAGCCGCCATCTTGGATTTACATATCGACAGCACTATCGGGTTCAGCACCCTCGAAAACCATGAAAATTACACCCATGATGAAAAAATTGATACCTATTGCGGCCGCCATCTTTTATTTATATTTCGACAACCCTATCGGTTTCAACACCCTCGAAAACCATGAAAATGACACCCATTATTAAAAAATTGATACCTATTGCAGCCGCCATCTTGGATTTACATTTCGACAGCACTATCGGCTTCAACACCCTCGAAAACCATTAAAATGACACCCATGATGAAAAATTGGTACCTTATTCAGCTGCCAACTTTGATTTACATTTCGACAGCACTATTAGCTTCAGCACCCTCGAAAACCACAAAAATGACACCCATGATGAAAAAATTGATATCTATTGCAGCCGCCATCTTGGATTTACATTTCGACAGCACTATCGGCTTCAACGCCCGCGAAAACCATGAAAATGACACCCATGATGAAAAAATTGGTACCTAATTCAGCCGCCATCTTGGATTTACGTTTCGACAGCACTATCGGCTTCAACATCCTCGAAAACCATGAAAATGACACCCATGATGAAAAAATTTATACCTATTGCAGCCGTCATCTAGAATTTACAATTCGACAGCACTATCGGCTTTAACACCATCGAAAAATATGAAAATTACACCTATGATGAAAAAATTGTTACATTATTAAGCCGCCATCTTGGATTTACATTTCGACAGCACTATCGGCTTCAACACCCTCCAAAACCATGAAAATTACACCCATGATGAAAAAATTGATATCTATTGCAGCCGCCATCTTGGATATACATTTCGACAGCATTATCGGCTTCAACGACCTCGGAATCCATGAAAATGACACCCATGATGAAAAAATTGGTACCTAATTAAGCCGCCATCTTGGATTTACATTTCGACAGCACTATCGGCTTCAACACCCTCGAAAACCATGAAAATGACACCCATGATGAAAAAATTTATACCTATTGCAGCCGCCATCTAGAATTTACATTTCGACAGCACTATCGGCTTCAACACCCTCGAAAACCATGAAAATGACACCCATGATAAAAAAAAATTGTACCTGTTGTAGCCGCCACCTTGGATTTACATTTCGACAGCACTATTAGCTTCAGCACCCTCGAAACCTACGAAAATGACACCCATGATGAAAAAATTGATATCCATTGCAGCCGCCATCTTGGGTTTACATTTGGACAGCACTATTGGCTTCAACACCCTCGAAAACCATGAAAATTACACCCGTGATGAAAAAATTGTTACCTAATTAAGCCGCCATCTTGGATTTACATTTCGACAGCACTATTAGCTTCAGCAACCTCGAAAACCACGAATATGACACCCATGATGAAAAAATTGATATCTATTGCAGCCGCCATCTTGGATTTACATTTCGACAGCACTATCGGCTTAAACACCCTCGAAAACCATGAAAATGACACCCATTATGAAAAAATTGATACTTATTGCAGCCGCCATCTTGGATTTACATTTCGACAGCACTATAGGCTTCAACACCCTTGAAAACCATGAAAATGACACCCATGATGAAAAATTGGTACCTTATTCAGCCGCCACCTTAGATTTACATTTCGACAGCACTATTAGATTCAGCACCCTCGAAAACCACGAAAATGACACCCATGATGAAAAAATTTATATCTATTGCAGCCGCCATCTAGAATTTACATTTCGACAGCACTATCGGCTTCAACACCCTCGAAAACCATGAAAATGACACCCATGATAAAAAAAATTTGTACTTGTTGTAGCCGCCATCTTGGATTTACATTTCGACAGCACTATCGGCTTGAAAACCCTCGAAAACCATGAAAATAACACCCATTATGAAAAAATTGATACTTATTGCAGCCGCCATCTTGGATTTACATTTCGACAGCACTATTAGCTTCAGCACCCTCGAAACCTACGAAAATGACACCCATGATGAAAAAATTGATATCCATTGCAGCCGCCATCTTGGGTTTACATTTGGACAGCACTATTGGCTTCAACACCCTCGAAAACCATGAAAATTACACCCGTGATGAAAAAATTGTTACCTTATTAAGCCGCCATCTTTGATTAACATTTCGACAGCACTATTAGCTTCAGCACCCTCGAAAACCACGAATATGACACCCATGATGAAAAAATGCATATCTATTGCAGCCGCCATCTTGGATTTACATTTCGACAGCACTATCGGCTTAAACACCCTCGAAAACGATGAAAATGACACCCATTATGAAAAAATTGATACTTATAGCAGCCGCCATCTTGGATTTACATTTCGACAGCACTATAGGCTTCAACACCCTCGAAAACCATGAAAATGACACCCATGATGAAAAATTGGTACCTTATTCAGCCGCCACCTTGGATTTACATTTCGACAGCACTATTAGCTTCAGCAACCTCGAAAACCACGAAAATGACACCCATGATGAAAAAATTTATATCTATTGAAGCCGCCATCTTGGATTTACATTTCGACAGCACTATCGGCTTCAACACCCTCGAAAACCATGAAAATGACACCCATGATGAAAAAATTGATATCTATTGCAGCCGCCATCTTGGATATACATTTCGACAGCACTATCAGCTTCAATACCCTCGAAAACCATGAAAATGACACCCATGATGAAAAAATTGGTACCTAATTCAGCCGCCATCTTGGATTTACATTTCGACAGCACTATCGGCTTCAACACCCTCGAAAACCATGAAAATTACACCCATGATGAAAAAAATTGTACCTGTTGTAGCCGCCATCTTGGATTTACATTTCGACAGCACTATCGGCTTCAACACCCTCGAAAACCATGAAAATGACAACCATGATGAAAAAATTGGTAACTTATTCAGCCGCCATCTTGGATTTACGTTTCGACAGCACTATCGGCTTCAACACCCTCGAAAACCATGAAAATGACACCCATGATGAAAAAATTTATATCTATTGCAGCCGCCATCTAGAATTTACATTTCGACAGCACTATCGGCTTCAACACCCTCGAAAAATATGAAAATTACTCCTATGATGAAAAAATTGTTACCTAATGAAGCCGCCATCTTGGATTTACATTTCGACAGCACTATCGGCTTCAACACCCTCGAAAACCATGAAAATTACACCCATGATGAAAAAATTGTTACCTAATTAAGCCGCCATCTTGGATTTACATTTCGACAGCACTATTAGCTTCAGCACCCTCGAAAACCACGAAAATGACACCCATGATGAAAAAATTGATATCTGTTGCAGCCGCCATCTTCGATTTACATTTCGACAGCACTATCGGCTTCAACACCCTCGAAAACCATGAAAATGACACCCATGATGAAAAAATTTATATCTATTGCAGCCTCCATCTAGAATTTACATTTCGACAGCACTATCGGCTTCAACACCCTCGAAAACCATGAAAATGACAACCATGATGAAAAAATTGGTAACTTATTCAGCCGCCATCTTGGATTTACGTTTCGACAGCACTATCGGCTTCAACACCCTCGAAAACCATGAAAATGACACCCATGATGAAAAAATTTATATCTATTGCAGCCGCCATCTAGAATTTACATTTCGACAGCACTATCGGCTTCAACACCCTCGAAAAATATGAAAATTACTCCTATGATGAAAAAATTGTTACCTAATGAAGCCGCCATCTTGGATTTACATTTCGACAGCACTATCGGCTTCAACACCCTCGAAAACCATGAAAATTACACCCATGATGAAAAAATTGTTACCTAATTAAGCCGCCATCTTGGATTTACATTTCGACAGCACTATTAGCTTCAGCACCCTCGAAAACCACGAAAATGACACCCATGATGAAAAAATTGATATCTGTTGCAGCCGCCATCTTCGATTTACATTTCGACAGCACTATCGGCTTCAACACCCTCGAAAACCATGAAAATGACACCCATGATGAAAAAATTGATCTCTATTGCAGCTGCCATCTTGGATTTACATTTCGACAGCACTATCGGCTTCAACACCCTCGAAAACCATGAAAATGTCACCCATGATGAAAAAATTGATATCCATTGCAGCCGCAAACTTGGATTCACATTTCAACAGCACTATCGGTTTCAACACCCTCGAAAACTATGAAAATGACACCCATTATGAAAAAATTGATAGCTGTTGCAGCCGCCATCTTGGATTTACATTTCGACAGCACTATCGGCTTCAACACCCTCGAAAACCATGAAAATGACACCCATGATGAAAAATTGGTACCTTATTCAGCCGCCACCTTGGATTTATATTTCGACAGCACTATTAGCTTCAGCACCCTCGAAAACCACGAAAATGACACCCATGATGAAAAAAATTTGTACCTGTTGTAGCCGCCATCTTGGATTTACATGTCGACAGCACTATCGGCTTGAAAACCCTCGAAAACCATGAAAATAACACCCATTATGAAAAAATTGATACTTATTGCAGCCGCCATCTTGGATTTACATTTCGACAGCACTATTAGCTTCAGCACCCTCGAAACCTACGAAAATGACACCCATGATGAAAAAATTGATATCCATTGCAGCCGCCATCTTGGATTTACATTTCGACAGCACTATTAGCTTCAGCACCCTCGAAAACCACGAATATGACACCCATGATGAAAAAATTGATATCTATTGCAGCCGCAATCTTGGATTTACATTTCGACAGCACTATCGGCTTAAACACCCTCGAAAACGATGAAAATGACACCCATTATGAAAAAATTGATACTTATTGCAGCCGCCATCTTGGATTTACATTTCGATAGCACTATAGGCTTCAACACCCTCGAAAACCATGAAAATGACACCCATGATGAAAAATTGGTACCTTATTCAGCCGCCACCTTGGATTTACATTTCGACAGCACTATTAGCTTCAGCACCCTCGAAAACCACGAAAATGACACCCATGATGAAAAAATTTATATCTATTGAAGCCGCCATCTTGGATTTACATTTCGACAGCACTATCGGCTTCAACACCCTCGAAAACCATGAAAATTACACCCATGATGAAAAAAATTGTACCTGTTGTAGCCGCCATCTTGGATTTACAATTTCGACAGCACTATCGGCTTCAACACATCTCGAAAACCATGAAAATGACACCCATGATGAAAAATTGGTACCTTATTCAGCCGCCATCTTGGATTTACATTTCGACAGCACTATCGGCTTCAACACCCTCGAAAACCATGAAAATTACACCCATGATGAAAAAATTGATATCTATTGCAGCCGCCATCTTGGATATACATTTCGACAGCACTATCGGCTTCAATACCCTCGACAACCATGAAAATGACACCCATGATGAAAAAATTGGTACCTAATTCAGCCGCCATCTTGGATTTACATTTCGACAGCACTATCGGCTTCAACACCCTCGAAAACCATGAAAATTACACCCATGATGAAAAAAATTGTACCTATTGTAGCCGCCATCTTGGATTTACATTTCAACAGCACTATCGGCTTCAACACCCTCGAAAACCATGAAAATGACAATCATGATGAAAAAATTGGTAACTTATTCAGCCGCCATCTTGGATTTACGTTTCGACAGCACTATCTGCTTCAACACCCTCGAAAACCATGAAAATGACACCCATGATGAAAAAATTTATATCTATTGCAGCCGCCATCTAGAATTTACATTTCGACAGCACTATCGGCTTCAACACCCTCGAAAAATATGAAAATTACTCCTATGATGAAAAAATTGTTACCTAATGAAGCCGCCATCTTGGATTTACATTTCGACAGCACTATCGGCTTCAACACCCTCGAAAACCATGAAAATTACACCCATGATGAAAAAATTGTTACCTAATCAAGCCGCCATCTTGGATTTACATTTCGACAGCACTATTAGCTTCAGCACCCTCGAAAACCACGAAAATGACACCCATGATGAAAAAATTGATATCTGTTGCAACCGCCATCTTGGATTTACATTTCGACACCACTATCGGCTTCAACACCCTCGAAAACCATGAAAATGACACCCATGATGAAAAATTGGTACCTTATTCAGCCGCCATTTTTGATTTACATTTCGACAGCACTATCGGCTTCAACACCCTCGAAAACCATGAAAATGACACCCATGATGAAAAAATTGATCTCTATTGCAGCTGCCATCTTGGATTTACATTTCGACAGCACTATCGGCTTCAACACCCTCGAAAACCATGAAAATGACACCCATGATGAAAAAATTGATATCCATTGCAGCCGCAAACTTGGATTCACATTTCAACAGCACTATCGGTTTCAACACCCTCGAAAACTATGAAAATGACACCCATTATGAAAAAATTGATATCTGTTGCAGCCGCCATCTTGGATTTACATTTCGACAGCACTATCGGCTTCAACACCCTCGAAAACCATGAAAATGACACCCATGATGAAAAATTGATACCTTGTTCAGCCGCCACCTTGGATATACATTTCGACTGCACTATTAGCTTCAGCACCCTCGAAAACCACGAAAATGACACCCATGATGAAAAATTGGTACCTTATTCAGGTGCCACCTTTGATTTACATTTCGACAGCAATATCGGCTTCAAAACTCTCGAAAACCATGAAAATGACACCCATGATGGAAAAATTTGTACCTGTTGTAACCGCCATCTTGGATTTACATTTAGACAGCACTATCGGCTTCAACACCCTCGAAAACCATGAAAATGACACCCATAATAAAAAAATTGGTACCTTATTCAGCCGCCACCTTGGATTTACATTTCGACAGCAATATCGGCTTCAAAACTCTCGAAAACCATGAAAATGACACCCATGATGGAAAAATTTGTACCTGTTGTAACCGCCATCTTGGATTTACATTTAGACAGCACTATCGGCTTCAACACCCTCGAAAACCATGAAAATGACACCCATAATAAAAAAATTGGTACCTTATTCAGCCGCCACCTTGGATTTACATTTCGACAGCACTATTAGCTTCAGCACCCTCGAAAACCACGAAAATGACACCCATGATGAAAAAATTGATACCTATTGCAGCCGCCATCTTCGATTTATATTTCGACAGCACTATCGGCTTCAACGCCCTCGAAAACCATGAAAATGACACCCATGATGAAAAAATTGGTACCTTATTCAGCCGCCATCTTGGATTTACGTTTCGACAGCATTATCGGCTTCAACATCCTCGAAAACCATGAAAATGACACCCATGATGAAAAAATTTATACCTATTGCAGCCGTCATCTGGAATTTACATTTCGACAGCACTATCGGCTTTAACACCCTCGAAATATATGAAAATTACACCTATGATGAAAAAATTGTTACCTAATTAAGCCGCCATCTTGGATTTACATTTCGACAGCACTATCGGCTTCAACACCCTCGAAAACCATGAAAATTACACCCATGATGAAAAAATTGATATCTATTGCAGCCGCCATCTTGGATATACATTTCGACAGCATTATCGGCTTCAACGACCTCGGAAACCATGAAAATGACACCCATGATGAGAAAATTGGTACCTAATTCAGCCGCCATCTTGGATTTACATTTCGACAGCACTATGGGCTTCAACACCCTCGAAAACCATGAAAATGACACCCATGATAAAAAAAATTTGTACCTGTTGTAGCCGCCATCTTGGATTTACATTTCGACAGCACTATCGGCTTGAAAACCCTCGAAAACCATGAAAATAACACCCATTATGAAAAAATTGATATCTATTGCAGCCGCCATCTTGGGAATACATTTCGACAGCACTATCGGCTTCAACGCCCTCGAAAACCATGAAAATGACACCCATGATGAAAAAATTGGTAACTTATTCAGCCGCCATCTTGGATTTACGTTTCGACAGCACTATCGGCTTCAACACCCTCGAAAACCATGAAAATGACACCCATGATGAAAAAATGTATACCTATTGCAGCCGCCATCTAGAATTTACATTTCGACAGCACTATCGGCTTCAACACCCTCGAAAAATATGAAAATTACACCTATGATGAAAAAATTGTTACCTAATTAAGCCGCTATCTTGGATTTACGTTTCGACAGCACTATCGGCTTCAACACCCTCGAAAACCATGAAAATTACACCCATGATGAAAAAATTGTTACCTGTTGTAACCGCCATCTTGGATTTACATTTAGACAGCACTATCGGCTTCAACACCCTCGAAAACCATGAAAATGACACCCATAATAAAAAAATTGGTACCTTATTCAGCCGCCACCTTGGATTTACATTTCGACAGCACTATTAGCTTCAGCACCCTCGAAAACCACGAAAATGACACCTATGATGAAAAAATTGATACCTATTGCAGCCGCCATCTTGGATTTATATTTCGACAGCACTATCGGCTTCAACACCCTCGAAAACCATGAAAATGACACCCATAATAAAAAAATTGGTACCTTATTCAGCCGCCACCTTGGATTTACATTTCGACAGCACTATTAGCTTCAGCACCCTCGAAAACCACGAAAATGACACCCATGATGAAAAAATTGATACCTATTGCAGCCGCCATCTTCGATTTATATTTCGACAGCACTATCGGCTTCAACGCCCTCGAAAACCATGAAAATGACACCCATGATGAAAAAATTGGTACCTTATTCAGCCGCCATCTTGGATTTACGTTTCGACAGCACTATCGGCTTCAACATCCTCGAAAACCATGAAAATGACACCCATGATGAAAAAATTTATACCTATTGCAGCCGTCATCTAGAATTTACATTTCGACAGCACTATCGGCTTTAACACCCTTGAAAAATATGAAAATTACACCTATGATGAAAAAATTGTTACCTAATTAAGCCGCCATCTTGGATTTACATTTCGACAGCACTATCGGCTTCAACACCCTCGAAAACCATGAAAATTACACCCATGATGAAAAAATTGATATCTATTGCAGCCGCCATCTTGGATATACAATTCGACAGCATTATCGGCTTCAACGACCTCGGAAACCATGAAAGTGACACCCATGATGAAAAAAATGGTACCTAATTCAGCCGCCATCTTGGATTTACATTTCGACAGCACTATCGGCTTCAACACCCTCGAAAACCATGAAAATGACACCCATGATAAAAAAAATTTGTACCTGTTGTAGCCGCCATCTTGGATTTACATTTCGACAGCACTATCGGCTTGAAAACCCTCGAAAACCATGAAAATAACACCCATTATGAAAAAATTGATATCTATTGCAGCCGCCATCTTGGGAATACATTTCGACAGCACTATCGGCTTCAACGCCCTCGAAAACCATGAAAATGACACCCATGATGAAAAAATTGGTAACTTATTCAGCCGCCATCTTGGATTTACGTTTCGACAGCACTATCGGCTTCAACACCCTCGAAAACCATGAAAATGACACCCATGATGAAAAAATGTATACCTATTGCAGCCGCCATCTAGAATTTACATTTCGACAGCACTATCGGCTTCAACACCCTCGAAAAATATGAAAATTACACCTATGATGAAAAAATTGTTACCTAATTAAGCCGCTATCTTGGATTTACATTTCGACAGCACTATCGGCTTCAACACCCTCGAAAACCATGAAAATTACACCCATGATGAAAAAATTGTTACCTTAATAAGCCGCCATCTTGGATTTACATTTCGACAGCACTATTAGCTTCAGCAACCTCGAAAACCACGAAAATGACACCCATGATGAAAAAATTGATATCTGTTGCAGCCGCCATCTTGGATTTACATTTCGACAGCACTATCGGCTTCAACACCCTCGAAAACCATGAAAATTACACCCATGATGAAAAAATTTGTATCTGTTGTAGCCGCTATCTTGGATTTACATTTCGACAGCTCTATCGGCTTCAAAACCCTCGAAAACCATGAAAATAACACCCATTATGAAAAAATTGATACTTTTTGCAGCCGCCATCTTGGACTTACATTTCGACAACACTATCGGCTTCAACACCCTCGAAAACCATGAAAATGACACCCATGATGAAAAATTGGTACCTTATTCAGCCGCCACCTTGGATTTACATTTCGACAGCACTATTAGCTTCAGCACCCTCGAAAACCACGAAAATGACACCCATGATGAAAAAAATGATATATATTGCAGCCGCCATCTTGGATTTACATTTCGACAGCACTATCGGCTTCAACACCCTCGAAAACCATGAAATCGACACCCATGAAGAAAAAATTTGTACCTGTTGTAGCCGCCATCTTGGATTTACAATTTCGACAGCACTATCGGCTTCAACACCCTCGAAAACCATGAAAATGACACCCATGATGAAAAATTGGTACCTTATTCAGCCGCCACCTTGGATTTACATTTCGACAGCACTATCGGCTTCAACACCCTCGAAAACCACGAAAATGACACCCATGATGAAAAAATTGATATCCATTGCAGCCGCCATCTTGGATTTACCTTTTGACAGCACTATCGGCTTCAACACCCTCGAAAACCATGAAAATTACACCCGTGATGAAAAAATTGTTACTTAATTAAGCCGCCAGCTTGGATTTACATTTCGACAGCACTATTAGCTTCAGCACCCTCGAAAACCACGAAAATGACACCCATGATGAAAAAATTGATACTTATTGCAGCCGCCATCTTGGATTTACATTTCGACAGCACTATCGGCTTCAACACCCTCGAAAACCATGAAAATGACACCCATGATGAAAAATTGGTACCTTATTCAGCCGCCACCTTGGATTTACATTTCAACAGCACTATTAGCTTCAACACATCTCGAAAACCATGAAAATGACACACATGATGAAAAATTGGTACATTATTCAGCCGCCACCTTGGATTTACATTTCGACAGCACTATTAGCTTCAGCACCCTCGAAAACCACGAAAATGACACCCATGATGAAAAAATTGATATCTATTGCAGCCGCCATCTTGGATTTACATGTCGACAGCACTATCGGCTTCATCATCATCATCATTACAGCCCTTCACAAGTCCACTGCTGAACATAGGCCTCCCCCAAAGAATGCCACAAAGCACGGTCCCGAGCCACCTGCATCCATCGACTTCCTGCATGTCTTACCAGGTCGTCACTCCATCTCGTGGGGGGACGCCCTACACTTCGCCTACCGGTACGAGGCCGCCACTCGAGAACCTTTCTTCCCCATCGGTTGTCGGTTCTTCGAGCTATATGGCCGGCCCACTGCCACTGCAGCTCACTAATTCGTTGGGCTATGTCGGTTACTATGGTTCTACTGCGGATATCCTCATTCCTAAGTTTATCACGCAGAGAAACTCCGAGCATATCCTCTCCATAGCTCGCTGAGCGACCTTGAGCTTTCTCATACTGTCAGCAGTGAAGGATCACGTCTCAGTTCCGTAAGTCATCACTGGCAACACGCACTGGTTGTACAATTTCGTTTTAAGGTTTTGAGGTATGTCTGACGAGAAGATGTGTCGTAGCTTCCCGAACGCTGCCCAGCCGAGTTGAATCCGTCGATTGACCTCTCGGTCGAAGTTGGACTTACCTAGTCGGACTATTTGTCCCAGGTAAACATACTCGTCAACAACTTCGAGCTTAGTGTTCCCAACAACTACCGGCATAGGTGTGACATGGACATTAAACATGATCTTTGTTTTGTCCATGTTCATCTTAAGACCTATCCGTTGGGAAACACTATTGAGGTCATTGAGCATAGTGCTTAGGTCCTCCAGCGATTCTGCCATAAGTACTATATCGTCGGCAAATCGAAGGTGAGTGATGTACTCGCCATTGATGTTGATACCGTATCCTTTCCACTCCAGAAGCTTGAAAACGTCTTCCAATGCAGCGGTGAAGAGTTTCGGGGATATGACGTCACCCTGTCTTACACCTCTCTGCAATTGGATAGGTTTCGTACTCTGGTTCTCTACTCGGATAGCCATCGTAGCCCTACTGTACAAGCATCGTATCGTGTGTATCGGCTTCAACACCCTCGAAATCCATGAAAATGACACCCATGATGAAAAATTGGTACCTTATTCAGCTGCCACCTTTGATTTACATTTCGACAGCACTATTAGCTTCAGCACCCTCAAAAACCACAAAAATGACACCCATGATGAAAAAATTGATATCTATTGCAGCCGCCATCTTGGATTTACATTTCGACAGCACTATCGGCTTCAACACCCTCGAAAACCATGATAATGACACCCATGATGAAAAATTGGTACCTTATTCAGCTGCCACCTTTGATTTACATTTCGATAGCACTATTAGCTTCAGCACCCTCGAAAACCACAAAAATGACACCCATGATGAAAAAATTGATATCTATTGCAGCCGCCATCTTGGATTTACATTTCGACAGCACTATCGGCTTCATCATCATCATCATTACAGCCCTTCACAAGTCCACTGCTGAACATAGGCCTCCCCCAAAGAATGCCACAAAGCACGTTCCCGAGCCACCTGCATCCATCGACTTCCTGCATATCTTACCAGGTCGTCACTCCATCTCGTGGGGGGACGCCCTACACTTCGCCTACCGGTACGAGGCCGCCACTCGAGAACCTTTCTTCCCCATCGGTTGTCGGTTCTTCGAGCTATATGGCCGGCCCACTGCCACTTCAGCTTACTAATCCGTTGGGCTATGTCGGTTACTCTGGTTCTACTGCGGATATCCTCATTCCTAAGTTTATCACGCAGAGAAACTCCGAGCATAGCCTCTCCATAGCTCGCTGAGCGACCTTGAGCTTTCTCATACGGCCAGCAGTGAAGGACCACGTCTTAGTTCCGTAAGTCATCACTGGCAACACGCACTGGTTGTACAATTTCGTTTTAAGGTTTTGAGGTATGTCTGACGAGAAGATGTGTCGTAGCTTCCCGAACGCTGCCCAGCCGAGTTGAATCCGTCGATTGACCTCTCGGTCGAAGTTGGACTTACCTAGTCGGATTATTTGTCGCAGGTAAACATACTCGTCAACAACTTCGAGCTTAGTGTTCCCAACAACTACCGGCATAGGTGTGACATGGACATTAAACATGATCTTTGTTTTGTCCATGTTCATCTTTAGACCTATCCGTTGGGAAACACTATTGAGGTCATTGAGCATAGTGCTTAGGTCCTCCAGCGATTCTGCCATAAGTACTATATCGTCGGCAAATCGAAGGTGAGTGATGTACTCGCCATTGATGTTAATACCGTATCCTTTCCAGTCCAGAAGCTTGAAAACGTCTTCCAATGCAGCGGTGAAGAGTTTCGGGGATATGACGTCACCCTGTCTTACACCTCTCTGCAATTGGATAGGTTTCGTACTCTGGTTCTGTACTCGGATAGCCATCGTAGCCCTACTGTACAAGCATCGTATCGTGTGTATCGGCTTCAACACCCTCGAAAACCATGAAAATGACACCCATGATGTAAAAATTTGTACCTGTTGTAGCCGCCATCTTGGATTTACATTTCGACAGCACTATCGGCTTCATCATCATCATCATTACAGCCCTTCACAAGTCCACTGCTGAACATAGTCCTCCCCCAAAGAATGCCACAAAGCACGGTCCCGAGCCACCTGCATCCATCGACTTCCTGCATGTCTTACCAGGTCGTCACTCCATCTCGTGGGGGGACGCCCTACACTTCGCCTACCGGTACGAGGCCGCCACTCGAGAACCTTTCTTCCCCATCGGTTGTCGGTTCTTCGAGCTATATGGCCGGCCCACTGCCACTTCAGCTTACTAATCCGTTGGGCTATGTCGGTTACTCTGGTTCTACTGCGGATATCCTCATTCCTAAGTTTATCACGCAGAGAAACTCCGAGCATAGCCTCTCCATAGCTCGCTGAGCGACCTTGAACTTTCTCATACGGCCAGCAGTGAAGGACCACGTCTCAGTTCCGTAAGTCATTACTGGCAACACGCACTGGTTGTACAATTTCGTTTTAAGGTTTTGAGGTATGTCTGACGAGAAGATGTGTCGTAGCTTCCCGAACGCTGCCCAGCCGAGTTGAATCCGTCGATTGACCTCTCGGTCGAAGTTGGACTTACCTAGTCGGACTATTTGTCCAAGGTAAACATACTCGTCAACAACTTCGATCTTAGTGTTCCCAACAACTACCGGCGTAGGTGTGACATGGACATTAAACATGATCTTTGTTTTGTCCATGTTCATCTTAAGACCTATCCGTTGGGAAACACTATTGAGGTCATTGAGCATAGTGCTTAGGTCCTCCAGCGATTCTGCCATAAGTACTATATCGTCGGCAAATCGAAGGTGAGTGATGTACTCGCCATTGATGTTGATACCGTATCCTTTCCAGTCCAGAAGCTTGAAAACGTCTTCCAATGCAGCGGTGAAGAGTTTCGGGGATATGACGTCACCCTGTCTTACACCTCTCTGCAATTGGATAGGTTTCGTACTCTGGTTCTGTACTCGGATAGCTATCGTAGCCCTACTGTACAAGCATCGTATCGTGTGTATCGGCTTCAACACCCTCGAAAACCATGAAAATGACACTCATGATGAAAAAATTTGTACCTGTTGTAGCCGCCATCTTGGATTTACATTTCGACAGCACTATCGGCTTCAACACCCTCGAAAACCATGAAAATGACACCCAAGATGAAAAAATTGATACCTATTGAAACCGCCATCTTGGATTTACATTTCGACAGCACTATCGGCATCAACGACCTCGAAAACCATGAAAATGACACCCATAATGAAAAAATTGGTACCTAATTCAGCCGCCATCTTGGATTTACGTTTCGACAGCACTTTCGGCTTCAACACCTTCGAAAACCATGAAAATGACACCCATGGTGAAAAAATTGCTACCTGTTGTAGCCGCCATCTTGGATTTACATTTCGACAGCACTATCGGATTCAACACCCTCGAAATCCATGAAAATGACACCCCTGATGAAAAAATTGGTACCTTATTCAGCCGCCATCTTGGATTTACATTTCGACAGCACTATCGGCTTCAAGACCCTCGAAAACCACGAAAATGACACCCATAATGAAATAATTGATATCTATTGCACCCGCCATCTTGGATTTACATTTCGACAGCACTATAGGCTTCAACACCTTCGAAAACCATGAAAATGACACCCATGATGAAAAAATTGCTATCTGTTGTAGCCGCCATCTTGGATTTACATTTCGACAGCACTATCGGCTTCAACACCCTCGAAAACCATGAAAATGACACCGATGATGAAAAAATTGATACCTATTGCAGCCGATATCTTGAATTTACATTTCGACAGCATTATCGGCTTCAACACCCTCGAAAAACATGAAAATTACACCTATGATAAAAAAATTGTTACCTTCTTAAGCCGCCATTTTTGATTTACATTTCGACAGCACTATCGGCTTCAACACCTTCGAAAACCATGAAAATGACACCCATGATGAAAAAATTGATATTTATTGCAGCTGTCATCTTGGATTTACATTTTCACAGCACTATTTGCTTCAGCACCCGCGATAACCACGGGAGTGACACATGATGAAAAAATAAATATCTATTGCAGCCGCCATCTTGAATTTACATTTCGACAGCACTATCGGCTTCATCATCATCATCATTACAGCCCTTCACAAGTCCACTGCTGAACATAGGCCTCCCCCAAAGAATGCCACAAAGCACGGTCCCGAGCCACCTGCATCCATCGACTTCCTGCATGTCTTACCAGGTCGTCACTCCATCTCGTGGGGTGACGCCCTACACTTCGCCTACCGGTACGAGGCCGCCACTCGAGAACCTTTCTTCCCCATCGGTTGTCGGTTCTTCGAGCTATATGGCCGGCCCACTGCCACTTCAGCTTACTAATCCGTTGGGCTATGTCGGTTACTCTGGTTCTACTGCGGGTATCCTTATTCCTAAGTTTATCACGCAGAGAAACTCCGAGCATAGCCTCTCCATAGCTCGCTGAGCGACCTTGAACTTTCTCATACGGCCAGCAGTGAAGGACCACGTCTCAGTTCCGTAAGTCATTACTGGCAACACGCACTGGTTGTACAATTTCGTTTTAAGGTTTTGAGGTATGTCTGACGAGAAGATGTGTCGTAGCTTCCCGAACGCTGCCCAGCCGAGTTGAATCCGTCGATTGACCTCTCGGTCGAAGTTGGACTTACCTAGTCGGACTATTTGTCCAAGGTAAACATACTCGTCAACAACTTCGATCTTAGTGTTCCCAACAACTACCGGCGTAGGTGTGACATGGACATTAAACATGATCTTTGTTTTGTCCATGTTCATCTTAAGACCTATCCGTTGGGAAACACTATTGAGGTCATTGAGCATAGTGCTTAGGTCCTCCAGCGATTCTGCCATAAGTACTATATCGTCGGCAAATCGAAGGTGAGTGATGTACTCGCCATTGATGTTGATACCGTATCCTTTCCAGTCCAGAAGCTTGAAAACGTCTTCCAATGCAGCGGTGAAGAGTTTCGGGGATATGACGTCACCCTGTCTTACACCTCTCTGCAATTGGATAGGTTTCGTACTCTGGTTCTGTACTCGGATAGCTATCGTAGCCCTACTGTACAAGCATCGTATCGTGTGTATCGGCTTCAACACCCTCGAAAACCATGAAAATGACACTCATGATGAAAAAATTTGTACCTGTTGTAGCCGCCATCTTGGATTTACATTTTGACAGCACTATCGGCTTCAACACCCTCGAAAACCATGAAAATGACACCCAAGATGAAAAAATTGATACCTATTGAAGCCGCCATCTTGGATTTACATTTCGACAGCACTATCGGCATCAACGACCTCGAAAACCATGAAAATGACACCCATAATGAAAAAATTGGTACCTAATTCAGCCGCCATCTTGGATTTACGTTTCGACAGCACTTTCGGCTTCAACACCTTCGAAAACCATGAAAATGACACCCATGGTGAAAAAATTGCTACCTGTTGTAGCCGCCATCTTGGATTTACATTTCGACAGCACTATCGGATTCAACACCCTCGAAATCCATGAAAATGACACCCCTGATGAAAAAATTGGTACCTTATTCAGCCGCCATCTTGGATTTACATTTCAACAGCACTATCGGCTTCAAGACCCTCGAAAACCACGAAAATGACACCCATAATGAAATAATTGATATCTATTGCACCCGCCAACTTGGATTTACATTTCGACAGCACTATCGGCTTCAACACCCTCGAAAACCATGAAAATGACACCCATGATAAAAAAAAATTGTACCTGTTTTAGCCGCCATCTTGGATTTACATTTCGACAGCACTATCGGCTTCAACACCCTCGAAAACCATGAAAATGACACCGATGATGAAAAAATTGATACCTATTGCAGCCGATATCTTGAATTTACATTTCGACAGCATTATCGGCTTCAACACCCTCGAAAAACATGAAAATTACACCTATGATAAAAAAATTGTTACCTTCTTAAGCCGCCATTTTTGATTTACATTTCGACAGCACTATCGGCTTCAACACCTTCGAAAACCATGAAAATGACACCCATGATGAAAAAATTGATATTTATTGCAGCTGTCATCTTGGATTTACATTTTCACAGCACTATTTGCTTCAGCACCCGCGATAACCACGGGAGTGACACATGATGAAAAAATTAATATCTATTGCAGCCGCCATCTTGAATTTACATATCGACAGCACTATCGGCTTCAGCACCCTCGAAAACCATGAAAATGAGACCCGTGATGAAAAAATTGATACCTATTGCGGCCGCCATCTTTTATTTATATTTCGACAACCCTATCGGTTTCAACACCCTCGAAAACCATGAAAATGACACCCGTTATTAAAAAATTGATACCTATTGCAGCTTCCATCTTGGATTTACATTTCGACAGCACTATCGGCTTCAACACCCTCGAAAACCATGAAAATGACACCCATGATGAAAAATTGGTACCTTATTCAGCTGCCACCTTTGATTTACATTTCGACAGCACTATTAGCTTCAGCACCCTCAAAAACCACAAAAATGACACCCATGATGAAAAAATTGATATCTATTGCAGCCGCCATCTTGGATTTACATTTCGACAGCACAATCGGCTTCAACACCATCGAAAACCATGAAAATGACACCCATGATGAAAAAATTTGTACCTGTTGTAGCCGCCATCTTGGATTTACATTTCGACAGCACTATCGGATTCAACACCCTCGAAATCCATGAAAATGACACCCCTGATGAAAAAATTGGTACCTTATTCAGCCGCCATCTTGGATTTACATTTCGACAGCACTATCGGCTTCAAGACCCTCGAAAACCACGAAAATGACACCCATAATGAAATAATTGATATCTATTGCACCCGCCATCTTGGATTTACATTTCGACAGCACTATAGGCTTCAACACCTTCGAAAACCATGAAAATGACACCCATGATGAAAAAATTGCTATCTGTTGTAGCCGCCATCTTGGATTTACATTTCGGCAGCACTATCGGCTTCAACACCCTCGAAAACCATGAAAATTACACCCATGATGAAAAAATTTGTACCTGTTGTAGCCGCCATCTTGGATTTACATTTCGACAGCACTATTTGCTTCAGCACCCGCGAAAACCACGAAAATGATACCCATGATGAAAAAATTGATATCTATTGCAGCCGCAAACTTTGAGTTACATTTCGACAGCACCATCGGCTTCAACACCCGCGAAAACCATGAGAATGACACCCATGATGAAGAAATTGATATCTATAGCAGCCGCCATCTTGGATTTACATATCGACAGCACTATCGGCTTCAGCACCCTCGAAAACCATGAAAATTACACCCATGATGAAAAAATTGATACCTATTGCGGCCGCCATCTTTTATTTATATTTCGACAACCTTATCGGTTTCAACACCCTCGAAAACCATGAAAATGACACCCATTATTAAAAAATTGATACCTATTGCAGCCGCCATCTTGGATTTACATTTCGACAGCGCTATCGGCTTCAACACCCTCGAAAACCATGAAAATGACACCCATGATGAAAAATTGGTACCTTATTCAGCTGCCACCTTTGATTTACATTTCGACAGCACTATTAGCTTCAGCACCCTCGAAAACCACAAAAATGACACCCATGATGAAAAAATTGATATCTATTGCAGCCGCCATCTTGGATTTACATTTCGACAGCACTATCGGCTTCAACACCCTCGAAAACCATGAAAATGACACCCATGATGAAAAAATTTGTACCTGTTGTAGCCGCCATCTTGGATTTACATTTCGACAGCACTATCGGCTTCAACACTCTCGAAAACCATGAAAATGACACCCATGATGAAAAAATTGTTACCTAATTAAGCCGCCATCTTGGATTTACATTTCGATAGCACTATCGGCTTCAACACCCTCGAAAACCATGAAAATTACACCCATGATGAAAAAATTTGTACCTGTTGTAGCCGCCATCTTGGATTTACATTTCGACAGCACTATTTGCTTCAGCACTCGCGAAAACCACGAAAATGATACCCATGATGAAAAAATTGATATCTATTGCAGCCGCAAACTTGGAGTTACATTTCGAGAGCACTATCGGCTTCAACACCCGCAAAAACCATGAGAATGACACCCATGATGAAAAAATTGATATCTATAGCAGCCGCCATCTTGGATTTACATATGGACAGCACTATCGGATTCAGCACCCTCGAAAACTATAAAAATGACACCCATGATTAAACAATTGATACCTATTGCTGCCGCCATCTTTTATTTATATTTCGACAACCCTATCGGTTTCAACACCCTCGAAAACCATGAAAATGACACCCATTATAAAAAAATTGGTACCTTTTGCAGCCGCCATCTTGGATTTACATTTCCACAGCACCATCGGCTTCAACACCCTCGAAAACCATATAAATGACACCCATGATGAAAAAATTGGTACCTTATTCAGCCGCCACCTTGGATTTACATTTCGACAGCACTATTAGCTTCAGCACCCTCGAAAACCACGAAAATGACACCCATGATAAAAAAATTGATATCTATTGCAGCCGATATCTTGAATTTACATTTGGACAGCATTATCGGCTTCAACATCCTCGAAAAACATGAAAATTACACCTATGATGAAAAAATTGTTACCTTATTAAGCCGCCATTTTTGGTTTACATTACTACAGCACTATCGGCTTCAACACCCTCGAAAACCATGAAAATGACACCCATGATGAAAAAATTGATATCTATTACAGCTGCCATCTTGGATTTACATTTCGACAGCACTATCGGCTTCAACACCCTCGAAAACCATGAAAATGACACCCATTATGAAAAAATTGTTACCTGTTGTAGCCGCCATCTTGGATTTACATTTCGACAGCACTATCGGCTTCAACACCCTCGAAAACCATGAAAATTACACCTATGATAAAAAAATTGTTACCTTATTAAGCCGCCATTTTTGATTTACATTTCGACAGCACTATCTGCTTCAACACCCTCGAAAACCATGAAAATGACTTCAATGTTGAAAAAATTTATACCTATTGCAGCCGCAACCTAGGATTTACATTTCGACAGCACTATTTGCTTCAGCACCCGCAAAAACCACGGGAGTGACACCCATGATGAAAAATTGATATATATAGCAGCCGCCATCTTGGATTTACATATCGACAGCACTATCGGCTTCAGCACCCTCGAAAACCATGAAAATGACACCCATGATGAAAAAATTGATACCTATTGCGGCCGCCATCTTTTATTTATATTTCGACAACCCTATCGGTTTCAACACCCTCGAAAACCATGAAAATGACACCCATTATTAAAAAATTGATACCTATTGCAGCCGCCATCTTGTATTTACATTTCGACAGCACTATCGGCTTCAACACCCTCGAAAACCATGAAAATGACACCCATTATAAAAAATTGGTACCTTATTCAGCTGCTACCTTTGATTTACTTTTCGACAGCTCTATTAGCTCAGCACCCTCGAAAACCACAAAAATGACACCCATGATGAAAAAATTGATATCTATTGCAGCCGCCATCTTGGATTTACATTTCGACAGCACTATCGGCTTCAACACCTTCGAAAACCATGAAAATGACACCCATGATGAAAACATTTGTACCTTTTGTAGCCGCCATCTTGGATTTACATTTCGACAGCACTATCGGCTTCAACACCCTCGAAAACCATGAAAATGACACCCATGATGAAAAAATTGTTACCTAATTAAGCCGCCATCTTGGATTTACATTTCGATAGCACTATCGGCTTCAACACCCTCGAAAACCATGAAAATTACACCCATGATGAAAAAATTTGTACCTGTTGTAGCCGCCATCTTGGATTTACATTTCGACAGCACTATTTGCTTCAGCACCCGCGAAAACCACGAAAATGATACATACATACATACATATAATCACGCCTCTTTCCCGTAGGGGTAGGCAGAGACCAGTTCTTTCCACTTGCTACGATCCTTACATACTTGTTTTGCTTCGTCCACTTTCATTATTCCCTTCATATATGCTCTACGGTTTAGGGTACTCTTGACCTGGCCTTTTTTCAAGACGTCCCTGATTTGGTCTAGAAATGTCCGCCTAGGTCTACCCCTTCCAACACTTTCATTCACACTCGCCTTATACACTTTTTTCGTCAATCGTTCTTCATTCATTCTCTCGACATGGCCAAACCATCTCAGCATACCTTTCTCAATTTTTGTCACTACATCTACTTTCAGACCACAACGTTTCCTTATCTCACTATTTCTTAGCCGGTCACTCAGTTTAACTCCTATCATACTTTTTAATGCTCTCATCTCAACTGCATTTATTCTGCTTTCATGTTTCTTCTGCCATATCCAAGTTTCACTTCCGTACATGAGTGTCGGAACCAACACCCCCTCATGCACAGCCAAACGAGCCTTGTTAGACACCTTCCGACTGCTCATAAAGGAGTGCAAAGCTCCATTCACCATGTTTCCTGCATTCACTCTTCTTTCGATATCACTCTCACACTTTCCATCTTTTGTAAGCTTTGAACCCAGATACACAAACTCTTTCACCTGTTCAATTTGTTCATCTTCAATCACAATGTTGCAGTCTGTCACTGCCTCATCTTTTTCAAACACCATCACTTTCGTCTTCCTTACATTCATCTTCATTCCCTTTCTAACAAAAGCTCCACTCATAGCAGTTACCATCTCCTGCAACTCCTCGGCCGAAGACGCAAGTAATACTTGGTCATCAGCATAGAGAAAACATTTGACGAGTAACTCATTCATTCTCAACCCACTTTCATTCTCTTTTAAATCTGTCAAACAATTGTCCATGAACAGATTAAACAGCCACGGTTACGCTACACATCCCTGTCTAACACCTTTTTCGATATTAAACCATTCAGTGTATGCCCCGTTTATCCTTACACAAGCACTAGAATCCCTATAAAGAGATTGCATTGCTCGTATGAGGATACTGCTCACACCGTTCACGGACAGTGCTGACCACAATTCATTCCTCACCACTCTATCATAGGCCTTTTCTAGATCTACGAACGCGCAGTAGACTTTCTTGTTTTTAGCCAAATACTTTTCGGCTATGCACCGCAAGGAAAAGACCTGATCCGTACATCCCATTCCCTTTCTAAATCCCGCTTGTGCATCCCATACTTTCTTGTCTGTTTCATTCACAATCCTTTCAATCAACACTTTCGCATACAATTTACCGACGACGCTGAGAAGGCTTATACCGCGGTAATTTATGCAGTCCTGCCGTGAGCCTTTTCCCTTATACAATGGCACGATAACGGCTTTGCACCAGTCTCCCGGTACTTGCCCATTTCGCCAGCACAGATTGAAAAGGCGGTACAGCTGACTAGCCACCAGGCCCTGTCCAGCCCTCAGCATCTCGACGGTAATCCTGTCATACCCTGCAGCCTTACCTAATCTCATACTTTTCAACGCTTTCACTATTTCATCCATACTTATCCATAATAATGATACCCATGATGAAAAAATTTATATCTATTGCAGCCGCAAACTTGGAGTTACATTTCGACAGCACTATCGGCTTCAACACCCGCGAAAACCATGAGAATGACACCCATGATGAAAAAATTGATATCTATAGCAGCCGCCATCTTGGATTTACATATCGACAGCACTATCGGCTTCAGCACCCTCGAAAACTATAAAAATGACACCCATGATGAAAAAATTGATACCTATTGCTGCCGCCATCTTTTATTTATATTTCGACAACCCTATCGGTTTCAACACCCTCGAAAACCATGAAAATGACACCCATTATAAAAAAATTGGTACCTATTGCAGCCACCATCTTGGATTTACATTTCGACAGCACCATCGGCTACAACACCCTCGAAAACCATATAAATGACACCCATGATGAAAAAATTGGTACCTTATTCAGCCGCCACCTTGGATTTACATTTCGACAGCACTATTAGCTTCAGCACCCTCGAAAACCACGAAAATGACACCCATGATAAAAAAATTGATACTCGTATCTATTGCAGCCGATATCTTGAATTTACATTTGGACAGCATTATCGGCTTCAACATCCTCGAAAAACATGAAAATTACACCTATGATGAAAAAATTGTTACCTTATTAAGCCGCCATTTTTGGTTTACATTCTTACAGCACTATCGGCTTCAACACCCTCGAAAACCATGAAAATGACACCCATGATGAAAAAATTGATATCTATTACAGCTGCCATCTTGGATTTACATATCGACAGCACTATTAGCTTCAGCACCCTCGAAAACCACGAAAATGACACCCATTATAAAAAAATTGGTACCTATTGCAGCCACCATCTTGGATTTACATTTCGACAGCACCATCGGCTACAACACCCTCGAAAACCATATAAATGACACCCATGATGAAAAAATTGGTACCTTATTCAGCCGCCACCTTGGATTAAAACCACGAAAATGACACCCATTATAAAAAAATTGGTACCTATTGCAGCCACCATCTTGGATTTACATTTCGACAGCACCATCGGCTACAACACCCTCGAAAACCATATAAATGACACCCATGATGAAAAAATTGGTACCTTATTCAGCCGCCACCTTGGATCTATTAGCTTCAGCACCCTCGAAAACCACGAAAATGACACCCCTGATAAAAAAATTGATACTCGTATCTATTGCAGCCGATATCTTGAATTTACATTTGGACAGCATTATCGGCTTCAACATCCTCGAAAAACATGAAAATTACACCTATGATGAAAAAATTGTTACCTTATTAAGCCGCCATTTTTGGTTTACATTCTTACAGCACTATCGGCTTCAACACCCTCGAAAACCATGAAAATGACACCCATGATGAAAAAATTTATATCTATTGCAGCCGCAAACTTGGAGTTACATTTCGACAGCACTATCGGCTTCAACACCCGCGAAAACCATGAGAATGACACCCATGATGAAAAAATTGATATCTATAGCAGCCGCCATCTTGGATTTACATATCAACAGCACTATTAGCTTCAGCACCCTCGAAAACCACGAAAATGACACCCATGATAAAAAAATTGATACTCGTATCTATTGCAGCCGATATCTTGAATTTACATTTGGACAGCATTATCGGCTTCAACATCTTCGAAAAACATGAAAATTACACCTATGATGAAAAAATTGTTACCTTATTAAGCCGCCATATTTGGTTTACATTACTACAGCACTATCGGCTTCAACGCCCTCGAAAACCATGAAAATGACACCCATGATAAAAAATTGGTACCTTATTCAGCTGCCACCTTTGATTTACATTTCGACAGCACTATTAGCTTCAGCACCCTCGAAAACCACAAAAATGACACCCATGATGAAAAAATTGATATCTATTGCAGCCGCCATCTTGGATTTACATTTCGACAGCACTATCGGCTTCAACACCTTCGAAAACCATGAAAATGACACCCATGATGAAAACATTTGTACCTGTTGTAGCCGCCATCTTGGATTTACATTTCGACAGCACTATCGGCTTCAACACCCTCGAAAACCATGAAAATGACACCCATGATGAAAAAATTGTTACCTAATTAAGCCGCTATCTTGGATTTACATTTCGATAGCACTATCGGCTTCAACACCCTCGAAAACCATGAAAATTACACCCATGATGAAAAAATTTGTACCTGTTGTAGCCGCCATCTTGGATTTACATTTCGACAGCACTATTTGCTTCAGCACCCGCGAAAACCACGAAAATGATACATACATACATACATATAATCACGCCCCTTTCCCGTAGGGGTAGGCAGAGACCAGTTCTTTCCACTTGCTACGATCCTTACATACTTGTTTTGCTTCGTCCACTTTCATTATTCCCTTCATATATGCTCTACGGTTTAGGGTACTCTTGACCTGGCCTTTTTTCAAGTCGTCCCTGATTTTGTCTAGAAATGTCCGCCTAGGTCTACCCCTTCCAACACTTTCATTCACACTCGCCTTATACACTTTTTTCGTCAATCGTTCTTCATTCATTCTCTCGACATGGCCAAACCATCTCAGCATACCTTTCTCAATTTTTGTCACTACATCTTCTTTCAGACCACAACGTTTCCTTATCTCACTATTTCTTAGCCGGTCACTCAGTTTAACTCCTATCATATTTCTTAATGCTCTCATCTCAACTGCATTTATTCTGCTTTCATGTTTCTTCTGCCATATCCAAGTTTCACTTCCGTACATGAGTGTCGGAACCAACACCCCCTCATGCACAGCCAAACGAGCCTTGTTAGACACCTTCCGACTGCTCATAAAGGAGTGCAAAGCTCCATTCACCATGTTTCCTGCATTCACTCTTCTTTCGATATCACTCTCACACTTTCCATCTTTTGTAAGCTTTGAACCCAGATACACAAACTCTTTCACCTGTTCAATTTGTTCATCTTCAATCACAATGTTGCAGTCTGTCACTGCCTCATCTTTTTCAAACACCATCACTTTCGTCTTCCTTACATTCATCTTCATTCCCTTTCTAACAAAAGCTCCACTCATAGCAGTTACCATCTCCTGCAACTCCTCGGCCGAAGACGCAAGTAATACTTGGACATCAGCATAGAGAAAACATTTGACGAGTAACTCATTCATTCTCAACCCACTTTCATTCTCTTTTAAATCTGTCAAACAATTGTCCATGAACAGATTAAATAGCCACGGTGACGCTACACATCCCTGTCTAACACCTTTTTCGATATTAAACCATTCAGTGTATGCCCCGTTTATCCTTACACAAGCACTAGAATCCCTATAAAGAGATTGCATTGCTCGTATGAGGATACTGCTCACACCGTTCACGGACAGTGCTCACCACAATTCATTCCTCACCACTCTATCATAGGCCTTTTCTAGATCTACGAACGCGCAGTAGACTTTCTTGTTTTTAGCCAAATACTTTTCGGCTATGCACCGCAAGGAAAAGACCTGATCCGTACATCCCATTCCCTTTCTAAATCCCGCTTGTGCATCCCATACTTTCTTGTCTGTTTCATTCACAATCCTTTCAATCAACACTTTCGCATACAATTTACCGACGACGCTGAGAAGGCTTATACCGCGGTAATTTATGCAGTCCTGCCGTGACCCTTTTCCCTTATACAATGGCACGATAACGGCTTTGCACCAGTCTCCCGGTACTTGCCCATTTCGCCAGCACAGATTGAAAAGGCGGTACAGCTGACTGCCACCAGGCCCTGTCCAGTCCTCAGCATCTCGACGGTAATCCTGTCATACCCTGCAGCCTTACCTAATCTCATACTTTTCAACGCTTTCACTATTTCATCCATACTTATCCATAATAATGATACCCATGATGAAAAAATTTATATCTATTGCAGCCGCAAACTTGGAGTTACATTTCGACAGCACTATCGGCTTCAACACCCGCGAAAACCATGAGAATGACACCCATGATGAAAAAATTGATATCTATAGCAGCCGCCATCTTGGATTTACATATCGACAGCACTATCGGCTTCGGCACCCTCGAAAACTATAAAAATGACACCCATGATGAAAAAATTGATACCTATTGCTGCCGCCATCTTTTATTTATATTTCGACAACCCTATCGGTTTCAAAACCCTCGAAAACCATGAAAATGACACCCATTATAAAAAAATTGGTACCTATTGCAGCCATTATCTTGGATTTACATTTCGACAGCACCATCGGCTACAACACCTTCGAAAACCATATAAATGACACCCATGATGAAAAAATTGGTACCTTATTCAGCCGCCACCTTGGATTTACATTTCGACAGCACTATTAGCTTCAGCACACTCGAAAACCACGAAAATGACACCCATGATGAAAAAATTTATATCTATTGCAGCCGCAAACTTGGAGTTACATTTCGACAGCACTATCGGCTTCAACACCCGCGAAAACCATGAGAATGACACCCATGATAAAAAAATTGATATCTATAGCAGCCGCCATCTTGGATTTACATTTCGATAGCACTATCGGCTTCAACACCCTCGAAAACCATGAAAATAACACCCATGATGAAAAATTGGTACCTTATTCAGCTGCCACCTTTGATTTACATTTCGACAGCACTATTAGCTTCAGCACCCTCGAAAACCACGAAAATGACACCCATGATAAAAAAATTGATATCTATTGCAGCCGATATCTTGAATTTACATTTGGACAGCATTATAGGCTTCAACATCTTCGAAAAACATGAAAATTACACCTATGATGAAAAAATTGTTACCTTATTAAGCCGCCATGTTTGGTTTACATTACTACAGCACTATCGGCTTCAACACCCTCGAAAACCATGAAAATGACACCCATGATGAAAAAATTGATATCTATTGCAGCTGCCATCTTGGATTTACATTTCGACAGCACTATCGGCTTCAACACCCTCGAAAACCATGAAAATTACACCCATTATGATAAAATTGCTACCTCTTGTAGCCGCCATCTTGGATTTACATTTCGACAGCACTATCGGCTTCAACACCCTCGAAAACCATGAAAATGACACCGATGATGAAAAAATTGATACCTATTGCAGGCGATATCTTGAATTTACATTTCGACAGCATTATCGGCTTCAACACCCTCGAAAAACATGGAAATTACACCTATGATAAAATAATTGTTACCTTATTAAGCCGCCATTTTGGATTTACATTTCGACAGCACTATCTGCTTCAACACCCTCGAAAACCATGAAAATGACTTCAATAATGAAAAAATTTATACCTATTGCAGCCGCAACCTAGGATTTACATTTCGACAGCACTATTTGCTTCGGCACCCGCGAAAACCACGGGAGTGACACCCATGATGAAAAAATTGATATCCATTGCAGCCGCAAACTTGGATTCACATTTCAACAGCACTATCGGCTTCAACACCCTCGAAAACCATGAAAATGACACCCATGATGAAAAATTGGTACCTTATTCAGCTGCCAACTTTGATTTACATTTCGACAGCACTATTAGCTTCAGCACCCTCGAAAACCACAAAAATGACACCCATGATGAAAAAATTGATATCTATTGCAGCCGCCATCTTGGATTTACATTTCGACAGCACTATCGGCTTCAACACCCTCGAAAACCATGAAAATGACACCCATTATTAAAAAGTTGATACCTATTGCAGCCGCCATCGTGGATTTACATTTCGACAGCGCTATCGGCTTCAACACCCTCGAAAACCATGAAAATGACACCCATGATGAAAAATTGGTACCTTATTCAGCTGCCACCTTTGATTTACATTTCGACAGCACTATTAGCTTCAGCACCCTCGAAAACCACAAAAATGACACCCATGATGAAAAAATTGATATCTATTGCAGCAGCCACCTTGGATATACATTTCGACTGCACTATTAGCTTCAGCACCCTCGAAAACCATGAAAATGAGACCCGTGATGAAAAAATTGATACCTATTGCGGCCGCCATCTTTTATTTATATTTCGACAACCCTATCGGTTTCAACACCCTCGAAAACCATGAAAATGACACCCATTATTAAAAAATTGATACCTGTTGCAGCCGCCATCTTGGATTTACATTTCGACAGCACTATCGGCTTCAACACCCTCGAAAACCATGAAAATGACACACATGATGAAAAATTGGTACCTTATTCAGCTGCCACCTTTGATTTACATTTCGACAGCACTATTAGCTTCAGCACCCTCGAAAACCACAAAAATGACACCCATGATGAAAAAATTGATATCTATTGCAGCCGCCATCTTGGATTTACATTTCGACAGCACTATCGGCTTCAACACCCTCGAAAACCATGAAAATGACACCCGTGATGAAAAATTGGTACCTTATTCAGCTGCCACCTTTGATTTACATTTCGACAGCACTATTAGCTTCAGCGCCCTCGAAAACCACAAAAATGACACCCATGATGAAAAAATTGATATCTATTGCAGCCGCCATCTTGTATTTACATTTCGACAGCACTATCGGCTTCAACACCCTCGAAAACCATGAAAATGACACCCATGATGAAAAAATTTGTACCTGTTGTAGCCGCCATCTTGGATTTACATTTCGACAGCACTATCGGCTTCAACACCCTCGAAAACCATGAAAATGACACCGATGATGAAAAACTTGATACCTATTGCAGGCGATATCTTGAATTTACATTTCGACAGCATTATCGGCTTCAACACCCTCGAAAAACATGAAAATTACACCTATGATAAAAAAATTGTTACCTTATTAAGCCGCCATTTTTGATTTACATTTCGACAGCACTATCTGCTTCAACACCCTCGAAAACCATGAAAATGACTTCAATGATGAAAAAATTTATACCTATTGCAGCCGCAACCTAGGATTTACATTTCGACAGCACTATTTGCTTCAGCACCCGCCAAAACCACGGGAGTGACACCCATGATGAAAAAATTGATATCCATTGCAGCCGCAAACTTGGATTCACATTTCAACAGCACTATCGGTTTCATTACCCTCGAAATCTATGAAAATGACACCCATTATGAAAAAATTGATAGTTATTGCAGCCGCCATCTTGGGTTTACATTTCGACAGCACTATCGGCTTCAACACCCTCGAAAACCATGAAAATGACACCCATGATGAAAAATTGGTACCTTGTTCAGCCGCCACCTTGGATATACATTTCGACTGCACTATTAGCTTCAGCACCCTCGAAAACCATGAAAATGAGACCCGTGATGAAAAAATTGATACCTATTGCGGCCGCCATCTTTTATTTATATTTCGACAACCCTATCGGTTTCAACACCCTCGAAAACCATGAAAATGACACCCATTATTAAAAAATTGATACCTATTGCAGCCGCCATCTTGGATTTACATTTCGACAGCACTATCGGCTTCAACACCCTCGAAAACCATGAAAATGACACACATGATGAAAAATTGGTACCTTATTCAGCTGCCACCTTTGATTTACATTTCGACAGCACTATTAGCTTCAGCACCCTCGAAAACCACAAAAATGACACCCATGATGAAAAAATTGATATCTATTGCAGCCGCCATCTTGGATTTACATTTCGACAGCACTATCGGCTTCAACACCCTCGAAAACCATGAAAATGACACCCATTATTAAAAAGTTGATACCTATTGCAGCCGCCATCGTGGATTTACATTTCGACAGCGCTATCGGCTTCAACACCCTCGAAAACCATGAAAGTGACACCCATGATGAAAAATTGGTACCTTATTCAGCTGCCACCTTTGATTTACATTTCGACAGCACTATTAGCTTCAGCACCCTCGAAAACCACAAAAATGACACCCATGATGAAAAAATTGATATCTATTGCAGCCGCCACCTTGGATATACATTTCGACTGCACTATTAGCTTCAGCACCCTCGAAAACCATGAAAATGAGACCCGTGATGAAAAAATTGATACCTATTGCGGCCGCCATCTTTTATTTATATTTCGACAACCCTATCGGTTTCAACACCCTCGAAAACCATGAAAATGACACCCATTATTAAAAAATTGATACCTGTTGCAGCCGCCATCTTGGATTTACATTTCGACAGCACTATCGGCTTCAACACCCTCGAAAACCATGAAAATGACACACATGATGAAAAATTGGTACCTTATTCAGCTGCCACCTTTGATTTACATTTCGACAGCACTATTAGCTTCAGCACCCTCGAAAACCACAAAAATGACACCCATGATGAAAAAATTGATATCTATTGCAGCCGCCATCTTGGATTTACATTTCGACAGCACTATCGGCTTCAACACCCTCGAAAACCATGAAAATGACACCCATGATGAAAAAATTTGTACCTGTTGTAGCCGCCATCTTGGATTTACATTTCGACAGCACTATCGGCTTCAACACCCTCGAAAACCATGAAAATGACACCGATGATGAAAAACTTGATACCTATTGCAGGCGATATCTTGAATTTACATTTCGACAGCATTATCGGCTTCAACACCCTCGAAAAACATGAAAATTACACCTATGATAAAAAAATTGTTACCTTATTAAGCCGCCATTTTTGATTTACATTTCGACAGCACTATCTGCTTCAACACCCTCGAAAACCATGAAAATGACTTCAATGATGAAAAAATTTATACCTATTGCAGCCGCAACCTAGGATTTACATTTCGACAGCACTATTTGCTTCAGCACCCGCCAAAACCACGGGAGTGACACCCATGATGAAAAAATTGATATCCATTGCAGCCGCAAACTTGGATTCACATTTCAACAGCACTATCGGTTTCATTACCCTCGAAAACTATGAAAATGACACCCATTATGAAAAAATTGATAGTTATTGCAGCCGCCATCTTGGGTTTACATTTCGACAGCACTATCGGCTTCAACACCCTCGAAAACCATGAAAATGACACCCATGATGAAAAATTGGTACCTTGTTCAGCCGCCACCTTGGATATACATTTCGACAGCACTATCGGCTTCAACACCCTCGAAAACCATGAAAATGACACACATGATGAAAAATTGGTACCTTATTCAGCTGCCACATTTGATTTACATTTCGACAGCACTATTAGCTTCAGCACCCTCGAAAACCACAAAAATGACACCCATGATGAAAAAATTGATATCTATTGCGGCCGCCATCTTTTATTTATATTTCGACAACCCTATCGGTTTCAACACCCTCGAAAAACCATGAAAATGACACCCATTATAAAAAAATTGATACCTATTGCAGCCGCCATCTTGGATTTACATTTCGACAGCACTATCGGCTTCAACACCCTCGAAAACCATGAAAATGACACACATGATGAAAAATTGGTACCTTATTCAGCTGCCACATTTGATTTACATTTCGACAGCACTATTAGCTTCAGCACCCTCGAAAACCACAAAAATGACACCCATGATGAAAAAATTGATATCTATTGCAGCCGCCATCTTGGATTTACATTTCGACAGCACTATCTGCTTCAACACCCTCGAAAACCATGAAAATGACACCCATTATTAAAAAGTTGATACCTATTGCAGCCGCCATCGTGGATTTACATTTCGACAGCGCTATCGGCTTCAACACCCTCGAAAACCATGAAAGTGACACCCATGATGAAAAATTGGTACCTTATTCAGCTGCCACCTTTGATTTACATTTCGACAGCACTATTAGCTTCAGCACCCTCGAAAACCACAAAAATGACACCCATGATGAAAAAATTGATATCTATTGCAGCCGCCACCTTGGATTCACATTTCAACAGCACTATCGGTTTCATTACCCTCGAAAACTATGAAAATGACACCCATTATGAAAAAATTGATAGTTATTGCAGCCGCCATCTTGGGTTTACATTTCGACAGCACTATCGGCTTCAACACCCTCGAAAACCATGAAAATGACACCCATGATGAAAAATTGGTACCTTGTTCAGCCGCCACCTTGGATATACATTTCGACTGCACTATTAGCTTCAGCACCCTCGAAAACCATGAAAATGAGACCCGTGATGAAAAAATTGATACCTATTGCGGCCGCCATCTTTTATTTATATTTCGACAACCCTATCGGTTTCAACACCCTCGAAAACCATGAAAATGACACCCATTATTAAAAAATTGATACCTATTGCAGCCGCCATCTTGGATTTACATTTCGACAGCACTATCGGCTTCAACACCCTCGAAAACCATGAAAATGACACACATGATGAAAAATTGGTACCTTATTCAGCTGCCACATTTGATTTACATTTCGACAGCACTATTAGCTTCAGCACCCTCGGAAACCACAAAAATGACACCCATGATGAAAAAATTGATATCTATTGCAGCCGCCATCTTGGATTTACATTTCGACAGCACTATCTGCTTCAACACCCTCGAAAACCATAAAAATGACACCCATGATGAAAAATTGGTACCTTATTCAGCTGCCACATTTGATTTACATTTCGACAGCACTATTAGCTTCAGCACCCTCGAAAACCACAAAAATGACACCCATGATGAAAAAATTGATATCTATTGCAGCCGCCATCTTGGATTTACATTTCGACAGCACTATCTGCTTCAACACCCTCGAAAACCATAAAAATGACACCCATGATGAAAAATTGGTACCTTATTCAGCTGCCACCTTTGATTTACATTTCGACAGCACTATTAGCTTCAGCACCCTCGAAAACCACAAAAATGACACCCATGATGAAAAACTTGATATCTATTGCAGCCGCCATCTTGGATTTACATTTCGACAGCACTATCGGCTTCAACACCCTCGAAAACCATGAAAATGACACCCATGATGAAAAAATTTGTACCTGTTGTAGCCGCCATCTTGGATTTACATTTCGACAGCACTATCGGCTTCAACACCCTCGAAAACCATGAAAATGACACCGATGATGAAAAAATTGATACCTATTGCAGGTGATATCTTGAATTTACATTTCGACAGCATTATCGGCTTCAAAACCCTCGAAAAACATGAAAATTACACCTATGATAAAAAACTTGTTACCTTATTCAGCTGCCACCTTTGATTTACATTTCGACAGCACTATTAGCTTCAGCACCCTCGAAAACCACAAAAATGACACCCATGATGAAAAAATTGATATCTATTGCAGCCGCCATCTTGGATTTACATTTCGACAGCACTATCGGCTTCAACACCCTCGAAAACCATGAAAATGACACCCATGATGAAAAAATTTGTACCTGTTGTAGCCGCCATCTTGGATTTACATTTCGACAGCACTATCGGCTTCAACACCCTCGAAAACCATGAAAATGACACCGATGATGAAAAAATTGATACCTATTGCAGGTGATATCTTGAATTTACATTTCGACAGCATTATCGGCTTCAAAACCCTCGAAAAACATGAAAATTACACCTATGATAAAAAACTTGTTACCTTATTCAGCTGCCACCTTTGATTTACATTTCGACAGCACTATTAGCTTCAGCACCCTCGAAAACCACAAAAATGACACCCATGATGAAAAAATTGATATCTATTGCAGCCGCCATCTTGGATTTACATTTCGACAGCACTATCGGCTTCAACACCCTCGAAAACCATGAAAATGACACCCATGATGAAAAAATTGTTACCTAATTAAGCCGCCATCTTGGATTTACATTTCGATAGCACTATCGGCTTCAACACCTTCGAAAACCATGAAAATTACACCCATGATGAAAAAAATTGTACCTGTTGTAGCCGCCATCTTGAATTTACATTTCGACAGCACTATCGGCTTCAACACCCTCGAAAACCATGAAAATGACACCCATGATGAAAAAAATGTTACCTAATTAAGCCGCCATCTTGGATTTACATTTCGATAGCACTATCGGCTTCAACACCCTCGAAAACCATGAAAATTACACCCATGATGAAAAAATTTGTACCTGTTGTATCCGCCATCTTGGATTTACATTTCGACAGCACTATTTGCTTCAGCACCCGCGAAAACCACGAAAATGATACCCATGATGAAAAAATTGATATCTATTGCAGCCGCAAACTTTGTGTTACATTTCGACAGCACTATCGGCTTCAACACCCGCGAAAACCATGAGAATGACACCCATGATGAAGAAATTGATATCTATAGCAGCCGCCATCTTGGATTTACATTTCGACAGCACTATCGGCTTCAGCACCCTCGAAAACCATGAAAATTACACCCATGATGAAAAAATTGATACCTATTGCGGCCGCCATCTTTTATTTATATTTCGACAACCCTATCGGTTTCAACACCCTCGAAAACCATGAAAATGACACCCATTATTAAAAAATTGATACCTATTGCAGCCGCCATCTTGGATTTACATTTCGACAGCACTATCGGCTTCAACACCCTCGAAAACCATGAAAATGACACCCATGATGAAAAATTGGTACCTTATTCAGCTGCCAACTTTGATTTACATTTCGACAGCACTATTAGCTTCAGCACCCTCGAAAACCACAAAAATGACACCCATGATGAAAAAATTGATATCTATTGCAGCCGCCATCTTGGATTTACATTTCGACAGCACTATCGGCTTCAACACCCTCGAAAACCATGAAAATGACACCCATTATTAAAAAGTTGATACCTATTGCAGCCGCCATCGTGGATTTACATTTCGACAGCGCTATCGGCTTCAACACCCTCGAAAACCATGAAAATGACACCCATGATGAAAAATTGGTACCTTATTCAGCTGCCACCTTTGATTTACATTTCGACAGCACTATTAGCTTCAGCACCCTCGAAAACCACAAAAATGACACCCATGATGAAAAAATTGATATCTATTGCAGCCGCCATCTTGGATTTACATTTCGACAGCACTATCGGCTTCAACACCCTCGAAAACCATGAAAATGACACCCATGATGAAAAAATTTGTACCTGTTGTAGCCGCCATCTTGGATTTACATTTCGACAGCACTATCGGCTTCAACACCCTCGAAAACCATGAAAATGACACCCATGATGAAAAAATTGTTACCTAATTAAGCCGCCATCTTGGATTTACATTTCGATAGCACTATCGGCTTCAACACACTCGAAAACCATGAAAATTACACCCATGATGAAAAAATTTGTACCTGTTGTAGCCGCCATCTTGGATTTACCTTTCGACAGCACTATTTGCTTCAGCACCCGCGAAAACCACGAAAATGATACCCATGATAAAAAAAATTGATATCTATTGCAGCCGCAAACTTTGAGTTACATTTCGACAGCACTATCGGCTTCAACACCCGCGAAAACCATGAGAATGACACCCATGATGAAAGAATTGATATCTATAGCAGCCGCCATCTTGGATTTATATATCGACAGCACTATCGGCTTCAGCACCCTCGAAAACCATGAAAATTACACCCATGATGAAAAAATTGATACCTATTGCGGCCGCCATCTTTTATTTATATTTCGACAACCCTATCGGTTTCAACACACTCGAAAACCATGAAAATGACACCCATTATTAAAAAATTGATACCTATTGCAGCCGCCATCTTGGATTTACATTTCGACAGCACTATCGGCTTCAACACCCTCGAAAACCATGAAAATGACACCCATGATGAAAAATTGGTACCTTATTCAGCTGCCAACTTTGATTTACCTTACGACAGCACTATTAGCTTCAGCACCCTCGAAAACCACAAAAATGACACCCATGATGAAAAAATTGATATCTATTGCAGCCGCCATCTTGGATTTACATTTCGACAGCACTATCGGCTTCAACACCCTCGAAAACCATGAAAATGACACCCATGATGAAAAAATTTGTACCTGTTGTAGCCGCCATCTTGGATTTACATTTCGACAGCACTATCGGCTTCAACACCCTCGAAAACCATGAAAATGACACCCATGATGAAAAAATTGTTACCTAATTAAGCCGCCATCTTGGATTTACATTTCGATAGCACTATCGGCTTCAACACCCTCGAAAACCATGAAAATTACACCCATGATGAAAAAATTTGTACCTGTTGTAGCCGCCATCTTGGATTTACATTTCGACAGCACTATTTGCTTCAGCACCCGCGAAAACCACGAAAATGATACCCATGATGAAAAAATTGATATCTATTGCAGCCCCAAACTTGGAGTTACATTTCGACAGCACTATCGGCTTCAACACCCGTAAAAACCATGAGAATGACACCCATGATGAAAAAATTGATATCTATAGCAGCCGCCATCTTGGATTTACATATGGACAGCACTATCGGCTTCAGCACCCTCGAAAACTATAAAAATGACACCCATGATGAAACAATTGATACCTATTGCTGCCGCCATCTTTTATTTATATTTCGACAACCCTATCGGTTTCAACACCCTCGAAAACCATGAAAATGACACCCATTATAAAAAAATTGGTACCTTTTGCAGCCGCCATCTTGGATTTACATTTCCACAGCACCATCGGCTTCAACACCCTCAAAAACCATATAAATGACACCCATGATGAAAAAATTGGTACCTTATTCAGCCGCCACCTTGGATTTACATTTCGACAGCACAATTAGCTTCAGCACCTTCGAAAACCACGAAAATGACACCCATGATAAAAAAATTGATACCTATTGCAGCCGATATCTTGAATTTACATTTGGACAGCATTACCGGCTTCAACATCCTCGAAAAACATGAAAATTACACCTATGATGAAAAAATTGTTACCTTATTAAGCCGCCATTTTTGATTTACATTTCGACAGCACTATCTGCTTCAACACCCTGGAAAACCATGAAAATGACTTCAATGATGAAAAAATTTATACCTATTGCAGCCGCAACCTAGGATTTACAGTTCGACAGCACTATTTGATTCAGCACCCGCGAAAACCACGGGAGTGACACCCATGATGAAAAAATTGATATCCATTGCAGCCGCAAACTTGGATTCACATTTCAACAGCACTATCGGTTTCATTACCCTCGAAAACTATGAAAATGACACCCATTATGAAAAAATTGATAGTTATTGCAGCCGCCATCTTGGGTTTACATTTCGACAGCACTATCGGCTTCAACACCCTCAAAAACCATGAAAATGACACCCATGATGAAAAATTGGTACCTTGTTCAGCCGCCACCTTGGATATACATTTCGACTGCACTATTAGCTTCAGCACCCTCGAAAACCATGAAAATGAGACCCGTGATGAAAAAATTGATACCTATTGCGGCCGCCATCTTTTATTTATATTTCGACAACCCTATCGGTTTCAACACCCTCGAAAACCATGAAAATGACACCCATTATTAAAAAATTGATACCTATTGCAGCCGCCATCTTGGATTTACATTTCGACAGCACTATCGGCTTCAACACCCTCGAAAACCATGAAAATGACACCCATGATGAAAAATTGGTACCTTATTCAGCTGCCACCTTTGATTTACATTTCGACAGCACTATTAGCTTCAGCACCCTCGAAAACCACAAAAATGACACCCATGATGAAAAAATTGATATCTATTGCAGCCGCCATCTTGGATTTACATTTCGACAGCACTATCGGCTTCAACACCCTCGAAATCCATGAAAATGACACCCATGATGAAAAAATTGTTACCTAATTAAGCCGCCATCTTGGATTTACATTTCGATAGCACTATCGGCTTCAACACCCTCGAAAACCATGAAAATTACACCCATGATGAAAAAATTTGTACCTGTTGTAGCCGCCATCTTGAATTTACATTTCGACAGCACTATCGGCTTCAACACCCTCGAAAACCATGAAAATGACACCCATGATGAAAAAATTGTTACCTAATTAAGCCGCCATCTTGAATTTACATTTCGATAGCACTATCGGCTTCAACACCCTCGAAAACCATGAAAATTACACCCATGATGAAAAAATTTGTACCTGTTGTAGCCGCCATCTTGGATTTACATTTCGACAGCACTATTTGCTTCAGCACCCGCGAAAACCACGAAAATGATACCCATGATGAAAAAATTGATATCTATTGCAGCCGCAAACTTTGAGTTACATTTCGACAGCACTATCGGCTTCAACACCCGCGAAAACCATGAGAATGACACCCATGATGAAGAAATTGATATCTATAGCAGCCGCCATCTTGGATTTACATGTCGACAGCACTATCGGCTTCAGCACCCTCGAAAACCATGAAAATTACACCCATGATGAAAAAATTGATACCTATTGCGGCCGCCACCTTTGATTTACATTTCGACAGCACTATTAGCTTCAGCACCCTCGAAAACCACAAAAATGACATTATATATTAAATACATTTCGACAGCACTATCGGCTTCAACACCCTCGAAAACCATGAAAATGACACCCATTATGAAAAAATTGTTACCTGTTGTAGCCGCCATCTTGGATTTACATTTCGACAGCACTATCGGCTTCAACACCCTCGAAAACCATGAAAATTACACCTATGATAAAAAAATTGTTACCTTATTAAGCCGCCATTTTTGATTTACATTTCGACAGCACTATCTGCTTCAACACCCTCGAAAACCATGAAAATGACTTCAATGATGAAAAAATTTACCTATTGCAGCCGCAACCTAGGATTTACATTTCGACAGCACTATTTGCTTCAGCACCCGCAAAAACCACGGGAGTGACACCCATGATGAAAAATTGATATATATAGCAGCCGCCATCTTGGATTTACATATCGACAGCACTATCGGCTTCAGCACCCTCGAAAACCATGAAAATGACACCCATGATGAAAAAATTGATACCTATTGCGGCCGCCATCTTTTATTTATATTTCGACAACCCTATCGGTTTCAACACCCTCGAAAACCATGAAAATGACACCCATTATTAAAAAATTGATACCTATTGCAGCCGCCATCTTGTATTTACATTTCGACAGCACTATCGGCTTCAACACCCTCGAAAACCATGAAAATGACACCCATGATAAAAAATTGGTACCTTATTCAGCTGCCACCTTTGATTTACTTTTCGACAGCTCTATTAGCTTCAGCACCCTCGAAAACCACAAAAATGACACCCATGATGAAAAAATTGTTACCTAATTAAGCCGCCATCTTGGATTTACATTTCGATAGCACTATCGGCTTCAACACCCTCGAAAACCATGAAAATTACACCCATGATGAAAAAATTTGTACCTGTTGTAGCCGCCATCTTGGATTTACATTTCGACAGCACTATTTGCTTCAGCACCCGCGAAAACCACGAAAATGATACATACATACATACATATAATCACGCATCTTTCCCGTAGGGGTAGGCAGAGACCAGTTCTTTCCACTTGCTACGGTCCTTACATACTTGTTTTGCTTCGTCCACTTTCATTATTCCCTTCATATATGCTCTACGGTTTAGGGTACTCTTGACCTGGCCTTTTTTCAAGACGTCCCTGATTTGGTCTAGAAATGTCCGCCTAGGTCTACCCCTTCCAACACTTTCATTCACACTCGCCTTATACACTTTTTTCGTCAATCGTTCTTCATTCATTCTCTCGACATGGCCAAACCATCTCAGCATACCTTTCTCAATTTTTGTCACTACATCTTCTTTCAGACCACAACGTTTCCTTATCTCACTATTTCTTAGCTGGTCACTCAGTTTAACTCCTATCATACTTTTTAATGCTCTCATCTCAACTGCATTTATTCTGCTTTCATGTTTCTTCTGCCATATCCAAGTTGCACTTCCGTACATGAGTGTCGGAACCAACACCCCCTCATGCACAGCCAAACGAGCCTTGTTAGACACCTTCCGACTGCTCATAAAGGAGTGCAAAGCTCCATTCACCATGTTTCCTGCATTCACTCTTCTTTCGATATCACTCTCACACTTTCCATCTTTTGTAAGCTTTGAACCCAGATACACAAACTCTTTCACCTGTTCAATTTGTTCATCTTCAATCACAATGTTGCAGTCTGTCACTGCCTCATCTTTTTCAAACACCATCACTTTCGTCTTCCTTACATTCATCTTCATTCCCTTTCTAACAAAAGCTCCACTCATAGCAGTTACCATCTCCTGCAACTCCTCGGCCGAAGACGCAAGTAATACTTGGTCATCAGCATAGAGAAAACATTTGACGAGTAACTCATTCATTCTCAACCCACTTTCATTCTCTTTTAAATCTGTCAAACAATTGTCCATGAACAGATTAAACAGCCACGGTTACGCTACACATCCCTGTCTAACACCTTTTTCGATATTAAAACATTCAGTGTATGCCCCGTTTATCCTTACACAAGCACTAGAATCCCTATAAAGAGATTGCATTGCTCGTATGAGGATACTGCTCACACCGTTCACGGACAGTGCTGACCACAATTCATTCCTCACCACTCTATCATAGGCCTTTTCTAGATCTACGAACGCGCAGTAGACTTTCTTGTTTTTAGCCAAATACTTTTCGGCTATGCACCGCAAGGAAAAGACCTGATCCGTACATCCCATTCCCTTTCTAAATCCCGCTTGTGCATCCCATACTTTATTGTCTGTTTCATTCACAATCCTTTCAATCAACACTTTCGCATACAATTTACCGACGACGCTAAGGAGGCTTATACCGCGGTAATTTATGCAGTCCTGCCGTGACCCTTTTCCCTTATACAATGGCACGATAACGGCTTTGCACCAGTCTCCCGGTACTTGCCCATTTCGCCAGCACAGATTGAAAAGGCGGTACAGCTGACTAGCCACCAGGCCCTGTCCAGCCCTCAGCATCTCGACGGTAATCCTGTCATACCCTGCAGCCTTACCTAATCTCATACTTTTCAACGCTTTCACTATTTCATCCATACTTATCCATAATAATGATACCCATGATGAAAAAATTTATATCTATAGCAGCCGCCATCTTGGATTTACATATCGACAGCACTATCGGCTTCAGCACCCTCGAAAACTATAAAAATGACACCCATGATGAAAAAATTGATACCTATTGCTGCCGCCATCTTTTATTTATATTTCGACAACCCTATCGGTTTCAACACCCTCGAAAACCATGAAAATGACACCCATTATAAAAAAATTGGTACCTATTGCAGCCACCATCTTGGATTTACATTTCGACAGCACCATCGGCTACAACACCCTCGAAAACCATATAAATGACACCCATTATGAAAAAATTGGTACCTTATTCAGCCGCCACCTTGGATTTACATTTCGACAGCACTATTAGCTTCAGCACCCTCGAAAACCACGAAAATGACACCCATGATAAAAAAATTGATACTCGTATCTATTGCAGCCGATACCTTGAATTTACATTTGGACAGCATTATCGGCTTCAACATCCTCGAAAAACATGAAAATTACACCTATGATGAAAAAATTGTTATCTTATTAAGCCGCCATTTTTGGTTTACATTCTTACAGCACTATCGGCTTCAACACCCTCGAAAACCATGAAAATGACACCCATGATGAAAAAATTTATATCTATTGCAGCCGCAAACTTGGAGTTACATTTCGACAGCACTATCGGCTTCAACACCCGCGAAAACCATGAGAATGACACCCATGATGAAAAAATTGATATCTATAGCAGCCGCCATCTTGGATTTACACATCGACAGCACTATTAGCTTCAGCACCCTCGAAAACCACGAAAATGACACCCATGATAAAAAAATTGATACTCGTATCTATTGCAGCCGATATCTTGAATTTACATTTGGACAGCATTATCGGCTTCAACATCTTCGAAAAACATGAAAATTACACCTATGATGAAAAAATTGTTACCTTATTAAGCCGCCATATTTGGTTTACATTACTACAGCACTATCGGCTTCAACACCCTCGAAAACCATGAAAATGACACCCATGATAAAAAATTGGTACCTTATTCAGCTGCCACCTTTGATTTACATTTCGACAGCACTATTAGCTTCAGCACCCTCGAAAACCACAAAAATGACACCCATGATGAAAAAATTGATATCTATTGCAGCCGCCATCTTGGATTTACATTTCGACAGCACTATCGGCTTCAACACCTTCGAAAACCATGAAAATGACACCCATGATGAAAACATTTGTACCTGTTGTAGCCGCCATCTTGGATTTACATTTCGACAGCACTATCGGCTTCAACACCCTCGAAAACCATGAAAATGACACCCATGATGAAAAAATTGTTACCTAATTAAGCCGCCATCTTGGATTTACATTTCGATAGCACTATCGGCTTCAACACCCTCGAAAACCATGAAAATTACACCCATGATGAAAAAATTTGTACCTGTTGTAGCCGCCATCTTGGATTTACATTTCGACAGCACTATTTGCTTCAGCACCCGCGAAAACCACGAAAATGATACATACATACATACATATAATCACGCCCCTTTCCCGTAGGGGTAGGCAGAGACCAGTTCTTTCCACTTGCTACGATCCTTACATACTTGTTTTGCTTCGTCCACTTTCATTATTCCCTTCATATATGCTCTACGGTTTAGGGTACTCTTGACCTGGCCTTTTTTCAAGACGTCCCTGATTTGGTCTAGAAATGTCCGCCTAGGTCTACCCCTTCCAACACTTTCATTCACACTCGCCTTATACACTTTTTTCGTCAATCGTTCTTCATTCATTCTCTCGACATGGCCAAACCATCTCAGCATACCTTTCTCAATTTTTGTCACTACATCTTCTTTCAGACCACAACGTTTCCTTATCTCACTATTTCTTAGCCGGTCACTCAGTTTAACTCCTATCATACTTCTTAATGCTCTCATCTCAACTGCATTTATTCTGCTTTCATGTTTCTTCTGCCATATCCAAGTTTCACTTCCGTACATGAGTGTCGGAACCAACACCCCCTCATGCACAGCCAAACGAGCCTTGTTAGACACCTTCCGACTGCTCATAAAGGAGTGCAAAGCTCCATTCACCATGTTTTCTGCATTCACTCTTCTTTCGATATCACTCTCACACTTTCCATCTTTTGTAAGCTTTGAACCCAGATACACAAACTCTTTCACCTGTTCAATTTGTTCATCTTCAATCACAATGTTGCAGTCTGTCACTGCCTCATCTTTTTCAAACACCATCACTTTCGTCTTCCTTACATTCATCTTCATTCCCTTTCTAACAAAGCTCCACTCATAGCAGTTACCATCTCCTGCAACTCCTCGGCCGAAGACGCAAGTAATACTTGGACATCAGCATAGAGAAAACATTTGACGAGTAACTCATTCATTCTCAACCCACTTTCATTCTCTTTTAAATCTGTCAAACAATTGTCCATGAACAGATTAAATAGCCACGGTGACGCTACACATCCCTGTCTAACACCTTTTTCGATATTAAACCATTCAGTGTATGCCCCGTTTATCCTTACACAAGCACTAGAATCCCTATAAAGAGATTGCATTGCTCGTATGAGGATACTGCTCACACCGTTCACGGACAGTGCTGACCACAATTCATTCCTCACCACTCTATCATAGGCCTTTTCTAGATCTACGAACGCGCAGTAGACTTTCTTGTTTTTAGCCAAATACTTTTCGGCTATGCACCGCAAGGAAAAGACCTGATCCGTACATCCCATTCCCTTTCTAAATCCCGCTTGTGCATCCCATACTTTCTTGTCTGTTTCATTCACAATCCTTTCAATCAACACTTTCGCATACAATTTACCGACGACGCTGAGAAGGCTTATACCGCGGTAATTTATGCAGTCCTGCCGTGACCCTTTTCCCTTATACAATGGCACGATAACGGCTTTGCACCAGTCTCCCGGTACTTGCCCATTTCGCCAGCACAGATTAAAAAGGCGGTACAGCTGACTGCCACCAGGCCCTGTCCAGCCCTCAGCATCTCGACGGTAATCCTGTCATACCCTGCAGCCTTACCTAATCTCATACTTTTCAACGCTTTCACTATTTCATCCATACTTATCCATAATAATGATACCCATGATGAAAAAATTTATATCTATTGCAGCCGCAAACTTGGAGTTACATTTCGACAGCACTATCGGCTTCAACACCCGCGAAAACCATGAGAATGACACCCATGATGAAAAAATTGATATCTATAGCAGCCGCCATCTTGGATTTACATATCGACAGCACTATCGGCTTCGGCACCCTCGAAAACTATAAAAATGACACCCATGATGAAAAAATTGATACCTATTGCTGCCGCCATCTTTTATTTATATTTCGACAACCCTATCGGTTTCAAAACCCTCAAAAACCATGAAAATGACACCCATTATAAAAAAATTGGTACCTATTGCAGCCATTATCTTGGATTTACATTTCGACAGCACCATCGGCTACAACACCTTCGAAAACCATATAAATGACACCCATGATGAAAAAATTGGTACCTTATTCAGCCGCCACCTTGGATTTACATTTCGACAGCACTATTAGCTTCAGCACACTCGAAAACCACGAAAATGACAGCAATGATAAAAAAATTGATACTCGTATCTATTGCAGCCGATATCTTGAATTTACATTTGGACAGCATTATCGGCTTCAAAATCCTCGAAAAACATGAAAATTACACCTATGATGAAAAAATTGTTACCTTATTAAGCCGCCATTTTTGGTTTACATTACTACAGCACTATCGGCTTCAACACCCTCGAAAACCATGAAAATGACACCCATGATGAAAAAATTTATATCTATTGCAGCCGCAAACTTGGAGTTACATTTCGACAGCACTATCGGCTTCAACACCCGCGAAAACCATGAGAATGACACCCATGATAAAAAAATTGATATCTATAGCAGCCGCCATCTTGGAATTACATTTCGATAGCACTATCGGCTTCAACACCCTCGAAAACCATGAAAATAACACCCATGATGAAAAATTGGTACCTTATTCAGCTGCCACCTTTGATTTACATTTCGACAGCACTATTAGCTTCAGCACCCTCGAAAACCACGAAAATGACACCCATGATAAAAAAATTGATATCTATTGCAGCCGATATCTTGAATTTACATTTGGACAGCATTATCGGCTTCAACATCTTCGAAAAACATGAAAATTACACCTATGATGAAAAAATTGTTACGTTATTAAGCCGCCATGTTTGGTTTACATTACTACAGCACTATCGGCTTCAACACCCTCGAAAATCATGAAAATGACACCCATGATGAAAAAATTGATATCTATTGCAGCTGCCATCTTGGATTTACATTTCGACAGCACTATCGGCTTCAACACCCTCGAAAACCATGAAAATTACACCCATTATGAAAAAATTGCTACCTCTTGTAGCCGCCATCTTGGATTTACATTTCGACAGCACTATCGGCTTCAACACCCTCGAAAACCATGAAAATGACACCGATGATGAAAAAATTGATACCTATTGCAGGCGATATCTTGAATTTACATTTCGACAGCATTATCGGCTTCAACACCCTCGAAAACCATGAAAATGACACCCATGATGAAAAAATTTGTACCTGTTGTAGCCGCCATCTTGGATTTACATTTCGACAGCACTATCGGCTTAAACACCCTCGAAAACCATGAAAATGACACCCATGATGAAAAAATTTATATCTATTGGAGCCGCCATCTAGAATTTACATTTCGACAGCACTATCGGCTTCAACACCCTCGAAAACCATGAAAATTACACCCATGATGAAAAAATTGATATCTATTGCAGCCGCCATCTTGGATATACATTTCGACAGCATTATCGGCTTCAACACCCTCGAAAACCATGAAAATGACACCCATGATGAAAAAATTTATATCTATTGCAGCCGCCATCTAGAATTTACATTTCGACAGCACTATCGGCTTCAACACCCTCGAAAACCATGAAAATTACACCCATGATGAAAAAATTGATATCTATTGCAGCCGCCACCTAGGATTTACATTTCGACAGCATTATCGGCTTCAACACCCTCGAAAACCATGAAAATGACACCCATGATGAAAAAATTTATATCTATTGCAGCCGATATCTTGAATTTACATTTCGAAAGCATTATCGGCTTCAACACCCTCGAAAAACATGAAAATTACACCTATGATGAAAAAATTGTTAACTTATTAAGCCGCCATTTTTGATTTACATTTCGACAGCACTATCTGCTTCAACACCCTCGAAAACCATGAAAATGACACCCATGATGAAAAAATTTATACCTATTGCAGCCGCCACCTAGGATTTACATTTCGACAGCACTATTTGCTTCAGCACCCGCGAAAACCACGGGAGTGACATATATGATGAAAAAATTGATATCCATTGCAGCCTCAAACTTGGATTAACATTTCGACAACACCATCGGCTTCAACACCCGCGAAAACCATGAGAGTGACACCCATGATGAAAAAATTGATATCTATTGCAGCCGCCACCTAGGATTTACATTTCGACAGCATTATCGGCTTCAACACCCTCGAAAACCATGAAAATGACACCCATGATGAAAAAATTTATATCTATTGCAGCCGATATCTTGAATTTACATTTCGAAAGCATTATCGGCTTCAACACCCTCGAAAAACATGAAAATTACACCTATGATGAAAAAATTGTTAACTTATTAAGCCGCCATTTTTGATTTACATTTCGACAGCACTATCTGCTTCAACACCCTCGAAAACCATGAAAATGACACCCATGATGAAAAAATTTATACCTATTGCAGCCGCCACCTAGGATTTACATTTCGACAGCACTATTTGCTTCAGCACCCGCGAAAACCACGGGAGTGACATATATGATGAAAAAATTGATATCCATTGCAGCCTCAAACTTGGATTAACATATCGACAGCACTATCGGCTTCAACACCCTCGAAAACCATGAAAATTACACCCATGATGAAAAATTGGTACCTTATTCAGCTGCCAACTTTGATTTACATTTCGACAGCACTATTAGCTTCAGCACCCTCGAAAACCACGAAAATGACACCCATGATGAAAAAATTGATATCTATTGCAGCCGCCATCTTGGATTTACATTTCGACAGCACTATCGGCTTCAACACCCTCGAAAACCTTGAAAATGACACCCATAATGAAATAATTGATATCTATTGCAGCCGCCATCTTGGATTTACATTTCGACAGCACTATTGGTTTCAACACCTTCGAAAACCATGAAAATGACACCCATGATGAAAAAATTGCTACCTGTTGTAGCCGCCATCTTGGATTTACATTTCGACAGCACTATCGGCTTCAACACCCTCGAAAACCATGAAAATGACACCGATGATGAAAAAATTGATACCTATTTCAGCCGATATCTTGAATTAACATTTCGAAAGCATTATCGGCTTCAACACCCTCGAAAACCACGAAAATGACACCCATGATGAAAAAATTGATATCCATTGCAGCCGCCAACTAGGATTTACATTTCGACAGCACTATCGGCTTCAACACCCTCGAAAACCATGAAAATTACACCCATGATGAAAAAATTGATATCCATTGCAGCCGCCATCTTGGATTTACATTTCGACAGCACTATTGGCTTCAACACCCTCGAAAACCATAAAAATTACACCCGTGATGAAAAAATTGTTACCTAATTAAGCCGCCATCTTGGATTTACATTTCGACAGCACTATTAGCTTCAGCACCCTCGAAAACCACGAATATGACACCCATGATGAAAAAATTGATATCTATTGCAGCCGCCATCTTGGATTCACATTTCGACAGCACTTTCGGCTTAAACACCCTCAAAAACCATGAAAATGACACCCATGATGAAAAAATTTATATCTATTGCAGCCGCCATCTAGAATTTACATTTCGACAGCACTATCGGCTTCAACACCCTCGAAAACCATGAAAATTACACCCATGATGAAAAAATTGATATCTATTGCAGCCGCCATCTTGGATATACATTTCGACAGCATTATCGGCTTCAACACCCTCGAAAAATATGAAAATTACACCTATGATGAAAAAATTGTTACCTTATTAAGCCGCCATCTTGGATTTACATTTCGACAGCACTATTAGCTTCAGCACCCTCAAAAACCATGAAAATGACACCCATGATGAAATAATTGATATCTATTGGAGCCGCCATCTTGGATTTACATTGTGACAGCACTATCGGCTTCAACACACTCGAAAGCCATGAAAATGACACCCATGATAAAAAAAAATTGTACCTGTTGTAGCCGCCATCTTGGATTTACATTTCGACAGCACTATCGGCTTCAACACCCTAGAAAACCATGAAAATGACACCGATTATGAAAAAATTGATACCTATTTCAGCCGATATCTTGAATTTACATTTCGAAAGCATTATCGGCTTCAAAACCCTCGAAAACCACGAAAATGACACCCATGATGAAAAAATTGATATCCATTGCAGCCGCCAACTAGGATTTACATTTCGACAGCACTATCGGCTTCAACACCCTCGAAAACCATGAAAATTACACCCATTATGAAAAAATTGTTACCTAATTAAGCCACCATCTTGGATTTACATTTCGACAGCACTATCGGCTTCAACACCCTCGAAAACCATGAAAATGACACCCATGATGAAAAAATTGATATTTATTGCAGCCGCCATCTTGGATTTACATTTCGACAGCACTATCGGCTTCAACACCCTCGAAAACCTTGAAAATGACACCCATAATGAAATAATTGATATCTGTTGCAGCCGCCATCTTGGATTTACATTTCGACAGCACTATTGGTTTCAACACCTTCGAAAACCATGAAAATGACACCCATGATGAAAAATTGGTACCTTATTCAGGACCAACCTTTGATTTACATTTCGACAGCACTATCGGCTTCAACACTCTCGAAAACCATGAAAATGACACCCTTGATGAAAAAATTGGTACCTAATTCAGCCGCCATCTTGGATTTACGTTTCGACAGCACTATCGGCTTCAACACCCTCGAAAACCATGAAAATTACACCCATGATGAAAAATTGGTACCTTATTCAGCTGCCAACTTTGATTTACATTTCGACTGCACTATTAGCTTCAGCACCCTCGAAAACCACGAAAATGACACCCATGATGAAAAATTGGTACCTTATTCAGGACCCACCTTTGATTTACATTTCGACAGCACTATCGGCTTCAACACTCTCGAAAACCATGAAAATGACACCCATGATGAAAAATTGGTACCTTATTCAGGACCTACCTTTGATTTACATTTCGACAGCACTATCGGCTTCAACACCCTCGAAAACCATGAAAATTACACCCATTATGAAAAAATTGTTACCTAATTAAGCCACCATCTTGGATTTACATTTCGAACGCACTATCGGCTTCAACACCCTCGAAAACCATGAAAATGACACCCATGATGAAAAATTGGTACCTTGTTCAGCCGCCACCTTGGATATACATTTCGACTGCACTATTAGCTTCAGCACCCTCGAAAACCACGAAAATGACACCCATGATGAAAAATTGGTACCTTATTCAGGACCCACCTTTGATTTACATTTCGACAGCACTATCGGCTTCAACACTCTCGAAAACCATGAAAATGACACCCATGATGAAAAAATTGGTACCTAATTCAGCCGCCATCTTGGATTTACGTTTCGACAGCAATATCGGTTTCAACATCCTCGAAAACCATGAAAATGACACCCATGATGAAAAAATTGGTACCTAATTCAGCCGCCATCTTGGATTTACGTTTCGACAGCACTATCGGTTTCAACATCCTCGAAAACCATGAAAATGACACCCATGATGAAAAAATTTATACCTATTGCAGCCGTCATCTAGAATTTACATTTCGACAGCACTATCGGCTCCAACACCCTCGAAAAATATGAAAATTACACATATGATGAAAAAATTGTTACCTAATTAAGCCGCCATCTTGGATTTACATTTCGACAGCACTATCGGCTTCAACACCCTCGAAAACCATGAAAATTACACCCATGATGAAAAAATTGATATCTATTGCAGCCGCCATCTTGGATATACATTTCGACAGCATTATCGGCTTCAACGCCCTCGAAAACCATGAAAATGACACCCATGATGAAAAAATTGGTACCTAATTCAGCCGCCATCTTGGATTAACATTTCGACAGCACTATCGGCTTCAAAACCCTCGAAAACCATGAAAATGACACCCATAATAAAAAAATTGGTACCTTATTCAGCCGCCACCTTGGATTTACATTTCGACAGCACTATTAGCTTCAGCACCCTCGAAAACCACGAAAATGACACCCATGATGAAAAAATTGATATCTATTGCAGCCGCCATCTTGGATTTACATTTCGACAGCACTGTCGGCTTCAACGCCCTCGAAAACTATGAAAATAACACCAATGATGAAAAAATTGGCACCTAATTCAGCCGCCATCTTGGATTTACGTTTCGACAGCACTATCGGCTTCAACATCCTCGAAAACCATGAAAATGACACCCATTATGAAAAAATTTATACCTATTGCAGCCGTCATCTAGAATTTACATTTCGACAGCACTATCGGCTCCAACACCCTCAAAAAATATGAAAATTACACATATGATGAAAAAATTGTTACCTAATTAAGCCGCCATCTTGGATTTACATTTCGACAGCACTATCGGCTTCAACACCCTCGAAAACCATGAAAATTACACCCATGATGAAAAAATTGATATCTATTGCAGCCGCCATCTTGGATATACATTTCGACAGCATTATCGGCTTCAACGCCCTCGAAAACCATGAAAATGACACCCATGATGAAAAAATTGGTACCTAATTCAGCCGCCATCTTGGATTTACATTTCGACAGCACTATCGGCTTTAACACCCTCGAAAACCATGAAAATGACACCCATGATGAAAAAATTTATACCTATTGCAGCCACCATCTAGAATTTACATTTCGACAGCACTATCGGCTTCAACACTCTCGAAAAATATGAAAATTACACCTATGATGAAACAATTGTTACCTAATTAAGCCGCCATCTTGGATTTACATTTCGACAGCACTATTAAAACATAAAGGAACTTATAAACCAGTGTCTGCATAGTAAGCAAAATGCCTTTTTATATTACATTTGGTCCATACCGCCATCTGTCGATGAAATTGGTTAACTATTTCACTTTAGATTTAGTTAATAAGGTTATAATATATTTTTGTATATTATTTTATTTAATACGTTCTTTAATACTTTTGTTTACTGCGTTTTAGAAATAATTATATCATTATAGAACATTATTTTACCTAATTTAATTATGATTTATGATATAAGTAGTATTAGTTTAAAATGCACTTGATGACTCAACCAACGCCACCGTTGAACAAATTCGTACCTATACTTCGTATTCATACTTCAGAATATTTATCATAACTTTTGATTGAATGAACTGATTTTATTATTATTATTATTTATACTTTATTGTACACCACAAAAAAAAAACGATAAAAAAGAACAAATTACAAGGAGTAAAACTTAAGAGGTAGGTACAATAAGGCGGTCTTATCGCTAATAAGCGATCTCTTCCAGACAACCTTAAGATTAGGAGAAAGTTGTTCTATTGGACAGTGGGAGGTGGTGTATATTATAGTAAACTTACATACTAATACCTAAATAAACTAAACTGATACATAATGAAAAAAATAATACACTAATATATACATTCAAAATATAATAGACATACATAAGATTAAGTAGGCAAATATACATAAAAATTAAATAAAAAAATACAGAGAGGATACAAAAAATACATGTCGCAAATGATGACCAGTAGTTAATGCACTGTTAGGTAGTAATTTTTGACGTCAGTCTTAAACTTTTCTAGTGTTTTCGCACGACGAATTTGCGAAGGAAGATCATTCCATAAGCAGATGGCCTTAACTGTGAAGGAGTTTTTAAAGTATTTAGTTCGATATGAATGTGGTGCGAGTATAAGTTCTCCGGCTGACCGTAGAACTCTGTCCGGTCTGTCATGACCAAGAAACTTAAAGTTTTCCTTTAGATAGCTAGGAGTCATTGGATCGAATAATACACAGTACAGAAGAGAAACAATTTGTAGGTTCCGGCGAAGGCGAATGGGTAACCACTTGAGCTTTAAACGGAATTCGGAGACATGGTCATATTTGCGCAAGCCAAATATGAACCTAATAGCCAGATTTTGAATACGCTCAAGTTTGTTTAGTTGATCTTCAGTTACATCAAGATAGCTTGCGCCCGCATAATCGAGAATAGAGAGGAGTAAAGATTGTGCTAACATAATTTTAGTAGGAATGGGAAGGAAAGAACGTAAACGCCGCAATAAACCCATAGCAGCAAAAGTCTTTCTGCTAACTTCTTTCAATTGATGAGACCACGAGAAAGTAGTATCGAAGTGGATACCAAGATTTTTAACGGTGCTACTGTAAGGTATTACAACACCATTCAATACCACCGAGGGAAAGTTATTCCAGTCAACTCTTGAAATCATCCCAGCACCACCAACAATAATGGCCTGCGACTTACAAGGATTAACCTTAAGCCCATAGTATTTACTCCATTCGCTAATAGCCGCCAGGTCAGCATTGATGGCAGAAACAGCGGTAGGCAGGTTCTCAAGAGTTGACTGCGTATACACTTGAAGATCGTCTGCATACATGTGATAGAGAGAAGAAATTTTGTGACAGATCGAATTAATGAAGATAGCAAAGAGTAAAGGAGACAACACACCACCTTGAGGCACTCCAGCTGGTAGTTCACACCAAGATGAAAATTTATCTTCAACGCGAATACGCTGCCGGCGGCCCCTAAGATAACTTTGAAACCATCCAACCACTGATGGAGATATGTTAATGGAACGTAACAGGCTCAACAAGATATCAAAATCTACGGTATTGAAGGCATTGCTAAAATCTAATAATACCAACACAGTGAGCTGTTTATTATCCATACCTCGTCGAATATCGTCAGTAACTTTAACCAGAGCTGTAGTCGTACTATGACCTGACCGGAAACCGGATTGAACAGGATTTAAAAGGGAATTTCTATCTAGATATTGACATAATTGTTGAAAAACTAGTTTCTCTAGGACTTTAGATAGAAACGGAAGAATGGAAATTGGGCGAAAGTCGGTAAAATGTGAGGCTTGGGCCTTCTTAGGGAGAGGAATTACTTGTGCGCTTTTCCAAGCTTCGGGGAATTTAGACGTGGAGATAGATTTATTCAGGATATGGGTGAGAATGGGAGTAACAAATTCAAGGATTGGTAAGATCATGTTACGACTAACACTGTCATCACCCACGGCTTTAGACGAGATGGACAATATGTTCTTTTTAACATCACAGTCAGTGAAAGGAGTGAACTTAAACGGTGGGAAATTAGGAGTTGGCGTTGAAGAAAGAATACTCAGAGTGCGTTCTTTATCTGAGCTGTCTATTGTACTAGAAGAAGTAAAATGTTGGTTAAGGAGTTCAATATCAAAATTATGCTGAAATGAGCTAGAAGATGCTTTGCCAACTCCAAGTGATTGAAGAAATTTCCAAACCTTGGCAGTGTCGCCGTTTTCGACTGATTTATGAATGTGGCGTCGTTGTGCATCCCTACACAATGTATTGCAGCGATTCCTAACTTTTTTGTAGTTTCGCAGATTTTTGTCAGATCTTTCAGCCTTGAGTTTGCTTTTCGCGAAGCCTTTTTTGATAATAAGATGTTTAAGGTCATCGGTCAGCCATGGCGCAGGTGAGTGCATCATCTTTATTGGTTTTACTGGTGCATGAACGTCATATAGTTGTATGAGAAAAGAGTTAAACAACTCAACCTTTGTATCGACCGTAGAGGCATTTTCCACAGCGGTCCAATCCAAAAGGCGAGCATCTTCAATAAGACGTTCTTTGTCCATTCCACTAAAATTACGTTGCAGAAGGATTCTCGATTTTACTTTAGGAGGACGAACTTTGTATGTAAGAAATAAGAGATCGTGGTAAGAAAAAACATCAGCCTCATGTTGGCCGTGCTTCTGGACAAAATCAGGCGAGGAAACAATAATTAAGTCAAGTAAAGATGGGGTACAATCAGGAAGATTATGTGTAGCAGAAAGCGGTAATATATGTAAGTTACACGCCTGTACAATGGATTGTAGCTTCTTACACCGATTGTCTCTTTTAAGTAAACATGTATTAAAATCACCCATAATTATGGTGTGACTATAGGACGGGGACAATTTTTCTAATAAACATTCAAATGAGGAGAAGTAATCAATGTGGAGAGACGGACTGTAACAAACGCCTAGAAGAATTTTCGTATGAGACAGAGTAACTTCAATAAATAAATGCTCGACCGCATTAGAAGGAGGAGGCTGAGTTGACAAACTTACAACAGTAAAGGGAATGTAAGAACGAAGGTAAATCGCCACCCCTCCACCCCCCTTACCAATACGGTCGTTGCGAATGAGATGAAATCCCGGTAATGAGTATGAAGTGGATGGTAAGCATGGCTTCAACCAAGATTCGGAAACAAGAATAGCGTGAATGTTACGGGACTCAAAAGACGCAAGCATATCAGGATAGTGGGCTGGAACACTTTGTGCATTTAAGTGAATCACATTAAAATTCATCAGAGAATCTGAGAAGTACGAATTAAGGGCATCATTTAACGGAATAGAAGACATTGTACTGTGAAAGCTAAACTCACTAGATGTAACATCACTTGGCAAAGACAAAAAATCATCAAAATCATCATTAACAACACTATTATCGAACGACATTATAAAATAAACTAAAAATATATATAATAAACTATTAAATAACAAAAGGTATGAAAAATAAATATACGGAACCCCAACCCGCCAGCAGTCTGAAAGAGATTTACATTAGTTAAAAAAACATATATCGTATGTTTCAAAGCAACTAACACAAAGTAACAAAAAAATGATAAAATCAAAAAAAAAAAAAAACAAATCGTGACGAAAAACGATAAAGTGAAAACTTAAACAGCATTTAGCCAATTTTAAGAATAATGTATTATTGGTAGTATATTAATAACATAATAAGCATGTATAACATTAAATAACCAAAATTAAGCATAACGCTATAAAAAACTAGTTATAAATAACGTTACGTTAATAGCGCTTTTATTGTATCATTTTCACTCATAGACATAGTATTTTCATTGCATAAACGAAACGCAATAAGCAATAACAAAGACAGGTTTTAAATAGTGATTTATAAACTCTATGGTTGAGAATTCTGCTTTACAATCTGTGGTTGTAACTGCACGATTACATCTAGCTTGCTACATATATATTTATCTATGATTACATCATTACATTACACAAATGACGTTAACGAAATGTCTTATGATAATCATGTTATGGCATACACAAACAATAAAAAAAAAATTAGGAATTCGGTAAATTAAAGTTAAATATTAATTGATTATGCTACATATAACATAAAACACAAAAAATAACTCAACTGTAAATTCCCAATAGACATACAGGCATATTCGAAACAGATACACAAGAGTACATACACGAAAAATTTACTTCTTAGCAACTCTTTTCGACTTAATTTGAGTAGACCTGGTATCTTTTACCGCACTTGCAACAACTGTCACAGCAGACGAGGCCTGCACCACCAACTCCGAGCTCGGGATAACATCCAGGTCCAGTCTGGAGCAGACAGACAGATTTTAATAAAATAAAGACTAAATGTAACACGAAGATACACTTTATATTTTCCTTAATGATTCTTATGATATAAATTAGTACTTTATACGTGATACGTTAACAAACAAACAGACAGACAGACAGAAAATTCTAAAAATGGTAGAAATGTATTTAGTTACTTATTTTTAGTACCTCTCAACGGGGGTCCAACGTAGGGACGGATCATTACTTGGTCTTATGCCGAATTAATGGTCTATTCAGACGTTGGCGGCATCGGACATCGGTGTCTACCACTGCGTTACAGCGTATAAGAATAGAGAGGTTACAAGATGAAGGTGTGAAAGAGAAGTATAAATGCAGATTGAGGGAAAATATAAGTGGGTTGAATGAATTACGTATGAATGATTTAGAATTGAAGAATGTATGGAATAATATTAAGAAAGTTTTGGTGGATGCAGCCACCGAAGTATGCGGTGTAAGTAAGAGAACGAATGAAAGGAAAAGTAATACGTTGTGGTGGGATGATGAGGTACGGATGGAAGTTGAAGCAAAGAAGAGAGCATGGCTAGATTTACTAGCAACTAAAACTGGTAATTCTGGCGGTATGAATGATGAGATTGAAAGAAAAAAGGCAGACTTTAGACGTATAAATAAGAGAGTAAAAGAAGTTGTTGAAAGGAAAAAGCAAGAAAGGATAGATAAGAATGATAGAAGGATATCTGATAACTTCCAGGCAAATATTAAAATGTTCTGGAAGCTCGTAAGAACTGCCAGGGGAAATTCAAAACAGCCTAGAATAAATGCTATACAAGACGAGAATGGCTGCATGCTGAATGATGAAGTTTCGAATTTAAAGAGATGCAAGGAATACTTTGAAAGCGTGTTTAAGAGTGAAGAGTCGTCTGGAATAAGTGAAATAGAAATTCCGGAAGAAGTGGAGAGAGGTAGGGAGATAAGTGTAGATGAAATAATGAAAGCAATGAAAAGCATGAAAGGAGGTAAGGCAGCTGGATATGATAGAGTATCACTCGAAATGCTGAGGGCTGGTGAGGGTGTGGTTACGGGCCTGCTGCACACCTTGTTTAATTTATGTTGGGAACTGAAACGGGTACCGGAAGACTGGTGCAAAGCCGTTATAGTCCCAATATATAAGGGAAAGGGGTCGCAGCAGGACTGTAAAAACTACCGTGGTATCAGCTTGCTTAGCATTGTGGGTAAACTGTATGCTAAGGTGTTAATTGAAAGAGTTATGAATAGAATAGAATAGAATATTTTTTATTCAATATACATTACATGTGTAATTCTTATTGAAAGTCATTTTTTACTTTACCACTGGTTCGAAAAAACCCTCTGTCCTGGGAAGAACCAGCAAGAAACCCAGCGGGACATTTTTTTTAAATAAATTTTACAATATAAATGATTACGAACTATTTACAAAATTTATTTTAGAAACTGCTTGGAAGCGATCACCTCATTCCCAGGGGTTATTATCAACCATGTACTCATTTATACTATAATAACCCCTTTTATACAGTTTCAGCTTAATGAAACATTTAAACTTGGTAATAGAGAGAACCTGTATACTTTCCGGGACCTTGTTGTAATAGCGTATACATTGCCCCAAGAATGAATTACTGACTCTGTGGAGTCGAGAAACTGGTATCACTAGCTTGTGTTTGTTCCTAGTGTTTACAGAATGTATATCACTTCTTTTACTAAAACTATCTTTGTTTTTGTGAACATACATTAAATTTTCGTAAATATACTGAGAGGCCAAAGTTAATATATTAATTTCTTTAAATTTATCTCTAAGGGACTCTCTCGGTTTTAGATTGTAAATAGCTCTAATGACCCTCTTCTGTAAAACAAAAATAGTTTCTGAATCAGCCGCATTTCCCCATAGCAAAATCTCATAAGACATTATGCTATGAAAATAACTAAAATAAACTAATCTAGCTGTCTCGACACTAGTGAGACCTCTAATCTTTTTTACAGCATAGGCTGCAGAACTTAGTCTGCTTGCTAATTTGGATATATGGGGGCCCCACTGTAGCTTTGCGTCAAGAGTGGTGCCAAGAAAAACAGTGGATACAACAGGGCTCAATTCCTCCCCATTTAAAAACACATTGGTATTAAGATTTTTAACATTCGTTGTTGTAAATTTAACACAATTAGTTTTATTTCCGTTCAAATGCAGATTATTAACGTTAAACCAATGCACTAATTTTGATATAGCATTATTCACTTCGTCACATTTAAATGATTGACGTTTAAGTTTAAAAATCAAGGAAGTATCATCAGCAAATAATACTATATCATGACTATCCCCTACAAGGTGAGGTAAGTCATTAATATATACCAGAAACAGGAATGGGCCGAGAATCGAGCCCTGAGGAACACCCATTAGTACAGGTGACCCGGAAGAACTTTTACCATTGATAATAACCTTCTGTTTTCTATTACTTAAATATGAAATAATAAGTTTAAGCGCTGTGTTCTTGACACCATAGTACTGTAGCTTCCTGATTAATATATCATGGTGAACACAGTCGAAGGCCTTGGAAAGGTCACAAAATATACCCAAAGCATCCTCTGAATTCTCCCATGCACAAAAAATATGTTTAATAAGCTCAACTCCAGCGTCAGTTGTCGAGCGACCCCTTGTAAAACCGAATTGATTTTTATGTAGCAATTTATTAATATTGAAGAAACTTAACATCTGATCTAAAATAATTTTTTCAAAAATTTTACTTAATGTTGGTAGTACAGAAATTGGTCTAAAATTGGCGGGGTCTAATGTACTACCAGATTTAAATATAGGTATGACTTTACTATGTTTCATTAAATCAGGAAACACACCAGATTCGACGCTTATATTAAATATAGTGGCTAGATAAGGTGCTAATGTATCTATTATAGATAAAATAACTTTAACGGAAATCCCCCATAAGTCTACCGTTTTCTTAACATCAATAGCTTTAAAATATTTAACGATATCTTTTGGCAGTACCCTATGGAATTTAAAAGTATTTGAACAAGCCTTTACATTTTGTTTGAGCAATGATTCGGCGACAGTAGGAGAAGAATTTAATGATTTTGTTGTCAAAAAAGGAACATCAGTAAAATGTTTCTCAAAAGCCATAGCAACTTCTTGATCAGATCGCGTTAAATTATTGTTAATATTTAATTGAAAATCCGAGTTGCGCGGTTTGACCTTGCCCGTTTCACTATTTATTATTCTCCAGGTCATTTTAATTTTGTCGGATGCAGTTTTAATTTTGTTGCTTAAATGTAAAGCCTTAGCAGTGGAACACACTTTTTTAAATATTTTAGAATATGTTTTTACATAATCTCTAAATATAACACTACTATTATATGATCTTTCATCATAAAGCTCGTATAACCTTCGCGCTTGAAAGAAACTGATGGAAAAATTTGGGATGTGCAAGCTGGATTTAGAAAGGGGATGGGGTGTACGGATCAAGTCTTTTCCATGCGCATGATAGCGGAGAAGTTTTTGGCTAAAAACCAGAAAGTTTTTTGTGCGTTCATGGACTTGGAAAAGGCTTATGACAGAGTGGACAGGAATGTGTTATGGCAAACACTGAACTCATTTGGGTTGAGCGCTGGCTTGATACAGGCATTAAGATCTCTTTATAGGGACTCTAGTGCTTGTGTCAGGATCAACGGGGTCTACTCGGACTGGTTTGGCATTCATAAAGGTGTCAGACAGGGATGTGTGGCTTCCCCGTGGCTGTTTAACTTATTTATGGACAGTTGTTTGCAAACTTTGAAAGTTGAAGAATGTGGGTTGAGAATGGGTGAGTCAACCGTCAAATGCCTTTTGTACGCCGATGATCAAGTCATATTTGCATCGTCGGCGGCCGAGTTGCAAATGATGGTTACTTTAATGAATTGGTCATTGAAAGAAAGGGGTATGAAAGTGAACGCAAGTAAGACGAAAGTGATGGTTTTTGAAAGAGAAGAAAGTAAAACTTTATGTGAAATAAGAATAGAAGGGGAGTTGATTGAGCAAGTGGATGAGTTTGTATATTTGGGATGTTTATTTAGCAGGGATGGTAGATATGATAAGGATATAGAACGACGAGTGAACGCAGGAAATAGAGTGAATGGGGCTCTACACGCTATTATGAGGAGTCAGAATGTGTCAACTAAGGCACGTATGGCAATTCATAATGCTGTGTTAGTCCCTACTTTAATGTATGGTAGTGAAAGTTGGGTCTGGCAGAAGAAGCATGAGAGTAGAATAAATGCTGTAGAAATGCGTTCCTTAAGGAGTATGCTAGGGCTGAATCTGAATGACAGGGTGAGAAATAGTGTGATAAGAGAAAAGTGTGGTTTGCAAGATGACGTTGTGACAAGGATTAAGAAAGGAATGCTTCGGTGGTTTGGTCATGTAGAAAGAATGAACCAGGAAAGAGTGACAAAGCAAATTTATGTTGCGGAAGTGAACGGCAGGGTCGGGAAGGGACGCCCTAGACGAAGGTTTATCGACCAAATCGGCGATACATTAAAAATGGGCCAGATTAGGAGTACCCTTAACCGACGAGCGTGTATGCGTAGATATATGGATGTAAAAGAGGCGAGAGAGGTGTGTCAGGATCGCGCCAAATGGAAGTCCGTAGTCTCTGCCTACCCCTCTGGGTGACAGGCGTGAGTGTTTATGTTTCAATCACTTTTATTACAAAAATATAAAATGTACAGACGTCTGCTTTTTACATTTTTATTATATGTATAGATTTTTATTCACTTTATTTTAGGTGTTTGGTCATGAAGTATCTGTTGCAATGGCTCATTACCAATCTGTTTGCGACAAATTAAAAGATTCTACACCAACGCAAAAATTTATTGATGTTGTTTATAAATTAATAAAAGCTATGTCATCACGCGAGCCAAAAAAAGAAGATTGCTGTCAAAAACAAGTAAGGACATTTATTTAGTAATACATAACATTTAAATGTTTTATCAACTACTGAATTTTGTAGTATTTTCTGCATGACATTTGTTATCATTGTCAGTTCTATTAGATGCTGCATGTCATTTAAACTACAAATGTTCACAGAAACAACAGAAATTGTACAGGAGTAATATTTTTCTGTTTTTGGATCCATGCTTTGTTGAAGTTTTAAAGGCCTTACAACTAATTAGAATTATACTTTTCTAGGCAATTTTGGATTTCTTACAATTTCTTGAAGATTGGGAGAAAGTAGAAAATAAAAATACCTGTATCAAGGAGTACGTTACTAGGATTAAAAGTAACATTGCACGCAACACTACAAATATCGAAAATGTTATACATGGAATGTAATTATGAGTATTTAATGACAGCAACTTTGTCACAAGATCCTTTAGAGGTAATTATACAATATACAATTTTATATTCAATTATAATTGATTTCACTCATTTTATTTCTTTATAAACAATTATTTATTTGGAATTTCAGAGATTCTTTTCTGTAATGCGACATTCGTGTGGAGGAAACGACCACCCTGATCCAAAAATGTTTGCACAAGTGTATCGTTTGGCTTCTTGGTTTTCTCTCGTACGTCCTCCAAAAGGATGTAATGTATCAGGGAAAGACCTGCTAAAAACTTTATTAGAAGCTCAAGGAATTTTAACTTCTCCCAATAAAGACAAGGAAATATGGCTTCAAAATATTGATATTATGGTTGAAAGTTCTGAACCATTATTGGAAGGTTCTTTAATCGATGAAGACCACGATTACAATGAGGCTGTAACCAGCGATGCCGTTCAATCATACATTGCTGGTTACATAGTCCGCAAATTGCGAAAGACTACGAAGTGCGTGAATTGCTTACAAGCTTTACAAATGAAAGCGGGAGATGGTAGACAATTACAGAGAAATGATGGCATAATAAAATGGATTTATATGGTGGACTCATATATGCAAGCAATGAATTATTTGATTTAACAAAACAATTATAAAAGTGTGTTTTGAGAACTATTAGTAAAACTCTAACCAATGTTGACACTATAAGTCAAATATCGCGAGAGCTAAAAAAAGAAGTTTTGCTAAGAGTAGGTTGCTTTCAACATGAAAAAGAACTGACTGTTAAAATTATTGATTTTTATGTAGTGATGAGATCCTATTTTTTGGCTAAATCTGAAAATAAACGCTATGAAGCTGCCAAAATTAAGACCAAAGCAAATAGGAAAAATGCCAAACTACTGTCATAACTACACATCAACTTGTTATTAAATAAAAAAATGTTTAACTATAACTATTGTTAAAGATGTTTATTTATATAATTTAATAATATAAATCGTTGAATATCTGTTTAACCCGCTTGTTGATTTATTTTACATTTACACTGAAAAATGCCAACCTACTATCATAAGTACACAACTTGTTATTAATAAAGAATGTTTAACTATATGTGCCGGACGGGCGTAACTCTCCGGAGTAAATGTTGTCGAAGATACTCCGCGAGCCGCTCACGTCCTACACCTATAGGTTCCGGAGGATACTTTCACTGCCGTCTCTGTGTATGCTGTTGGAGAACTGTGGACTGAGGTTCAGAATTAAAAATGCGCGATTTATAAATTAAAACAGCAAGGGAGTGGCCAACGGTTCGACTGATTAATTAGTCGCGAAATTTTATAACTATTTATTTATTGAACACGGTTGTTCAACTATGGTTGTTCAACTATGGTTGTTCACTATTGGTTGTTCACTATATATTTCAAAAAGATTTAATTAAAATGCGCGGTAATATTCAAATTTCTATTGGTTTTTAAAATTTCTATTCGTATTTTCAAAATATCTATTGGTAATATCAAATATCTATTGGCAGTAACAAATTTCTATTGGTATTTTCAAATATATCTATTGGTAATTTCGAATATCTATTGGAAGTAACAAATTTCTATTGGTAGTATCAAAAATATCTATTGGTAGTAGCTGGTTTTTTAACACTACTGACTAGCAGCTATTAATCAACTAAAATTAGTTGAATTTAACACTTTTATAACTGCGAATATCAGTTACCACTTTTTCCGTCTAGCTAACGCTTTTCACTATATGTAACGGCGAAATTTCCGTTACCACTTTTTTCGGCTAGCTAACACTTTTTCACTATATGTAACTGCGAATTTTCAGTTACCACTTTTTTCAGCTAGCTAACACTATTTTACTATATGCAACTGAGAATTTTCAGTTGCCACTTTTTTCGACTATGTGTAACTGCGATTTTCAGTTACGACCTTTTTCGGCTAGCTAAACTTTTTCTATTTCAATATAACTTTTCACTGTGTTCTGCTACTAGTCACTTCAGCTACTACCGGATACTACTGCTTGTTACTGTTAGTTCTTCCTACTACAACGTTACTGTGATTTGCCCCCATAAGGTAGACTTCGGCTATACTCTATAGAGAGCCGCTTGCCATTTTCCGGTTTTGCCTCTTTATTTTTAAACATTTTCATTATGTAATTAGCACAAATCGCAATATTTTCTATATAATGCTAATTTTTACACTAACACGCTATACACTATTAAATAGGCATTTTGGTCCTTTATCATTATGTAATAAGGGTTACTTAATATATTTACATTTAAAAAAGTTATTAAACAAAATGTACTAAATTTTTATAACAAATGTGCACATTAAATCTTTAATTTTACTATATTTACCAAATGCGTTTATTTACATAAATTATCTCTTTACTATTGCAATCTATACACCATATGCTAACTAAATATCATATTTACAATTCTTTCAGAACACAAAAATATTCTTATTATTTTCATATAAACTATTGCGCAGTTAATTAACTTCTAGAAAGTTTCACGATATGCTGCGCTGTGATTGGTCGAAATTTTATTAAATGATTAAAGTTGTTTATATCAACTATTATTAAAAACGACATTCTATATAAGTATATTAATAGTTGTAAACACATTATAAAACCATATTAATACACAATTCGCTCGATTTTGTTATTAATTTCACTTTTTAAACAATTTAATATTCTTTCATCATTTTTTGCTTAAAGTCTTTAAACCGTCGCCAACAATATAACTATTGTTATCAGTGATTGTTATATCATTTCTATTATGAATCGTTATAAGTAATAATTGTATAATTTATCATTTTTGTTTTATATTATTATTTTTTAATTATCAAACATAAAATAGATTAAAAGTCATTGTGTTGTTTATAAGAATTATCATAGATAATTTTCTCAGTTTATTTATAATTTAGAATTTGAAATATTTACAAAGAATTAATTCACTCATCAGTAATATTTATTTATAACAGCGTTTTACTTATTTTCATATTAAAAGTATTTGCATTGTATAATTCTTACACAATCAAACTGTTGTGCTAAGTTCAGTTTTGCTAGGTAATAGGGATAGGCTACCATCATTGTGCGATATTATAAAAACGATTGCAATAATTATTGAATGCAATTCGTGTTGTGAGCACTAGTAAAGCACACAACACGTAATCAAGTGTGTTATTACTCTTCCTGCGACTCCCGTAATACTATTGTTGAAAATGTAATCGTTTATTTATATAATTTAATAATATAAATCGTTGAATAACCCGCTTGTTGATTTATTTTGCATTTACACCTTATTTATTCCATAAGACTTGTTATTTTTCTTTCAACAAATAAATTTTTAACAAGTTAAAATAATTTCAAATTTTACTTGTAATTCCCTCAAATTTTCCGCATTACAATTTCTGCCTGAAAGAAATAGTTTAAACGTTTGTTAATTTGATTGTATGAAACGACGCTTTTTTAATTTTAAATTTATATTCCCTTTATGATTATAAATCATATATATTGTTTGAAAAGTGCGCCAAAACCAAGTGGATTGGTCGGTCCTTGTTTATTTCTCCATCTTATTCTAATTACTTTTGGCGCTTTTTTTAAAATTTATCCTATGCTACCGCAGCGCCACTCTTATTGGACGCGTTTTTACGGACACTTTTCATATACAGAGATGGTCCTCCTTCTACTCTATACTCCATGCCTCCTCCTCACCGGTCACTCATCGTTCCTTGTTTTTTTTTTATTATTTATTGTGGAATTGGCTACGGGGCATTCGGCCAACAAGAAAAAAAATGCGTATTGATTAACAGATACAAGCAAATGAATTACTAGCGTCTATTAAAATGAAGCATCATTTAAAATAAAATAATATTTCTTTCATGGCAATATAAAAAAAAGCGAGGGAGATGGATATTATTTCATTTCACTCGCACGTAGAAAGGGGGTCGTGATAGAAAAATCTTACACTTTTTATTATATATATATATATATAGTCAGATTCATACCGTGCGATAAGGAACTTCGTTCCAATATGTTAATACATTTGTTTAAAATATGTTGATGTGTCGTTCATACAGATTGCTTAAGACAATGCTTTGTGGTATAATTTGGGGGAGGTAGTTCTACCGTAGACTTGTCCATGTGAGGGGCTGTAAAAAAAAGTTAGCAAAGCTCTGTGGATAGTGTATTGAAATAAAGGGAGATAAAAGGGAAATAAATAATTATAGTGTCTTGAGATTTATCCTTCAGTTTATAGTTCAGGCCAGAAACTTTTTGACCTTACTATATAACTTAATTTTAAATCACTGGCATGTAAATAATGAATTTAGTAATAAGGTGCAAGTTCAAATTTAGCGTGCAAGTAAATTAGTAGTAGTAGTAAATAACATTTGTACATGGTAGAGCCATGCTGCAGCTATATTATGGCTGTAGCACGAATGGGTCGACTCGACCAGGGCAGGACCACGCTCTCACAGAATATTAGCGTGAAATAATGTTTCGTATGGTGACTCTAGAGAACCGGAGACCCTTTTTACCGGGAGCGAGGCATTCCATCTTAGTTCTCAGGGATGACCCCTGCATCTGCATTCAGATTCTTGATTGACGATTAATGTAAATGTCTATGGGCCATAGCATACACCGACTGTGTTCTTGTTTGTCACTCGCATTCCATAAAAAAATCAAATAGAATGAAATTATTTCATGCAGGCAACAAGTTCTGCGCGGGCGACCACATCTCGTGGCACGCGCCGTTGGATGGTGATAGTGGGTCTCGGGTGCGACATCTGCTGGTGGTAGATGACCCGCAGCTGCCCACCATACACACTCCCCATGGCACCGTCAACTTTGTGAAGGTACCATAATCTATACATATATACTATTCTTGTATAATAACATGAGACTAGAGTCCGATGACGTCACAGAGTTTTGCTTGTACAGTGTGCGAAAAAAAGCTTACAATGCTGTTTATGCTGTTACAGCCAAAACTCATAACCTGTCAAAACCACTTGACTGCGAAAATCAGGCAAAAATGGTTTTGACCGATGCCCTTAGTCAAAAGCAGTTGGAAGGGCCACCCTAGCCGGCGTACATTATAATGATATAAAATATGATATATTATTTAAAGAATTTAACTCTTTAATTTTAAAAATTCAAAAAGAATAAGTCAAAAGTAGTTTTGATTAACATTCTTGGTCAAAAACACTTTTACCTGTATAATTTGGTCAAAATCACTACAACCCAACATTTTTGCAGTTAAAAGTGGTTTTGACCAATGTCCAAAGGCAAAACTACTTTTACCTGATTTATGCAGTCAAAAGTAGTTATAACCGGTTATACAATACATAATTATGCAATTTTACAAAATAACAATAATAAAAACTCTATCAACCTGGTGCATCAAAATATACAAGGTATGTTAGGCAAAGAATTAGAAATTGAATTATTTTTAAATAGTAACAGTATAAATATTTTATGTATTACAGAACATTGGTTGAAAGAATACAACCCCATATTTAATTTCAGTAATCACCAGGTGGTCAGTTCGTTCAATAGAGATACTAAATTACGTGGTGGCTCCTTAATATTAGCTAATAAGTCCTTATCATGTAAAGAACGTAAAGATATTGTGAGCCTCTCTGTTGAGCGTACTGTAGAAATGGCATGTGTTGAGCTTGAGCACCTTATTGTTTTCAGTGTTTACAGACCCCCATGTTCAAGTTATGGTACTTTTGAAAAAATTATGGAAGAAGTTTTAGTTAAGCTTAATAAACAGAATAAATCTCTTGTAGTGTGTGGAGACTTTAATATCAATCTCCTGGAAACTTCTTCCATCAGTATTAAATTCTGTTCTTTGTTCAAATCCTATAATCTTAATAATTTATTCTTTGAAGCTACACGTATTGCAGGGTGTAGTGCAACTTGTATTGATAATATTTTTACAGGTGTTGTACCAATCAACAAATCAATAATTCAAAAACTTAGTTCAGATCACTGTGGACAACTGGTTTCGTTACCTTATATGCACAAAAAACAGGTAAATGAGAAAATTGTGTTTGTTCCTATTAATGCAAAACGCCTGGAGAGATTTAGAAGTAATATGTTAAAAATCCTTCCATCCCTTTCTTATAAGGACAATGCAGGCTATTTATATAGAGAATTATTTACCTTAATAAACAATGAATTTAATAAAACATTCACTTCTAAAACATTCTCAAGAAACAGTCGCAAGGCATTTAATGAGTGGGCGACAGTAGGAATTCATAAAAGCAGACGAAGGTTATATGACCTTTACCATGAAAGATCGTATAATCTTTCCGATGCTTTTAAAGAATATGTAAAAAATTATTCTAAAATGTTTAAAAGAGTTTGCTCCACAGCCAAATCATTACATATTAGTAACAAAATTAAGACAGCTAAGAATAAAATTAAAATGACGTGGAGTATAATTAACAGCGAAACCGGTAAAGAGAAACCTCGTAATTCAAACTATCAATTAAAAATTAATAATGAATTGACTAAATCAAATCAAGAAGTTGCAGCGGTGTTTGAGAAATATTTCACTGATGTTCCTATCTTGACAACAGAGTCATTGAATGCTTCTCCAACTGTCGCCGAATCATTACTTCAACAGAATGTTAATACCTGTTTAAAAGAATTTAGATTTGAAAAAGTATTACCGCATAATATTGTAAAATACTTCAAAACCATTGATGTAAAGAAAACCGCAGATTTGTGGGGGATTTCCGTTACAGTGATTGCGTCCATAATAGATTTAATTGCACCTCATCTTGCTATTATTTTTAATACTTGTATCGATTCTGGTGTGTTTCCTGATTTAATGAAGTATAGTAAAGTAATACCTTTATTTAAATCTGGTAGTACATTGAACCCCGCTAATTATAGACCTATTTCTGTACTACCAACTCTCAGTAAAATTTTTGAAAAAATAATTTTGGATCAATTGTTAATTTTTTTTTATACAAATAAATTACTTCATAAAAATCAATTTGGTTTTACAAGGGGTCGCTCGACGTCTGACGCCGGTGTTGAGCTTATGAAATATATTTTTAATGCCTGGGAGAATTCACAAGATGCCTTAGGTATTTTCTGTGACCTTTCCAAGGCTTTCGATTGTGTTCATCATGATACATTAATCAGGAAACTACAACATTACGGTGTAAAAAATTTGGCGCTTAAACTTATTACTTCATATTTAAGTAACAGAACTCAAAAAGTCGTCATTAATGGTAAATGTTCCTCCGGATCGGTAGTATCAATGGGCGTTCCTCAGGGCTCGATTCTTGGCCCATTCCTGTTCTTAATCTATATTAATGACTTACCTTATCTTGTAGGGGACAATCACGATATAGTATTATTTGCTGACGATACCTCTTTAATTTTCAAACTGAAACGGCAGTCAATTAAATATGACGATGTAAATAATGCTCTATCGAAACTAGTACATTGGTTTAACGCCAACAATTTGCTCTTAAACGGCAATAAGACAAAATGTATTAAATTTACAATACCTAATGTAAAACATTCGAAAACCAATGTGCTCTTAAATGGGGAGGAGTTGAGTCTTGTGGATACCACTGTTTTTCTCGGTATTACTATTGACGCGAAACTTCAATGGGGCCCCCATATATCTAAATTAGCAAGCAGACTTAGTTCTGCAGCATATGCTGTAAGAAAGATTAGAAGTCTCACAGATGTTGAGACAGCTAGGTTAGTGTATTTTAGTTACTTTCATAGCGTAATGTCTTATGGAATTTTGCTATGGGGTAATGCGACTGATATTGAAGCTATATTTGTTTTGCAAAAGAGAGCCGTACGGGCGATTTATAATCTAAATTGTAAAGAGTCCCTTAGAGAAAAATTTAAAGAAATAAACATATTAACTTTGGCATCGCAATATATTTATGAAAATGTAATGTATGTACATAAAACATAAATAGCTTTAATAAGAATAAGGATGTTCATACCTTAAACACTAGGAACAAACATAAGCTTGTAATGCCACTTACAAGACTCCACAGAATTAGTAATTCATTTATGGGGCAATGTATACGCTTTTACAACAGAATCCCATAACATGTTCAAAGTTTGTCAATAAACAAGTTTAAAAGTTTTATTAAAGAAAAATTGTACAAAAAGGGTTATTATAATATCAAGGAATACATGAATGAAAATAAACCCTGGGAATAAGGTGATCGCCACCATGCTGGTTCTATGAAAATTCATTTAAAATTGTATAATCAAAATTATTGTTAAGTGAAATTATGTTTAAAAAAAAAGTCCCGCTGGGTTTCTTGCTGGTTCTTCCCAGGACAGAGGTATTTTCCGAACCAGTGGTAAATAAAATAATGACTTTCAATAAGTATTATGTAATAATCCATATTGAATAAAAATCATTCTATTCTATTCTATAAGTTATGGCTGTATTACGTCATGATGTAATCTAATGAGACTAATGGACTGTGACTGTGTTGTGCTGTGATAATGAATACATTTATAGCTGCTTACTTTATATGGGCCATTCTCAAAACCGGACTTAAAATTCTAAAAAAAAAAAATTATTTTGATATTATTCCAAATAGTCTCAAATGAAAGGTATTTTAACTTACATTACGAAGCACATAATAGCCTAGCTATTTTCACAGTAGTTTTCACAAAAAAGGTGAAAAATGAAAACAGCTATCCACGAAAGTGACACAACTCCACGGTAGTGACATATTTGTATAATTTTAATAAACTATTAATGATTTATTAACGAATAAAACGATATTTTTTTTAATTATTATATTTATTCTTTTTTATTCATCTAATCACTGTGGTATTTATTTACGCTTAATCAATATTATGTTAATTATACATATTAAAAATAAGTTTTATAGGAACACAAGTCGGTTAACAGTCTTTTATTTAGTTCTGTTTGGTCACATAGACAACCTTTTAATAGTAAATAAATTATTATTAATCAACATTATTTAGTTAGCATATAACTTTGCAAAACTCTTACAAAATAAAGTATCTGAGACTTTTAAAATTATCATAAACGAAAAACCATAATAAACTAATAAAAAGTAGTAATAACTTAAATCAGCTTTAAAAAAATCAAACACTGCGAAGAATCTTATTCATTAAATAATTTTAGCGAAGATGAGAGAATGAACTTAACAAATTATTTTTGAAGTATGTTACATTTCTTCGACCGGAATGTGGTTGTGGTAAAATAGCAATAATATTTTCACCATTGACCTCCGAAATATCTTCACACTGTGGCCAAACAAACTCCGTGTACTCATCATTACACTTTTTTTTTTCTCAAAAACTTGATCAAATACTTAGAATCCACTGCGGTGACAATTTGACCAATGTAAAATACTTCTGTCTTTTTGCAGAAAAATTTAATCACAGCCCAGTTGCCTTCGATCAATTCCCGGTTAGAAGCTACAGCTGTTATTTGAGATTTGCCAGATATGTTGGGTTTATCAGTTAATATCACAGTATTTTCTAACACTTCATGTGGAATTTCACGACTAGGGCAAGGAAGAGATTTTTCATCGATGACACTTCGTGTATATATATATACTTTCCTATTCCATAATGAGAACAATCTCTATCACATTTTGCACAGCTAAGTCGTCTTAAAAATATGGAATTGTCTTCATTCTTCGTCCAAGAGACTTGATAGGTATTCATTATTCCTCGAATTGGTTTTAAATTCTTGGAACGATAGAGTCAATTTGTACAATATCACTTTCGTGTACTAACAGGTATGTAATGTTTGATTCCTGTGAACATAGCACCTGAAATAAAGTCTGTATGTCTGTAATATCTTTTCCTTGGGAAACAAATCTATCGGCAGTTCTTTTAGTATAACCGCCTACACCATCAGGTGCTCCTTTGCCATGATCAGGGGCTGAATAAGACCATTCAGCTTTCCGCAAATTAAAAACTTTAGGCAAGAGGTTGCTAAAAATGTAAATCATGATTTTGTTGCGATATTGTGTGGACGGAGCGTCGCTGAAGAAATGAAGACTGTGTATTGATGATCTTTTGTTAATTTCATGTAGAACGGGTAAGACGTAAGCGTACACAGCACAGGTATCGTGGCGAAGATTTTCCGATAATGTACAAAAAGAGAGCGTGACAACTTGATCACTGGTCAAATCGCGGTAATATGCAACTATTGTATGTAATGTCAGCTGCTGGCGGGAAGCTCCTAAATGTACGGATTGAATTTCCTGAAAATGGTAATTTTCTGAAAAGTCCATATGTAGTAATATCTCTCCTACCTCCAAATTCTTCTTCAAGTCCTTGATGTATTCATATTGATTCGTAATAATTTGTTTATGAACCAAAAATTTTGGTATCAGCTCTATCAAAAGTTTTACCAAATCTACTTTAGTAATTTGAATTGTGTCTTTAACTGTTCTTACAACTAATTTTTCAGTTCCGTTTATAATCCTTGGTTCTTTTTTGACGACCCATTTTTTGTAGTAAGTTGGAGAGTTAATAAAATTATTTATTGGTGGAACTCTGTCTTTACAAACATTACACTGTCTTAGTACACAAATATCCGATTTCATATCATAGACCAATCCTTTAGCAACTTCATCTATTGAACAGTTCTGTAATATACGCAAAAAATATAACTTTTCGATAATGAAATTCAAGTTTTCATGATGAACACACAAACAAGTTTCACGTTTTACAACACTAGCCTGTAAAACCCAAAATGGTTTAAGTCTGCAAAAAGTATCGTAGCTCATTTGACAGGTGTTTTCAGCTAAAAACTTTTTGTAAAGATTTCCAAGTGAATCATTCAGCAACCTCTTCTGCTTTTTAACCTTGTTCCGTGTAATAACATCTCTTTTGCCAGCCATTAGCCGAGTATTCTCATCGTTCTCAAAGAAATTTACAACAGCAACCTTCTTACCCTGTATTGTTTTCATTTCTCTAACTGTATTCTTCTCGTGTTTCTGCTTTTGTGTAACATCGTTATTTTGTTCAAGAATCGTTGATACCGTTTCTCTGTTCACTTTCATTCTTAAAGCGTTTACCTTCTTTTTCAGAGTTGAAATCATCTTTTCTTGAAGTTTCAGTTTCTTATTAAAAATGTATCTATTACGTTTTGCAGTCTTCAATCCAGTCTTCTTTTGGTATGATGTTGTACTACAATTACTTGGTGAATCAAGTATCCTAGGCGAGTAATTTTCCAACACAGACGGAGATGTCTCTCTGTATGATGACGAAAGACGGCTTGAGACAGAATGAGATCGTCTGCATGAGATTGGAGGAGAATCTATGCTTGAAACAGTAGGAAAATGCCTAACTGAAACTGGATCATTTTCAATATCACTTGAAGGTGGTGTATCATCTCGCAAACGGGATAAAAATCTATCCCTGCATTTTCTATTTTCTCTACATTTTTTTTGCCTCTTACGCCATTCTTTTCGCTGTTTTCTTTGTTTTCTTTCTGACATTTGATTAATAGGTATGATTTTCTTCTCTTCTTTTCGCTTTCTATAACGTTCTCTTTCTTTAACTTTAGCCTGTTCGTACAATTGTGGATTGGACTTTATTTTTTCCCGATGTCGCCTCTCACATTCTTGTTTCTTGCGTCTGATCTCTTCTTGACTTTTTTGGTGGGTGCCATAATTATCCTGGATTAAGGAATATTTTATTATAAACAATTTATATATTAATAATTTATCACATTAATAATAATTTTTAAAATACTAAAAAACGATCATACTATTGTCACATCCATGGATATTACGTCACCTCCGTGGATAACCGTAATCCACGTGGGTGACATCTATGGAGGTGACATTTTAAACTTAGACATCGTATTCTCATAACCTCAAATGCTAATTACAAAAAACAACGAAATTCTAAGAAAACGGCTACAATGGTCCATCATTTTAGAATATCCGATAGACCTCAATTAAATAAATAATGTTTGATAAGTAATCCACAAAAGTGACAGAAATTGCATGCTAATTTCAAAAAGATCTCACCTTATAGGTCTTTACTCCAAAATGATTATCCCAGCAATGAAAAACTGTCAAAATTTTTCAAGATGGCGTTGAGTTTGTTGTCTGTATTCGTTAAGAAACTGTGTTTACTGATTTATTGTATTATGGCTGCGTTCAATGAGTTTATCCATGGAGGTGATAATTCTTCCATGCACAAAAGTTATGTAATATTTTGAATTCATTATTTTATTTTTGCTTTAATTATTTGGTATTTTATAGAAAGTTTATTCTATGTATTATTGTAAAATAATATGAAGTTATTTATTTATTATTGATATATTAATTTTATTTGAGTCTGTAGTATCATAAAGTGATGTTGCACACGACCTGGAGGTGACATTTTCATCACTTTCTTAGCGATGATTAAAAAAATTATTTTTGTTGTGTAAGTTTTAATAAAAAATCTATTAATATAACCTACTCCGATCAATTGTGGATAGAAAATATAGAAATAATACAAATATTTCATTTTTTAATACAAATGCACAAAAAAAAATATGCAAAAATGAGAATGGTCCATACAATGCATTTTATTTCTACGAATCCTCCTTCTTCATAATAAAATAATAATAAAATAGTAATTAAAGTTATATATATGTAGGAAGTATAGTGGGTATAGTACAGAGACTGATTTTGTAGTTAGGAATAATAATTAATTCGTTTAGACGAATTAATTATCCAACGAGTCGAGGATAAACTAGTAACGGAATACGACAAGCGCACAGTTCCACGTCAGAGCCAAGACTGCCTTAACGGCGGCCGCTCAGTCCGTTTTATACAAGCAGGACGGGCGGCAACGCAGGTGCAATGCCGCAGGTGTGCGGTACACGTGTTGTTTACAAGAATTCTGTCTAGCTAGACCGACGCCACCGCATCTACAACGGTGCAGGTGCCGTCACGGCCATACTGACATGCGTGCGTCCTCGCACGCGCTCCATCACAATTTTAGTTATCTGTAACAACTGTAATTTGTAAAACATCGTTCGATTATCCTGACAAAACAGCGTCTGGTCCGGTCTATACTGACCCTTCAGACTCGGGTGATAATCAGTTTTGTTCCGGCAGTAAGCCCTACAAAACTTTTATCACCTTTATGCTAGATCGGAATGATTAGTCTGTAGCTTTTTCTATTTTTTCTTTTTTTTTTTTTCAAGTACTGTTTTCGCTAGTCCGGAATCACTATTCCCTATAGCTATATCACTGGACCGGCACAAAGCCCTGCAATGATTGTAAGAACTATTCTTTTTTCTTAATCTCTTTTTTTTCAGTACTATTTATGCTAGTCCGGAATCACTATTCCCTGTAGCTTTATCATTGGACCGGCAAACGCCCTGCAATGATAGTAAGAACCACATTTTTTTCTTACTCTCTTTTTTTTTCAATTCAGTATAGAACAGCTACAGACCAACCATACCGCAAACATGTCCCCGTCACAATCACACAAAAGTGTATCGTTAGGGACGTATTGACACGATAACACCTAAGTATGTAAACCAACAGCAACACGACACATATTCCAGTGCAGCACAGACAAGCCTCCCTGCAACTTGCATGTTCCTTTCCTGCACTAGAATAATTACTTCGCTAGAGTGTTGCAACGTCTCTAGTATTTTCTAGATGCACAGACACGGCTACCTCTGACTGTCGCACGTCCTCGTGCGGTTGACAGTGAACAGCATACGGTCTATCAGTTATCACCACCTGCTAACAGATATTAACTCTTGAAAAATATTACAACGGTCGACCATCCCAGACTTCATTTGTCTGGAACGCGCCGATATGGCTACCTCCAGGCAAACGCACTACAGTTTTTCGTTCTGCTGCGTTCGTGCCACATTCGCGCCAGCACGCTGTCGCGCCGTACTAGCGCTAGCGAATCGTCGCACTGCTTTGCAAAATTAAAAGAAATCGAGATAAATGTATTGCGAACCATAGAATTCCGAGCTTCCAAAATTCATCACACATTCTCTTAAGAAACGGCAACTGTATGACATTTGAAAACATTGCAAAAAAACGGAAACTATGTGTAGAGACGTATACCATCATATATTTCAAAGGAAAGGAGGCAAGTGTGCAAAATCTACGAAAGCCGACCAAGCCTCAGAAGTTCATTTACAGCACCAAAGGACCATGTGTTCGGCGGCCGCTTGAATTGCCTTGCCGTAAGATCTGCCGATAAGTTACAGACTGTAGCGGTGTAGGCTCAATCTTACTAGCGCTCGGCCGTACCTGACCATGTTCGATTAGCCGTCACAACATCTTCTTCATTGATCATTGTTGTAGAGACTTCTACGAATCTCTCGACATCAAACCCCAATCTTGTCGACCACACAGTATTCGGAGCAAACTGCAACACTGATCAACACATTAGAACACCAAAAGGTCACTTATTATTTTCAATTCCTAGCATGTGAAAGTTAATCCTTTATTTTGGTACATCGCTAAAACGTTTTGAATTTCAAAATATAACAGATGATAATCATGTTTCGCATGAACTATCAAATTACAACAAAACTTGAACAAGTTAATTTTTCATTCAATGCAAACGATGACTCGTCTTGAAAGCCACCGACATTTCTTCCATTTGTTAACATATTTAGGTACGTCAGAAATAATGAAAATGCTTGAGGGTACTTTTAATACAAATCGAACAAAAGGATTTATCTTTTGGCTTAAATAATTTCACTTTATCTTTTCTCTACACTTTAATGATACGACAATATCGTAAGTAGGACAGCTAATTTCATTGCGGTATTTAACATAAAAAGAGATCCATCAATGCGAAATGCATTATATATAGCCTTTACAAATGTAATAATTCTAATACTATTCGAAGATTATATTTGGGCAATAAGGGGGACTTTATCCCACTTCTGATGTAGGAAGTATAGTGGGTATAGTACAGAGACTGATTTTGTAGTTAGGAATAATAATTAATTCGTTTAGACGAATTAATTATCCAACGAGTCGAGGATAAACTAGTAACGGAATACGACAAGCGCACAGTTCCACGTCAGAGCCAAGACTGCCTTAACGGCGGCCGCTCAGTCCGTTTTATACAAGCAGGACGGGCGGCAACGCAGGTGCAATGCCGCAGGTGTGCGGTACACGTGTTGTTTACAAGAATTCTGTCTAGCTAGACCGACGCCACCGCATCTACAACGGTGCAGGTGCCGTCATATATAAAAATATTATATATATATATATATATATATTGTGTAAAAAAAAAACGAAATGTCATGTTCTGATTTGCTCTACGGTCCAATGGTTGTCGCACAAACTATATAGAAACACTACGCGTTCAGACAGACGTCTCTGGTACATTTAGTTTGTACCGTAGAGCAAATCAGAACACGACATTTCGTTTTTTAAATATGAATTGTATATAGGCAAAGGAATAATTTTATTTCAGCCTAGTATAATATATACAGAGATATATATATATATATATATACATACACAATATATATAGATATATATATATATATATATATATATATATATATATATATATATATATATATATATATATATATATATATATATAGGTACATACCTATATAATATTTCATTGATACCTAAGATAATTAAGTACATTGATTTTTGATAGAAGGTTGGGAGGATAAAAGTATTTGTAAAGTAGCCAATTATCTATTGGAGTCCATGTTCATGTTCTACTGCGGGGCACAGACTCTGTGTCATTTCTCAGAGGGGTATGAAACAATGAGTTGGGCAAGGTGCTTTTTAAAAAAAAAAAAAAACTTTACCCCCACACTAGGATTTTCTCCTGTATTGTGGAGGCAGTTTACAAACATATATTGCACAAGGACAAACATCCAGACCCGGAACAATTATATGTAGGCCGTACAAATACTCGTTCCGTGCGGGATTCCAACCCGCGGCCCCAACCGTTGCAACTCATTGCTAAGCCACTACGCCACGGAGCCGGTGACCACATCTTTAAAATATTTTTATTCCTTAGACACACAGATTTTGTCACAATATTCCAGAACATGATAAATTTGCACTTAAAATTGGAATTAACATTAATTCATTTATTTCAGTGGTGTAGACAGAGATCAGATTTGCTCAAAAATATAAACATATTACTAATCCTAACAAAAATATCATATGAACTAAAGTTTTAGAATGGTGATTGTTTTGCAATTTAAATTTTACATGTTCATCATTTAGTTTATCTAACAAGCACAATTGAGTATGCTTGCAGTCTGTTTAGTACACATCATCTTGCCATTTTAATCCATTTTCATCAGTTATTATGTGTTTTGATAGCAAAATTATTCCTCATACCTTTTTTATAATGGCTGATCAAATATCACACTAAGTTTATTTGAACTGTATCATCTGAAATAAAAACATAAAAGATTGTTTGTCATTGTCATTCAGACAGCCTTGATTTTGTAATTTGTGTGCGATTGTGCATAAAATAATGTTGACAATTAATTATTTAAATAATAGAATTCCTCATTTAATTCAGCCATCAACTTAAAATTTTAATAAATTATTATATAAATAATTTATTATTATGTTTCATTCATCATTCATTCATTGCAGACTATCATAAAGCTACTGGTAAACATAGGCCTTCATAGGTTATCGTATAAGGTGTACATTTTCCATAGTTGTAAGACTTGGCAGACAAGTTGGCAACCAGTTTATTATTATTACTAAGTTGTTATCAAAGAGATCACTTGAAATGCCAGGAATTAAGTAGTTTTAGGCTTAGCTTTCCATTGACGTCAGTGGAGTTTGGTGTTGATACGTATTTTTACAGAAAGATTACACTATTATAAGCACACACACAAAGTCTTAATATACGGAAACGCGTAATTTTCGAGAAAAGAATAATTGAAAATCAATTATTCTTGCAATGTTTATGTCTAATCTGCTAATAAACTGGCGCCATTTTGTAATGTCATTGTCGACGTCAATAGGGATGTCGATTCTCTCCGAAAAAGGTCGATTTTTAAATCGATTCTAATCGTAAGCTGATGTATCGGTTCCCAAAAAATCGATTTCTAAAATATGGATATTTTTTTAATGTTTCTATTTATAATGTAAATATAAACCCATTTTATGAAAAACAAGAAAGATACCATGATAAATGATCTCTTATTGAAATTTGTTTTATTTAACAGTACCTATTAGGGCAGATAACAAATAAAATAGGTTAGGTTCAACTTATGTCAAAGAACCGAATTGATTGACCCCGACTCCACCTGGTACGAGTCTGTCCTACCCCTAGAGTGGTTTCATAGAGCCGGAGGCGCGTAGGGGGAGCAGCCTCCGCCTCGTCTCCGCAGCTTCGGCTTGTTGGTCGCCTTCGGCGACCAGCCTCAGCCGCTCCGGCTCGTCCGATGCTTACGATTTGTTACGCTAAGGCGTAGAGGTTGCTCTTCCCGCAGCGCCGGAGACGTAGCAGTCTCAAAATAGATACAGAAATCCTTATGAATCAGTCCCCTTATTTTTCTATGATGAAGGGGATTTTTTTCTCATAAAATGGATTTATATTTACATTATAAATGCAAACATGAAAAAAATATCCATATTTTAGAAATCGATTTTTTGGGAATCCACCGAATACATCAGCTTACAATTCGAATCTATTTAAAAAATCGATCTTTTTCGGAAAGAATCGACATCCCTATTGACGTCGACAATGACATTACAAAATGGCGCCAGTTTATTAGCAGATTAGACATAAATATTTTTTAATTTTTATTAATTTTCGTATATTGAGACTTTGTGTGTGTGTGTTTATAATAGTGTAATCTTTCTGTAAAAATACGTATCAACACCAAACTCCACTGACGTCAATGGAAAGTCGTACCAATATAATAAAGCGGAAGAGTTTTTTTGTTTGTTTAAACGCGCTAATCTCTGGAACTACCAGTCAGATTTGAAAAATTATTTTTGTATATTATAGCCAGATTCATGTGGAATAGTATAGGCTATCTAGCATTAAGCTTTATCACTCAGCTAGCCTTAAATATGGATATTTGTTATGCAAGTCAGAAGAAAAAGCACTCCCGAAATGATTTATCCGCGTACGCTGGTGTTATCGTTAGGGATACGTAAATACAACGTTTTAGAAAAATATAGATCTTTACTCCGTCTAAAAAAAGTCTGAGATACCATATGTCTATTTCTTATACATGAGCCATAATTAGGTATTTTGTGACAAAAAAATAATGAAAATTTAAAAGTGATTTATGAGCGTTATTATTAGGCATGGCCTATTTATCCTTACGAACGAAAATTACTTCATCATCAAGACAATTTTATGAAGATAAACTTTGTTCTTTATACCATGTTATTTGGACGCATAGTTTAAGAGGTAATGTAAAATTAAAATAATTCAATACTTGGCTGGGCGCGCGAACGACGCATAAACCCTAGCCCGGTGAGAACGTGAGGGGGGGGGGGCGGATGCTCAACTGGGAGGGGGAGGGAAAGTGGATAAAACTTACCTTCACTCTACATTATACATAATATGCCGACAGATAAAAGTACCCATTAATTATGCCAATTTTTCCATCCATTGCTATCAAATAAAATATTTAATTACAATTATAAAATGTTTGAACTAGGTCATGTCGCGCACCACCGACACGTGATGACGCGGGTGAAACCGCGGGGCACAGCTAGTACTGAATATACTGAGCAGTTATGTTTATTAAGGAATAATTAAATGTACATACCTTTGTCATCTTTGATGATAAACCTAACTCAATTTACTCCAAAGAATAGTGTTGAGTTTATCCAAACTTTTTTAGCCTTATTAATGTCAGATTTAGCAGTATGAAACACTTTATTCAAAAATTTTGTGACCAAGCAGGCTTCTTGAAAAGGTTACTGGAATGCAGCGTACTTTTAAGTTTGTCACAGTTTATAAAGTCCAACCACTTGTTTCTTTGGCCTTCGTCAGACTCTTCTCTGTTACTTGCACAATTGGGAATGAAACACTTAAAAATAGATTTTAAAATTAAAAATTATATACAAAATACACTAAAGCTAAAGAAAACGTCCCGTCGAAATATATAACCTATTAAACAATAAACAACCTTTAGTGAAATAGCAGTAAAATGCCAATAAAACTTTATTTATAATTTATAGTTAGTTCATACTTCATAGAAAAACAAAATAAAAATTTCCAAGAAAACTTCTAACTTGACAGTTACGCGACAATAACATGACAAAATGGCGGCAGCGAGAAGGGGCAAGAGGTGGGAGGGACGAGGGAAACGTCATGTTCTGATTTCAGAACTTCTGAATTGCTCACTGCATTTCATACGGTCAAAAATTTTTGCTCAAAGATTACCAGCCGTGGGTTGTCGCCATTTTCCAAAAATGTTCTTTGCGAGTTTAGTTGTTTGTTGCACAAAATGAGTAATTTCAACGATATTTTATTTGAATTAACACCACCGGAACTCAGTATAATTGCACAAAATGCTTCGGAGAACATTTTACCGGAAAAGTCAAAAAGTCGCTACGTATCTACATACGACGAATTTATTGCGTGGAGAGAAGAGAAAAAAGCAAATACGAGTAGTTTTTCAGAAAATGTTATGTTGGCATACTTCTTCGAACTCTCAGCAAAATTAAAACCTTCTACGGTATGGTCGAGGTTTTCGATGATAAAAAGTATGCTGAAAATAAGGAACAACGTGGATATAAGTGAATACCCAAAACTAAATGCTTTCTTAAAACGACAATCAGACAGTTTTACAACTAAAAAGTCGAAAATATTAACATCGAGTGAAGTGGAAAGGTTTTTGAACGAAGCTCCCGATGATCGTTATTTAGCCACAAAGGTAATTTATTAATAAATGCTTATATTTTTCTTTAGTATTCAGTTTACGAAATCGCAAAATACAGACAATATATTATTTAAAAAAATAATCAAATTCCTTTTTTTGTAGGTTGCGCTGATTTTTGGCGTTGTTGGAGCTTGCCGCAGAGAGGAGTTAGCCAATATTACTTTAAAAGATATTGAAGCCCATGGAAAAATGCTACTAATCAAGGTTCCGAATACAAAAAATAAGATACCGAGAAGCTTTGTTGTTGAAGGAGATATTCTTAGAATAGTGCGACCATTTTTTCCGAAATTATCAAAAAGGGAAGTGTACAGCTCAAGCAATCGGAATAAATAAATTTGGTAATATGCCAAAAGAAATAGCTACGTTTCTTGGTCTGCCGGATGCTGCGTATTATACTGGGCACAGCTTCAGGAGGACCTCTGTTACATTATTGGCAGATTCAGGAGCCAATTTGACGTCCTTAAAGCGACTAGGAGGTTGGAAGTCAGACTAAGTTGCAGAAGGCTATATTGCTGATTCATTAAACAACAAACTAGAAACTGGGAAAAAAATCACACAATCTATTAATTTTAAAGTCCAGTTCGTCTCCTTCACATGACAATACTGAAGAGAACGTTCGTCTATCTACCTTCGTTGATAATGATAATTCATCAGATCCAATTCCATCAACTAGCAAACGCCATTGTATAACACCTTTGACAAATATACATGAACAATCATATGAAATTAATAATAGTTTGTCTCAAACAGTAAATATGCAACCTAAAACTTCCCCAGTTAGTATAAAAAACTGTACCAATTTCAATGTATATGTGAATTATAACTTTTATAAGAAATAAATGATTAGTTAGTTGAGTTTATTGTGTTTTTTATTAAATTGCTTCATTTTTTCGCAACTGTATTAAAAATAGTTGTTCAGTACACGTGCGGAACCATCATTGCAACTTGTTCCGACTGTCAACCCTCACCTTCGGCTGCGCCTCGGCTCGGGTAGACATTTGTCGGAACTCTTTGCAATGACAGGTTTTCCGCACTCTTAATGAAATACACTATATACTGAAGCCTAAATCATAATCATATTTTAGTTGTTAATTTTTCAGTATTTCCGTTAGATACGAAAAAACTAATATTACTTTTGCAATCTATAGGTTATAAGGAATAAATCGACATGTGTTTCATTAAGTTACGCCACAATTTGTGGTGGGCCCATTCTCCATACAAAAAGAAATTGTCTTGTTTGGGCGGTTATTGCAAAATAAGCGTGTATACATATCGCACCTTCATTTCGAAACTCTTACAAAACAAAAAAACCAAATTTTGCAGGAGAGCTAATTTACGATTTTCGCATTACTATATACCTCTTAATCAGAAGTAATAAACACATTATGAGATATTTTTGAGATTATTTGTTAAATTATTGGTTTCTTTTTAACCGGTTCAATGCGGGTGACACGCCAGGCGTGCCATCGATTACTTTTATGTGTGGCGTATGAAACGCGAGTCAGGTCTTTTTTAAATCGTTATAACTCGCTCAAATTGATTTTTTGGAAAATTTATCCAGAACAAAATATTCATTATTTTGCGAGTAGTTCATGCATGCAGCTTCGTTCTGGATATTTTGAAAATTTGAAATTTTTAGAGGTTGACAACCTTTTTTTAACGTGTACATGGTACTATTTTTACTTTGTTGGTTTTAAATCATGTTATGGAAAAATTGTCTAATAAGTAACAAATAATAGCACTCATTGCGATCGCTCACAAACTCAAGTTGTAAATAAATTTCTGGAAAACAAGTCTCCTGTTAAAAAAAACAATGCGTTTGTCTTATTGTTTAATTTTGCTTAAAATGGTTGAAGTGCCGTCTTATTACTATCATATGGCCGAATAGACCTACGAAGTACCATGTGCTCTTGTGATATGGTATAAGGTTTATTTTTGCTTGAAACAGTTCGAAACCGTTCATGCATAAAAAAAGTTCGCTAATAGGTTAATAGTTATTTGTCAATCCGCCGCCGTATAGCGCCGGTTTTTTTTTTCTTTTGAAAACACTTGTTTTGCTATTCTTACCTCTTATGGCTCCAGTACACGTTGGCCGAGTGTTCAGTTCATAGTTACGCGTCGGAGTAGACTAGTGTCGGCTTAATAAAATTGTTTCACGAACATGGCGACATGGACTAATGAGGAAATATTTAGGTTCATTGATTCTTATCACAATATATCAGTTATATGGAACCCCAAACTTGCCTAACTGTATTAAATAATACATGTTTAGTTGCGATTTCAGAGTACCTACCTGATGATAAATATTACTATAAATTATCTCTGAGTTTATGTTGCTCAGGGATAATGTAGCTTAGGGGCTTCATTTAGGCTATCTTTTATTTTGAGAAAACGCCCAACCAAGCGGGCACGGGTCAGCCAATAGATCCCATAAGGGTTTCTTTTTTCCTTTTGAGGTCGGAACCCTAAAAAGGACAAACTGGGATTATTGTTGTATGTGTAGTGTATGTACATATAGAATACTCAGCATCCACCATCTTCTTTTGCGCCATTTTTTTAATCACTCTTCTCTGGTGCACATCTAAATAAAATCTGAAAGCGCTGTACAAGTATATTGGCGCGGCCGCGATCGCCCTAACGTCCATCATCATCTAGCTACCAATGCATGAAAATCTGCCGAGCGCGCTCACCAAGCGCGCTTTGTCTGTGGCGCTTGACACGCCCGACGTGTCATGAAATATTTGTTCGCCGCCACAGCTAAAAGTTGTCGAAAATTGGTGCCGCAACGAATCGGTTAAGATGTGTACTCATTTTAATTTAATATATTCTATAATTATTTTTTATAATCATTTTAATTTTTATAATAACACTTTTGTATTAATTATTTTTTCAATTATGGTTCAATTATATAAACTTAGTATAAAAACAATGTTACTATATTAAAAATCAAATTCTAGCTATTATATGAAGTATGAACTGTTAAAATATATTTCAAAGGTATATTATGCACAGGTCAATTAAAACATAATAATTCAAATTAATATTTATTAAAAAAAAACTTAAAATAGTACTCTTATGGCAATTAAACCAAAAATGTTAGTCCCCAAACATTAATATCTTACAATAATAAATCAATCAATGTTTCTTTTGCATTTACGTGTGCAAGAGGTACTCACACTTGGCTGCTGAATTGGACCAACTTCTTACAAACCTCGTGAGCCTACTGAATTGAATTAAATTCTTGCACTACCTCGTGTCTCAAAGCTTTGACATGTACTTGCTGCATACCATACCATTACCATGATGAAAAGAAGATCTAGATAAAGATGTTGAAACACGTCGTGTAGATGCAACTGGTTCTACGTAGTCAGGATCGTTATCTGCTTTATCAGGAGATAAGTCCTTATTTGATCGCAAAAAGAATGCAAAAACATTTACAACACACTCAAGCACACAACAAGAATAAATTAGGTATAACTTTAGGTACCTACCTGAAGATTTACTTGATGATGACGATGAAGATGTGCTAATTGACGAAGATGTACCAGAGCTAGAAGAATCAGACCTTGGTTTACTACTAGGTAGACAATTTTCTGTCGCTATGACAAACAAACCAGTTTCACTCATAGATGTCACCGGCATCATCAGATTTTCTGGATGTACATTATTAACACCCACTACTACACTATTCAATTCAGTAGGCAAGGACTGTACATTTATTTACATAACATAATATACAATATTTTATTATATACAATATTAAAAACTGTAATAATAAAAACTTAAACTAGTAACTTAATTAACATACAGTCCTACTCCCCGTGGTATCGTGCCAAAAACGCTGGCTGCGTTTCCGCGCTGAATGGCTATGCTTAGCTATTCAGCTTATTAAAATAAATTAACAATTCATTTTTAATTAAATTAATTTTACATTCATGACGGAAAAAATTCTTTCCGTAATACTTGCTTGTTCCAGACTTCCAGTCACAGTTAATATGAAAAAGCACGACAGTTGAATTAGGGATAAATAAATATTATTTTTCGTGCTATATTATTTTTCCATAATGTATAGTACAATTGACAGAAATATAGTACGGTACTATATTAAATTTCCTTTCTCGGTATACATATGGATACATTTTGTAACTGGAAAACCCACATAGAAAAAATATGTAATAAACTTAACCGCTTTGTTTACATATTACGGAACCTTAGAAAGACGGCATCGCAATCAACAGCTCTTATGGCGTATTACGGATACGTTTATTGTATACTTAGCTACGGTATAATAATATGGGGAAATTCTGTAGACATCAATAAAGTTTTCATTGCGCAAAAAAAATGTCTACGTGCAATATATAATATGGCCCCACATGAATCGTGCAAACCAATATTTATAAATTTAAAAGTGTTAACACTTCCTTGCATATACATCCTTGAAACAGCAAAATTTGTGAAAAATAATTCTGAGCTGTTTACAACTGCTGGAGATATTATCAAGTCCAAACCCTTAAGGAATCCAGATAAATTAGTCATTGATAAAATACCAAAAACAGTAAATTATCATAGAAATTGCTATGCAATGTGCATAAAAGTGTTTAACGCAATACCCAATAATATAAAATTACTACCAAGGAAGCGTTTCGGGAACGAGTTGAAAAAGTGGCTTGTTAATAAATCTTTTTATTCGGTTAGCGAGTTGTTGGAAAAACAATAATTATCTTTATTTTTTTTTTAATAATAATATTTTGGTAATTATATATTATAATGTAACATGAAATTATAAATATTAATGATATGATAATGCAAATAGTAGTAAATGTTTTTTTTTTTAATTAGGTCACATTATTTTTTGTTTTTGCTATTTCTTATGCAATGTACGTATTTTTTTTGTAATTTTTCATAAATTCATAATGTCATACTTAATGTTTATAAAATTCAATAATTTTGTACACCAGAAATGGTTAATGTGTTGTACTATATTTTCTATAACAACTGTAAAACACACACATTATGCAAAATAAATAAATAAATAAATAAATAAAAAAAAAAAAAATATATATTATACTACAGGCGGCAACCCTAGTGGTAACCGTCACCAACCAGAACTTAAACAAACGGTGCTTAAGAAAGCACAAAGTCGTTCAGCGGTCTATTCACACATGCAAACACAGATATAAGATATACGTGGTAGAGCCATGCTGCAACTATATTAGTAGTATAGTTGTAGCACGAATGGGTCGGCTCGACCGGGGAAGGGCCACGCTCTCACAGAATACCAGCGTAAAATAGCAGCTTAATGCTGCTGTGTTTCTTATGGTGAGTGTAGAGAACCGGAGACCCTTTTTACTGGAAAAGAAGCGTTCCATCTTAGTCCTCACGGGTGACAACGCATCTGCATTTTGATTCGCAAACGAGGATAGATGTAGATGTCTATGGGCCACAGCAACCACTTACCATCAGGTGGACTGTGTGCTTGTTTGTCACCCTATCCTATAAAAAAATGCAGATTTACTCACGATGTTTTCCTTCATCGTCGAGCACTTGGTAAACTAGCGCTTAAAATTGGAATTAAAAATTTCATTGGTGCCAGAGGGGATCGAATTCGGGTTGCTCGCGTACTGTGAAATTTACTGCGAGCGCTTAGCCCTTGAGCCACCACGGCTTTATTAAGCTATTAGCAAACGTTTATTTTTTACCGCCTTCTAAAAAGGGGGAGGTTTTGATATTAGACGCCTGCTTATGTTTTTTTTAAGAAAACGAACAAAAATAAATAAAATCATTTCCACATAACAGCTGCTGAAGTCGGTAGGTACATAAGATATTGTGTATAGAATCAAAGCTCCACTAGCGGCGACACAAATCCCGGCTTCGTATGTGTGATTTCTGGATCTCGAAAACAGCGCTACCTACTAGGTTGGTTTCAAAATAGGAGGTTCAGATGCCTCGGTGATCAGTAATCGATTGCTGAAAACAGAATTTGAAAATTTAAAACCGTTCTCGAGATAATCGTGGGACAGACGGACAGACATCGTGAAATCAATAAGTGACTTCGCAAGCTTCGCCACTTAATGAAATATGATGTTTAAATGTTAGCAGAGTGATACGTACGGGCGTGCACGTGTAGGAACTTACGGAAATTAAAAAAAAAAGTTCGAATAGAATCACAAAGGTGTGACTCAGCCTAATTTAATATAAACACTATAAAGACAGGAAAGTCCGTGGTAGTTTATGACGTAAATGACGGAAACACTTTGTTCTAACAGACGGACAGACATCGTGAAATCAATAAGTGACTTCGCAAGCTTCGCCACCTTCGCCACTTAATAATATAGAGAGTAATAAAAAACCATGCGTGAGTTTCGTGGAATACTCGGTTGGAACGACGTCCCTATCGTAGTATATTATTATTGATAAACGTATTATATTATTGATTAACAAACACAAATAAATGAATTACTAGCGGCTATTAAAATGAAGCGTCATTTAATTGCGATTCATTGCAAGAGAGTTAGATTAGTCCATCTCGCTTCCTTATAGCCGGAAAAATCTTACACTTTTTCTCGCCTTGATCCCATTCGCCAAATTCGTACCGTCCGATATGGAACTTCGTTCCAAAAATAAAATAGTGAAGATAAATTTTACAAGAAAAAAAAAAACAGGTAATCTGATCGACTTTCATCAATAACTTTTAAACGGCGTTGAGTTCAATAACAAAAATCAATACCGATCCTCTTTAGAACATATGGAATCTTATTGTTGAACGTCGTCCTCGTGAAGCGTCATCTATACAAATAAATAAAATTGAAGTGTCTGTTTGTAATGTCAAAATTACAGCTTTTTACTAAATGCATATTATGAAAGTATATACGGTACTAATAACAAAAACACAATTTTTAAAGTTCTTGTCTGTCTGTCTGTCTGTTTGTTCCGGCTAATCTCCGAAACGGCTGGACCGATTTTGACGGGATTTTCACTGGCAGATAGCTGATGTCATAAGGAGTAACTTAGGCTACTTTTATTTTAGTAAAATAATTAGGGTTCCGCGCAAAAAAATTAAAACCCCCAAATAACACGCGGGCGAAGTCGCGTGGAACAGCTAGTTTGAAATAAAATAATATTTCTTTCATGGCAAGATAAGAAAAAGTACGAGGGAGATGAATGTTATTCTATCTCGCTCGCACTTTAGAAAGCGCATTATGACGGAAAAATCTGACGAGAAAAAGTGTAAGATTTTTCGGTCACGACCCCTTTTGACGTAGTGTAGACGGCCTTGGCGGCTATAAGGAAACGGGATGGAATAATATCCATCTCCCTTGCACTTTTTAATTAATTATTTTATTTTAAATGACGCTTCATTTTAATAGACGCTAGTAATTAATTTATTTGTATTTGTTAATCAATAATATAATACGTTTATCAAATATACAATAATATGCTACGAAAAGAACTCGTTCCAACCGAGTGTTTCACTTACGCGTGATTTCTTTTTATGATTTTGTGTTGTTGTCAGGAAGATGCTGCTGCCCATCACCTGTTTCAATTTCCCACTGTCGTCTCTTACGACACCCACGGGATGATATGGGGCAGTGGATATTATTAGTTATAGCTGTTCCCCGCGACTTCGCCCGCGTGTTATTTGGGGTTTTAATTTTTTTGCGCGGAGCCCTAATTCTTTTTCTAAAATAAAAGCAACCTAAGTTACTCCTTGTGACATCAGCTATCTGCCAGTGAAAATCCCGTCAAAATCGGTTCAGCCGTTTCGGAGATTAATCGGAACAAACAGACAGACAGACGGACAGACAAAAACTTTAAAAATTGTATTTTTGTTATTAGTACCATATATACTTTCATATGCATTTAGTAAAAAACTGTAATTTTGACATTACAAACAGACACTTCAATTTTATTTATTTGTATAGATGTATAGATTACCCCGCCGCTACACGGCACTTACTTTTTCAGCTTTCACTTTTTGTTAAAAGTTAAACATTTTGACCCTTTTGAGTGGACTAAGGAATAATGCAAACAACTGAAATGCGTCTAACAAATTATTACAAAATTTCATTTACTATTTTCCCATTCTTAAGTGTAAATTTTTTTCTCCTAAGTTATATGGGACCACTCCTGGAGTATAACCTATTTAACAAAAAAATATAGTTCAAGAAGGAAGATAGATTATAGTAGGTAACAGGTAACACACATAAAAAATACATTAATGTCGAATTAGTACCTACCTTCTCTTTTTTTTTAAGCTAACAAAGTATTATCAGTATTTTTGTGATTCAATCTTTAAACAGGAACCACGTGACTGTCATCGCTCATCACAAATAGACCAAATTCCGTTTATGTGACGAAACGTATTTTTATTATAATACACATTCTCGAGATATTTTGGGCTGGTGGATAAACAGCTTTAATTGGCTACACAACATGTGGGTCTGTTCCAAACGTGACGTCTCCTTTATACATTATTGCTTTAGGGCAGTGACACACCTTTGCGTATCATAATACGGCCCCAAGCTCTTAAAAATTAAATCTCGCTATTTTAGATTATTATTTAGTATATGATGCAACTATTATTAAAGCAGTAAAGTACTATTTTCAGTGCTGGGCAAAAATCTCGATGAGTTATCGTCTGCAACGCATTAAAACCCGTCGTATGTTCAGTGGCATTCCTTGGGCGAGGCCTATGTTCCGGTGTGGACTTGTGAATGGCTGTAATGATGATGATGATGATGATGATTAATTCTTCTTTTTGGATTTGTCGTAATGCTTAGTTCGCAAATTTGAGGTCACAGTATTAGACGTCACAGTACTTCTGAAGCTGCTTCCCGTCGCTGGTTTGGGTTGTTGTAGAAAAGTTAATAATAATAATAATAATAATAATATTTTATTTGCATAAAACATGGTATATAATAGATTTTACAAAACTTTTCATATCAGCATGTTTTGCTACGGTTATTCATAGCATGCAAATTTTTTTTTTTTTTACATTAATATTTTTGGCTACAAAAATCCTTAACACTATAGAAATTACAATTATTTAGCCACTGATATAGTTTTAATTTAAATGATCTTGTATTTAATATTTTTAAGTAATTAGGTATCTTATTATATAACTGAACACACATAAATAAACAACTTTTATTATATTTTCTTATTCTAGGATTATCGTTTAGTATAAGTCTATATGGATCTCGATGACTGCGGGGATTTACATCATCTATCGTTGTAAACAACGTTTTGTGCTTCTGTACAAACATACATACTTCATAGATGTAAAGTGATGGTAGTGGTAATAAGCCAAGTTTTTTAAACACTGGTCGACACGATTCATTCGGTTTTAGCCCACATATAGCTCTAATGCATTTTTTTTGCGCGACAAATGCTTTATTTTGATCAGTGCTGTTGCCCCACATTATAAGACCATACCGCAGTAAAGATTCTACGTATGCATGGTAGGACATGACAGCGGTTTTTATGTTTGTTATGTTTTTTATTTGTTTAAGTGCATACACGAATTTATTTATTTTGATAGAGACATCATTTACATGTGGTTTCCAATTTATATCGTCATCTATAATTAAACCTAAAAATTTTGTATGACTAGCTCCTTTTATTTTTGGAATGTTAAGTTTAAGATTATGTTTATTATTAGTGCATTTATTAAATTGTATATATAAAGATTTGTCTAAATTAATTTTTAAATTATGTATGTCAACCCAATTTATTAAAGTATCTATTGTATTATTCATGTCAGCTTCGTGGTCACTCATATTATTAATTTTTTTATTGGAAGTCACGATTATGGAAATGTCATCAGCAAATAGAATACATTTATGCTTCGTCATATTGACAATGTCATTTAAGTACAATAAAAACAGAATTGGACCGAGAACACTTCCCTGTGGAACGCCATATTTATTGTTTCGGTATTCGGACGAGTACGTTATTATGTCCCCATTTACATCTGCTTTAGTAACAATAACACATTGTTGCCTATTATAAAGATATGATGTAATCCATTGAAGTGGTGGTCCTCTAATTCCAATTTTTTCCAATTTCTGTAACAATAGGTCATGTGAAACTAGGTCAAAGGCTTTAGATAGGTCAAAAAATAGTCCCGTGGTAAAATTATTATTATTGATATTTGAAAGTACTATTTTTATGAGTGAAAAAATTGCCAAAGTTGTAGATTTATCTTTTTGAAAGCCGTACTGTTCGTTTGATATAATGTGATATTTATTACAAAATTCAAGAAGTCTTTTATACATGCATTTTTCATATATTTTTGATATAACGGATATTAGGGTTATAGGTCGATAATTATTAATATCACATTTCTCTCCTTTTTTAAACAGTGGCTTAACTATTGATAGTTTTAATGCATCTGGAAAGATTCCACAAGAAAATGAAAAATTAATTAAATATGTCAAGATTTCAATTAATTCCATTATACATTTTTTAATTATTTTTGTGTTTATGTCATCGTAGCCTTCAGAGCTAGTATTTTTTAATAGCATTATTTCCCTTGTAACCTCATTTTCAGACATAGGTCTAAGAAACATAGAGTTGATATTCGCGCTGTTAATAGTTACATTTTTCGCTGTAGTGTGTGTTGTTGATTCACAGGTCAAATCAATAAAATGATTGTTAAAAGCAGAAGCTATATCTACAGGATTCGTAAGAACTTTATTATTAGTTATAATTTTTTCTATATTTTTCTTGTCATATGGGTTACATATTTCGTTTTTGATAATGGTCCATGTTGCTTTACATTTGTTATCATTTTTATTTATAAACTTAATATTAGCATTCTTTTTTAAGTTAAACACACATTTTTTTAAGAGCTTAGAATATGATAGGTAACGTATTCTGTTGGCATTACTTTTATTTTTATAATATTTAAATCTTAACATTCGTTTTGCTTTACAACTTATTTTGAGGCCTTTGCTCATCCAATTTTGTTTTTTATTTTGTAAATTTATTTTGATTCGTTGTTTTGGAAAACAAAGATAGTAGAAAAGGCAAAATAATTCATGAAATCGGCTGAATGCTGTGTTAGCATCATTTTCCATGTATGCCTCCGACCATGACAAATTTTTTAGGCATTCTTTAAACTTCCTAATGTTATCTAAGTTATAGTCTCTCTTGTAAACATAATATATAGCATGTTTTTGTGGCTCACATTTTATAGGAAAGCTTAACAACTGTGCTGTGTCATGATCGGAAAGATGCAGTGGTAGCAATGTTGCAGTCGCATTTTGAATGTTACTTAATATATGATCGATACAAGATGATCTACGTGTAGGAACATTGAAATGTATTTTCAAGTTATAATTATAAGACAAATCTTGTAAATAGTTTGTGATTTTGCCTTTTTTTAATGTGTTTATATTAAAATCTCCAGCTATAACTATATGTACTTTAGATTTGTATTTTACAGTTAAGTCATGCAAAAGTGTGTTCAACTTAAATAAGAACTGTGTTGGGTCGGATTGGGGAGTTCTGTAGAGACAAATAGTAATTAATTTAATATGTATGATTTCTATGCCGCATGCCTCGAACGTATTCTGGGTAGCATAATTTTTTATGAACGATAATTCATTGAACATTATACCCTTTTTAACTAAAATACATGTTCCACCTCTTTGTTTTTCTCTGCAGAAGTTGGCGGCCATGTCATACCCACATATTCTTACATAACTCTCAAAACCTTTTTTTATGAAAGTTTCGGAAAGACATATTACATCCGGGTCATTATTTTTAGCTCTTAACTCCTCTATAGTTACGTCTATTAAATCTTGCTTTGGTAAAACACTAGCAATGTTTTGGTGAAAAATTCTAAAATGACGAGTGTAAATTAAATTTTTATGGTCGAAAAAATTTATCGTTCTTTTTTATTACCGGAAAATAATAGGGCATGGTCCCTTTCTTATAAATAACAGGAGGTTTTGAGTGCGCGTCAGTTTTTTTTTTAAAGTAGAAGGGAATTGTTCCTTTTTTTGGTTTATTTATGGTGTTACTTAATTTAAAACTTGGCCTATTACTCGCTATTCGTTTACTAATTTCACTAGGATTTAAATATTTTTCTTCGTAGTCACTATAGTCAATAGCATAATTTATTGATTTACAAATGTCGAAGCGATTAGAATATTTTTTACAATCTATAAACTTACAATTTTTATATCTTTCGCAAATATTTTTAATACGATAGTTTAAATTATTAACATTTATGTACCTATTTTTAATAACATTTAGTACAATTATTGTATTTTTACTAAAAGTAACTATTATAGCTTGTAATTGTGACAAAACTTGTTTTATATTATGATCGTTTTCTCCTAAACATATGACTAACTTATCATGCGATTTTAGTTCCATGTTGTGGCAATTTTTTATTACTTCGTTACTTGGTGCATAGGGTTTCGTTTCACCAATAACTCCATAATGTTCATATTGTGTGTCTGATCTTGAGTGTGATATAGCTGCGGATAGGCCAACGCAATGTTGAGAACCGATGATGTAAATTATTTTTTCATGGCTGTTATTTTGCTGTCTCATCATAGGTTTTGAGGTCTTGCTCCATTTATCCTTTGTTTCATAGTCAATATTTTGTGTCAGATTTGTTATTTTTTTATTGAGAGATGCGATCTCTTTTTCTGCATCTTTTAATTCTTGTTGCAAGTTGGTAATTTTTTGTTGAAGGCTTGATATCGTCGAATTAGGGTGGGGATAGGTATATGATGTGACTGTCGGTGAAGATGGCACGGAAGATAGACTATGAAGTAGCAAAGGGTGTCTCTTCTTCTTAGTTGTATTGCCTGATTGAGGACTGTCAATTTTTGTGGGAGAATAGCATAGCGATTTTAGTATTTTAATTTCTGAGGTTAACTTATTTATCTGTCTGTGAAGATCGTTATTTTCTAATATTATGTTTTCTAACTCATTTTGAGTACTACGAAGGTTACAGGTTAACTGAGATATTGTAGATTTCATTTCTGAGATTGACGTTGTCTCAGACATTGTGCCGTCTACACTCTTTGACAATTTACTAGGCGTTGAAAATGATACATCAGATATATTATAGTCCGTGAGTACGTGCGAGTCTAATGTGTAAGACGTATCCTTCTCCGATACCTGCAAAGATTCAATACATTGCAATTTCTCTGTATTACATGATTCTTCTAGGGATGTACATTGTCCAGGGAGATTTTGTTTTTTTCTCACTGTGATATTAGTTATATCGCTATTCACGTCTTTTTTATTTTTTATACATGTTTTGCATCGCCATTTCTTTTTTCTTTCTTGATCCATTAGGCGGTATGTTTTTTCCGGGTAGCCATCACAGTCTAAATCATACCTATTTTTACATAATGAACATATTGCAGTTTTCTTTATATCAACTAAGTTTTTGCATTTATAACATGTTAGACAGTGGTAGAGCCACGCGGCAGCTTTTGCTGTCGCACGGATGGGCCGGCTCGAACCGGGGTGGTACCACGACCTCACAGAATACCAGCGTGAAGTAGAGGTTTACCTCTGCGTTTCGCTTGGTGAGTGCAGGTGGCCGGAGGCCCTTTTTACTGGAAATGAGGCATTCCATCTTAGTCCTCACGGGTGGCAACGCATCTGCATTTTGATTCGCAAACGAGGATAGATGTAGATGTCTATGGGCCGCAGCAACCACTTACCATCAGGTGGACTGTGTGCTCGTTTGTCACCCTTATCCTATAAAAAAAAAAAAAAAAATGTTACTACTACCGGCATCTTGTGGCCGCTATTAGTAGTTTTCACATTGAATTTAGATGCCATGTTATTGAATATTATGTGCAAATCGACTACACTTTACTAGATGGCACTGTTATGATTAATGTTATGATGTATTTTTCATGTAGATTTTTTCAAATTTTCGAGTCGGTTAACGGTCTTACATAAAAATATTTTATGAAATTTTTGATTTGTGCAATTAAATATTGATAAATATGAGTGATAAGGTATAAATAAGGTAAAAAATAAACTCACGACACTATTCAATTGTTACAATCACTAAGTTTTTATTAGTTCACTAGTTTTTACACTTCACTTTAAAATGTTTGATTATGCAATTAATCTTACAGTTTTTGCACTGATAACATTATATAGTATATATTAGCACCAAATATACTGAATCATAACAAATATCCGGTTACTATCACGATAAGACTATTTATTTACTATTTTTATTTACGAGCTCGATGTTTACGGTGTCACTAGCGACATCTGACTTCAAGTTTTATTCAATATGGATGATATATAGATTATATATTGAAAGTTACTTTTGTGTTTTTATTTACCAATGGTTCTTAAAATACCTTTGTCCTAGGAAGAACTAGCAAGAAACCCGGCGCTACTATTTTACAAATGAGAAATAGCTACTGTATTCAATTTTAGTGTAAGGAAATTTGCGCTCCCCGCGCTGTAAAAGAAGTTACACTCCAGTAAATGCGCACCTTTCAGATAAAAAATAATTGGCCTAAATGCAAATTCTTTTTTCAACTTGTTGAGTCATGCAGTTAAAAATTATGTGTTTTTAAAACTTGTTTGTAAGCTCGTAAGCAGTTAGTAAATGAAAGAAAAGAAGTCTCAAATTATTACATTACCTCGACTTGGCCGACTGTATGTTTTTTTTTAATGTGTGTTATACCTCATAACTTTGTCCTATGAAAACCGATTTTCATGATTTTTTTTATTGAAAGCTGGTGCTTCGCATGTGGTCCCATATAATTTTGATCAAGGTCTGACCAGTAGTTGTAGAGTTATCTTTAATAATTTATATTGAAGTCGTGTGTACAAAATGTTAATTTTACCACTTGTTCTATAACTTATTGCCATTACCAAGAGGGCGATGGCTGCACCATGTGTCATACTTGAAAAAACCTAATCTATACAAATAAATAAAATTGAAGTGTCTGTTTGTAATGTCAAAATTACAGTAATTTACTAAATGCATATGAAAGTAAATACGGTACCTATAACTGAAATACAATTTTTAAAATTTTTGTCTGTCTGTCTGTCTGTCTGTTTGTTCCGGGTAATCTCCGAAACGGCTGGACCGATTTTGACGGGACTTTCACTGGCAGATAGCTGATTTCACAAGGAGTAACTTAGGCTACTTTCATTTTAGAAAAAGAATTAGGGTTCCGCGCAAAAAGATAAAAACCCTAACACGCGAGCGAAGTCGCGGGGAACAGCTAGTATAACCTATATTACTAATATTTTTGATAGATTGGTTAGAACAAAGTGTTTCCGTCATTTACGTCATAAACTACCACGGACTTTCCTGTCTTTATAGTGTTTATATTAAATTAGGCTGAGTCACACCTTTGTGATTCTATTCGAACTTTTTTTTTTAATTTCCGTAAGTTCCTACACGTGCACGCCCGTACGTATCACTCTGCTAACATTTAAACATCATATTTTATTAAGTGGCGAAGCTTGCGAAGTTACTTATTGATTTCACGATGTCTGTCCGTCTGTCCGTCTGTTCCACGATTATCTCGAGAACGGTTTTGAATTTTCAAATTCTGTTTTCAGCAATCGATTACTGATCACCCAGGCATCTGAACCTCCTATTTTGAAACTGATTGCTCAACGGCAACCGTTAGAAATCGCTACAAAGCTGATTGCTTCGCCACTTTGCTATGCTGTTAGCTTGCTAGGTTTATTTTACTTGCGTTTCGAAATTGAAGACTACGTGCTAATTAACTCCTTTCGATTTAAAATTACATAATTTGACACACAAATCGTTAACCAACTATTTATTTTTTATCGCGTTTTTATTTACTCGCATTCGTGTATGTACTAGATGTGCTAGAGACTTGTAATCTATACATATAATAAAACTGTAAATAGCAGATGTCTGTACATTTTATATTTTTGTAATAAAAGTGATTGAGGGGTACTAAAAATAAGTAATTAAATACATTTCTACCATTTTTAGAATTTTCTGTCTGTCTGTCTGTCTGTCTGTCTGTCTGTTTGTTTGTTAACGTATCACGTATAAAGTACTAATTTATATCATAAGAATTGTTAAGGAAATTATAAAGTGTATCTTCGGGTTACATTTAGTCTTTATTTCATTAAAATCAGTTCATTCCATCAAAAGTTATGATAAATATTCTGAAGTATGGGTAGGGAAGTATAGGTACGAATTTGCTCAACGGTGGCTTTGTTTGAGTCATCAAGTGCATTTTAAACTAATATCATATCATAAATCATAGTTAAATTATGTAAAATAATGATATAATTATGTATATCTAATACGCAGTAAACAAAAGTATTAAAGAACGTATTAAATATAATAAAACTGTAAATAGCAGATGTCTGTACATTTTATATTTTTGTAATAAAAGTGATTGAGGGGTACTAAAAATAAGTAATTAAATACATTTCTACCATTTTTAGAATTTTCTGTCTGTCTGTCTGTCTGTCTGTCTGTCTGTTTGTTTGTTAACGTATCACGTATAAAGTACTAATTTATATCATAAGAATTGTTAAGGAAATTATAAAGTGTATCTTCGGGTTACATTTAGTCTTTATTTCATTAAAATCAGTTCATTCCATCAAAAGTTATGATAAATATTCTGAAGTATGGGTAGGGAAGTATAGGTACGAATTTGCTCAACGGTGGCTTTGTTTGAGTCATCAAGTGCATTTTAAACTAATATCATATCATAAATCATAGTTAAATTATGTAAAATAATGATATAATTATGTATATCTAATACGCAGTAAACAAAAGTATTAAAGAACGTATTAAATATATTATACAAAAATATATTAACCTTATTAACTAAATCTGAAGCACAATAGTTAACCCATTTCTTCGATAGATGGTGGTGTGGCATAAATGTGATACAAAAAGGCAGGTTAAAATTAATTCCTGTAGTTGAGTTTCATATTTGCTTCTAACCTTTATATTAATGACACGCTGCCCTACTGCGTGTTGACAATCTCATTTATTTTTTATTTTTTTACCGCCGAGTACTCTATGTGGTAAATCAAATTTTAAGAGCTATTAACAATTTCATTTTTCGGCGAGGATCAAACTTTCTTTTTTGCTTACTATGCAGGCACTGATTTATAAGTTCTTTTATGTTTTTTATTGTATCAATCGTGTGAATTAATCTCTTATTTTTAGAATTGATGTTAACAGCGCCATCTCTCTTAAGTCTATACATATAATAAAAATGGTAATAACATGTTATGTCTGTTTCTGAATATTGTATAGTATATTAATTTGCGACTAAAATCATTATTGGGACTGTAAATCATTAAATAAGTACATTTTTATAATTTTTAGAATTGTACTATCTGACGGTCTGTCTGTTTGTTTATGGACGCATGACGTTTTGAGTAAACATCTTTTTTTTTCAATGAAATCCTTAAGAAAATCATAAAGCGTATTATCAAGTTCATTTAATCTTTGTTTTATTGAAATTGGTTAATTCTATCGAAAGTCATGATTATTATTTTGAAATGTAGGTTCGAATTTGTTTAATGGCGCCACAAAATCCCAAAAATAGTAATAAAAAGATTCGTGTGTAAAAAAAAACGTTCTATTATAATATATTTCGTATCGTTCTATTATAGTACTTAAAACGCAGTAAAAATATGTTTTCCTTAAATTAAAAAAGGATGTTTTCTCACAAAGAACGTAATAGATGGCGTTGTACAAATTACAACCTTTTCTGAATTGCGGTGTTAAGATTTTTCGCAGGTGAATCGTATTGAGACTCACTGTAATAATTTATGTCCATGAGCCTGACGAAGCTGCAAGCCTGTAAGGTATATATACAGAGGTATTGAAATATTTAATTATTCAACAAAACTCGACTAAAACTAAAAGTAGCAAAATTGCAATAAATGTCGTGATGGTGATATTGTTTTATAGCCAGAATCACTCTAATACCAAATAACTTTTTTGTGAATCGTATTGAGACTCACTGTAATAATTTATGTCCATGAGCCTGACGAAGCTGCAAGCCTGTAAGGTATATATATATACAGAGGTATTGAAATATTTAATTATTCAACAAAACTCGACTAAAACTAAAAGTAGCAAAATTGCAATAAATGTCGTGATGGTGATATTGTTTTATAGCCAGAATCACTCTAATACCAAATAACTTTTTTTTCAGTTTTAAGTAAAGTAAAGTTGCAGCCTATTTACGTCCCACTGCTGGGCACAGGCCTCCTCTCATTTCTGAGAGGGTTTTAGGGCAAGGAAATGTCCACCGCGCTGCCCCAATACGTGTTGGCGAACTTCACATGTCATCGAAATATTATTTTTTATTTCTCAAACATGCAGGTTTCCTCACGATTTTTTCCTTCACCGCCGAGCACGTGGTAAATCAGCACTTAAAATTGCAATTGACAATTTCATTGGTGCCGGCGGGGATCGAACCCGGGTTGCTCGAGTACTGTGAAGCTTACAGCGAGCGCTAACCATCTGAGCTACCACGGCTCAGGCTTCAGTTTTAAGATAGGGATAATAACATCGATGTTGGCATCGCTAGCTCAACATCGATGTTCGATGTTTAGGCCACTCAAAACATCAATGTTGACCATTATCGATGGTTTTTTGTATATGTGTAGATAGTTACACATTGTTTTAAAATTATGTGGGTATACACAGCAAGGAAAAAGTAACAATTAACTTGAATATCAATTTACGTAGAATAGTTATTATGCGACAACCGACAACGACACTACAAAATAAAGCGAATCAGTGACCATTGTGACATTACAGGAGACACTTGACAATTAAGTTTGACTCACCACACTGACATTTTTTTAGATTAACGATGCGTTCAGAAATTCTGAATTATTCAAAATTTTTAATCTTCAGAGCAGATGCAAGATTTAGTTGATATTGATTTCGCGAGTTCGCATTGTTTGCAAGTTCCCAATTATCGATTATGGGTTCATTGACGTCGATGTTTCGATGTTTCGATGTTTGAAATATGTCAACATCGATGTTAAAACATCGAAGTTTTAATTTTTAACATCGATGATCATCTAACATCCCTATTTTAAGTGTGTTTCCCACTCAGCGTGTGTTATGCGACGATCGTAAATAAAGCGCAAGGTCAAACTTTACGCGTCAGTACTGATTGTTTTGCACATGGCCAGCTCTATATTGCTTTTTCTCGCGTAAGTAGTCCCCGTAACCTTTTTCTGTACGCCCCGGCTAAGTCTACTTCTATCGTCGTTTACACAGAAGCTCTATCATAAACGACTTAGAACTTTGAGAATATCGATTTATTTTGTTACCACTTATTCATAGAGTAATGATATAAATCGGTTAATATTCTCTTACCCTAAACGTCAAATTCTTTAAGTAAAACCTATATTCGCGAGCTACGCCGCGGGCACAGCTAGTTTTGAATATAGCTCAGAATCCGACTGTAAGAAAATGAAGAAAAAAATATTTCGCCTTAAAAACGTGGTATATTAAAAATGTTGGTACCTATATAAAAGTAAAGTAAAGTTGCAGCCTATTTACGTCCCACTGCTGGGCACAGGCCTCCTCTCATTTCTGAGAGGGTTTTATGGCAAGGAAATGTCCGCCGCGCTGCCCCAATGCGTGTTGGCTAACTTCACATGTCTTCGAAATATTTTTTTTTCTTATTTCTCAGACATGCAGGTTTCCTCACGATGTTTTCCTTCACCGCCGAGCACGTGGTAAATCAGCACTTAAAATTGCAATTAACAATTTCATTAGTGCCGGCGGCGATCGAACCCGGGTTGCTCGAGTAATGTGAAGCTTACAGCGAGCGCTAACCATCTGAGCTACCACGGCTCTCGGTACCTACATGAAATTATTTAAAATTTAAATCTCTAATTTAGTTTAGTATCAGTTTAATTTTTTATACCCTTCGCATTTTTTGGTCAATGAATAAATATTTTTATTTTGGGGTATCTATAAAGTTTTCTCATCTGGTTGGGCAGTATAAATATATAATGTAAGGTATTTGTTAATTATTGTAACGTCACCGCTCAGTCCGCCATTAAAGCCGTTACGAGAAAGACATCTTTCATTCAATCCCAAGATATTGCATTGGCGACGAGAGAAAAAAAAAAGAAAAATAAATATATATCGTAAAAGTTCGCGTGTGTATAAGCTAACCGGCCTAAACCATGTCGATTGGTAAAATATCGGAATTTAAAGTGGCCACAGACAATTGGAAACTATATGTGGAAAGGCTCGAACAATTCTTTGTTGTGAACAAAATATCAAGTGAGCTACATGTACCTACATTAATCACGGTTATGGGGGCGGAGAGTTATGAACTACTCGTGAGTTTGTGTACCCCGGAAAAACCCACATCAAAAACGTTTTTAGAGCTAACAAAAATTTTGGAAAATTACCTTCAACCAAAACCCAGCGAGCTGGCTGAAAGATTTAAATTCCGACAAAGAAAACAAAGGGACGGTGAAAGTATATCAGAATATGTAACGGACCTAAAGAAAATGTCGAAAACTTGCGAGTTTGGTAGCTGGTTGCAAGAAAGTTTGCGCGATCAGTTCGTATGCGGTATCAGTAGTGAAACAATTCGGCAGAGATTATTTGCCGAAAGCAAACTAGACTTTGGCAAGGCTTATCAATTAGCCGTGAGTATGGAGGCGGCGGAGAAGGATGCAGCCAGCGTCGATGTGCATCCGAAAATATCTGGAGACTCGAGCGCATCCACAAACTGCTACGCGATGGTCAGTACAAGACGGCCCGGGCGCGCGATCGGTTGTGACGGCGAGCGGCGCGCGGGCAGTAAGGGCGAGGTCAGGATGCGTGGCAGAGCATCCAGGATAGCAGCAGCAACGCCCACCGGGCCGAGGGTATCAACATCGGTGCTGGATGATCGACGACGACACCAGCGCGAGTGTCGCGCGTGCGGTAATGCACACGATGTAGTGACCTGCAAGTTTGCTCGCTACGTGTGTCGAGTGTGCAATAAACAAGGGCATTTACAAAGGATGTGTCCTTATCTAGCAGGACAACACAGCCTCAACGTGGTACAGAGTGAGACTGACAGTTTATTAAACAGTGAAGGAAGTGACGAGGTAATGGTTTGCATTAATCAACTAAGCGTTAGTCATTACAAACCATTGTTTATATCATTAACAGTACACGGTAGGGATGTTCAAATGGAATGTGATACAGGCAGTGCCGTTTCATGTATTAGCTACGAGTTATATAAACAACAATTCAGTAACCTAAAACTGAATATGTGTCCTTTGTTGCTAAGGTACTATACGGGTGAACAAGTGAAACCTGTAGGTGTGATAAGGCCTTTAGTAAAGTACAAAGATAAAGAAAAGCATCTCGATTTATATGTTATTAAAAATGGTAAAAGTATATTGTTAGGCAGACAATGGTTGGCAGAACTCAATATACAGTTACCCCCATTTGGAAGCTTAAACTGTTTATCGAATGATGTTTTTAACTTAAACGATTTCAGTTCCAGATATTGTAAGGTGTTCGCGGACGGCCTGGGACGGTTCACTGGGCCGCCGGTGAGCATCCGTGTGCGGGAGGGAGCGCAGCCCGTGTTCATGCGAGCACGTCCGCTGGCTTATGCGTTGCGTGCACCCGTGGAGCGCGCACTCGAGCAGCTGGTGGCGGACGGTATTCTCACACCCGTCGACCGCTCCGACTGGGCGACTCCCATTGTGCCCGTAGTGAAAAAAGACGGTAACATTAGGATTTGCGCCGATTATAAGTTAACTTTAAATAAAGTTATAGAAGTCGACCGTTATCCTTTGCCTAGAGTAGAAGACTTACTGGTACGTTTACAAGGGGGGCAGAGGTTCAGTAAAATTGACCTTTCGCAAGCTTACGCACAATTTGTACTTGACGAATCTGCCAAATATACGGTGATCAACACACATAAAGGTTTGTTTAGGTATAACCGCTTAGTATACGGCTTATCATCAAGCCCTGGCATTTTTCAAAAACATTTAGAGCAATTATTTAATCTACCGTATGTAGGCGTATTTTTGGACGATATAATTATTACAGGGCGCAACACAGAGGAGCATATTAGTAATTTACATAAAGTATTTGACCGTTTGCAGTCGTACGGACTTCGAGTTAAAAAGGAAAAGTGTGTATTTTTTGCTGAATCAGTCAATTACTTAGGTTATGTAATTAGTAAGGATGGTATTCACACTTGTCCGGATAAGATTAAGGCAATAGTAGACACTCCCGTTCCTACGAACGTGTCTGAGTTAAGGGCCTATATAGGAATGATAATGTATTATGCAAAATTCGTAAAAAATATCAGCACTATTCTCGCACCCTTATATAATTTATTGCGTACGGGAATAAAATTTGATTGGTGTGACGATTGTCAAAGAGCCTTTAAAAAGGTAAAAGAACTATTGAGTTCTAGTAAAATTCTAATGCATTACTCTAGCGATTTGCCTATTGTGCTGACGTGTGATGCGAGTAGCGTGGGTGTAGGTGCAGTGATCTCGCACCTGACGCCAGAGGGCGAGCGGCCGGTGGCGTATGCGTCGCGCTCGCTCACGGCTGCAGAGCGAGCCTACTCGCAGATCGATCGGGAGGCGCTCGCTATTGTGTTCGGTGTAAGAAAATATCATCAGTATCTTTATGGGCGAAAATTCATATTGCGTACGGACCATAAACCGTTAACACACATATTCGGTAAAAAAACGGGAATACCGGTTATGGCCGCTTCACGTATCCAACGTTGGGCCGTACTTTTATCTGGTTACGACTACAATATCGAATACGTAACGTCTAATAAAAATTGCGCCGACGGTTTATCAAGATTACCAATTTCTTCTAATAATAAAAAAACGATAAATAGAGAAATTACTTATATTAACTTCGTTGAAAATTTTTTACCGGTTACTAATGAGGATGTTACGAAGGCGACTTCAAAGGATATTATTCTTAGTAGAATTTTCGCCTATATCAAATCGGGTTGGCCGACAGTTTGCCCTGGTGAAGAGGTTAAACCTTATTTTGTTAGGCGCAATGAACTATATTTAGATAACGGGTCGATTATGTGGGGGTATAGAATGGTAATACCTTCATATTTACGTCCAATTATTTTAAAACAACTACACAGCAGCCACATGGGTATTGTGAAAACTAAGGGGCTGGCACGGAGTTATGTGTGGTGGCCGAACATCGATGCGGATGTGGAAGCGCTATGCCGAAGCTGCGAGACCTGCGCCTCTGAGGCGGACGCCCCGCCGCGCGCGCCTCCTAACCCCTGGCCCTACTTGCCTCCCTGGTCTAGAGTTCACATAGACTTCCTAGGACCGTATAAAGGTAAAACTTATTTAGTTTTAATAGATTCGAGCTCGAAATGGCTTGAAATTATTGAAGTAGCGCGAACGAATGCGACTTCCATTGTTAAGGTGCTGAGGTCAATATTTGCAAGATTCGGTTTGCCCTTAGAACTAGTGTCTGACCAGGGACCGCCTTTCACAAGTATTGAATTTAAAAGTTTTTTGAAAAATAATGGCATTCAGCAAAGGTTTTCACCGGCGTACCACCCTGCATCTAATGGGGCAGCGGAAAATGCTGTTAAGCTGTGTAAGAGGGCAATTAAAAAGGCTTATAGGGATGACGTAGATATTGATACCGCCCTACAAACCTTTTTACTAAGCTATCGCAACAGTAAGCAAAGCACCACGGGTGAGAGCCCAGCGATGCTGCTGCAGCGACGTTCCTTGCGTTCACGGTTGGATTTACTTCGCGGTGGGTACGTGATGCAAGCGCGTGTGCTCGATGCTCAGCAGCGTCAAGTCGAATATGCGGGTGGTGTTCCGCGTAATTTCTCTTTGGGAGACACCGTCTGGAGTAGGGACTACGGCACCCGGGATAAATGGGTCAAGGGCACGGTAGCCCAGAAAGAAGGTTCTGGAAGATACGTTCTCGACAATGGTGACGGTCGACTTATTAAAAGACATATTGATCAAATAAGACGTAGGTCGCGCTTATCCGATGTTACCTGTCCAGATATCACTAATGAGGTCGATGAAAAGGATGAGGATGAGTTTGCAGATGCGTCTTCAGAGTTGCAAACGGAGGTCGCGGTTTCGGCTGGAAAAGATGACGTGGATACCGAGCACGTGGCAGATACGCAATGTCCCAGCGAGACTGTACCAGGCCCCGCCACTCCTCCACAACCACCGCCACCGTCGCGGCCAGTGACCCGTTCCAGGCGAATCCGAAAACCCGTAATTAAATTCCAATGTTAGATTAATGGTATACTTAGTTAAATTATAAGTTTAAAACTAGTTATTAAGTTCATTGCTATATAATTATGTAGATATTTAAGGCTGGAGGTGTAAGGTATTTGTTAATTATTGTAACGTCACCGCTCAGTCCGCCATTAAAGCCGTTACGAGAAAGACATCTTTCATTCAATCCCAAGATATTGCATATAATTGTAAATGAAAATGGTAAACATACATAAATATGAATAAAATAAAATAAATACATAAAAAATACATAAATATATAAAAACCCAACCAGATGGAAGCCCTCGGCAGGGGAGACCAGACGGCCGAGGGTTAGGGGGAAAGGGAAAGAAACCGGCGGACGATGCGGGCGGTATCGAGGAGCACCGCCTTCTGCATTTGAGCCTGGAGCGGTCCGTCACGGAGTCCCAGTCGCCTCAGATGACCCGGGAGGCTGACTGGGATTAACCCGTTCGCAGAAACGACCACAGGAATAATTTCGGTCGGCAGACCACCCCACATGCCGGTAACCTCGTGAGCCAGGTCCAGATATTTTGTCACCTTATCTGTTTCGGCTTTCACAAGGTTCTCGTCATAAGGAATGGTAATGTCGACCAAAAAGATCCTTGACTGTGCCCGGTCCATCAGCACAATATCAGGCTTATTCGCAAGAATAGTCCTGTCTGTGATGATGGCCCGGTCCCAGTAGAGCCTGGCGCGGTCATTTTCGAGCACGGCTTCCGGCAAGTACTTATAATACGGCAGTTTCCGATCCACGAGGCCGTATTTCAGAGCGAGCTCCTGGTGTAGAATCCTGGCTACTAGATTGTGTCTGTGCAAATACTCAGAGTTAGAAAGCGCCGAACAACCGCAGATGACATGCCTAAGTGACTCACCGGGATGGCGACAAGCTCGACAGATGTCGACGGCGCCATCCTTTAGGATGTATCTCCGATAATTGTTGGTCTTCATAGTGATTTCTTATATTTACGCGAACACTACACATTTAAATGAAACTAACTTTACGGATTTTATCGCGTATATTAACTTATTTTACATTCCCGACGTTTCAAGCACTTTACAGCACCCATGGTCACGGGGGGGACTGAGGTGTATGACGTCCCAATGTCATAGTTAACCACGGCTACCTCCAGATTAAAAATTACTAAATACTGCGTAGATCGGAACAAAAATTAATAATTTTTAATCTGGAGGTAGCCGTGGTTAACTATGACATTGGGACGTCATACACCTCAGTCCCCCCCGTGACCATGGGTGCTGTAAAGTGCTTGAAACGTCGGGAATGTAAAATAAGTTAATATACGCGATAAAATCCGTAAAGTTAGTTTCATTTAAATTGTTGGTGTTAATAACCTGATCCTGTATCGCACAGACAAAACCTTCGGTTTCCCCAAAGAGGTCACCGAAACGTAGCCAGTGAAGGGAGGCGACTGTGTCTACGAAAGGCTCATGTAGAGCCTTGTAGAACCTCCCGTGAAGCTCCTTCTCCTTCCATACGGTCTCCCGGTCGGAAACGCACTGTACTGCTGGGTCTTGCCATTGCTCGTTGGCTAAGGATAGAGGGGTCAGTCCTTTATCACAAGAAATAACGTCCCTATAGTATGGATCATCCGCTCTCGTCAGAAAGTAATTACGGAAGCTGCACACTTCGCGATTATGTATGGTAAGCGCGCTCAAAAAGCCGCGCTCAAAAAGCCGCGCCCACCATGCTTCCGTTATCATATTTTTATTATTATTATTATTATTTTAATTATATGCTAAGGCAAAAATTTCCATGTAGTGGTGTATAAGAGAATCCACTATTCCATTTTTTTTATAGAATAAGGGTGACAAACGAGCATACAGTCCACCTGATGGTAAGTGGTTGCTGTAGCCCTTAGACATCTACATCTATCCTCGATTACAAATCAACAATTACAATAGGCTGCATCCAAAGATATGCCTTTGTCTCTTATAAACATATTATCAACTAGCTGACCCGGCAAACTTCATACCGCCTAACAGTCGATTCTTTAATTTTTTATTTTTTTTTAATACTTATTCTGCTATTCGGGACACCGAGTCAGCTAGTAACATAAAAAAAGAAAAAAGAAAGTTGATAAGTCAACAATTACATTATGTCAAAAAATAAAAATTATAAAACACTTAAAATTATTTTAATAGTCACTAAAAATCACAATGAAAATTACAATTTCTGATTTCTTATTATGATACCTACTTATTATATTTCATTGAATTTTTACTTATTCTAAATTAAGTTTCATTTTTATTGTAGTTCTTTATGGTACACGATATATTTGTTTGATTACCTGGCGCGTAAACAAACAGAGCAGATGGCTTTCCAACACGGGAACAGGCAACATACAATTGACCATGCGAGAAACATGGGTTTTCTAGATTAATAACACAAACACTTAATGACTGCCCCTGGGATTTGTTTAGTCATAGCGAAAGCAAGCTGTAGTCGTTTAAACTCGAATGGTACGTCAGTCGGAATCAATATTTATACGATACGATATAATATTTATACGATACTGACGTCACTCCATTGTTTTGCCTTCCCGGAACACCTCCAACTAACACTTAAACTTTATGGTATGGTATTAAAGTTCAAATTGACTTTTAAGTATTATTACGAATCTTTTGTATGGGAATATAGAAAAGTGTTGTTTTTAGACTTTTTCAGGCAATTTTTTAAATTTTTCTCTCCGTAAGAACCATCTTCGTACTCCAAGGAATATTATAAAAAAGAATTATCGAAATCGGTTTAGCTGCTCTCGAGATTTGCGCTTAGCAACACATTCAGCGATTTATTTTTATATATCTATACCATCGATCACTAATAAAATTTTATTAGTGATCGATGATCTATACTAATAATATAATAAAGCGGAAGAGTTTTTTTGTTTTTTTGTTTGTTTAAACGCGCTAATCTCTGGAACTACCAGTCCGATTTGAAAAATTCTTTTTGTATATTATAGCCAGATTCATGTGGAATAGTATAGGCTCTAGCATTAAGCTATATAACTCAGCTAGCCTTAAATATGGATATTTGTTAAGCAAGTCAGAAGAAAAAGCACTCCCGAAATGATTTATCCGCGTACGCTGGTGATATCGTTAGGGATACGTAAATACAATGTTCTAGAAAAATATAGATCTTTATGAGACAAAGGAAAACACGTCCGTACAGTTCAACCATTTATTGCGAGAGAGAGAGAGGTCACAAACTACCTTCCTTATACTAACAATAAGCTGACCCTACATTACACCTCCACCCTTATTCTAAACGTACTTAAACTAATATAAAATAAAGCACATATCACTTAACTAATTTACAACTAATCAAAATCAAATCCATAACGTCGCGGGGCCCTACGAGTTCTAGGCGGGTTGGGGCGCTCCCTCGCCGGGCTCGGAGCCGCGGGCGCCGGCTACGGGGTGGGCGGGGGGCGCGGGGACGTCGCGGCGGGCGCGGACCCGGCCGCGTGACATCAACAGAATCGATTCATCTTGTCAGGATCGGGGTGGATTCCCTCTTTATTCATTACATAACCCAAATATTTCACTTTTTCTACAAAAAATTCACATTTTTCCCTTTTTAATTTCAGACCGTACTCTTTAAATTTATCTAGCACTTTACGTAAAGTATGTATATGGTTTTCGATAGTGTCCGAAGCGATCAAAACGTCATCCAAAAATACTACGACCCCCTCGATATCTTTTAACAAGTTAACCATTATTCTTTGAAAAATTCCCGGACTGGATGCTAAAAACAAGTCTGTTGTACATAAACAAACCGCGATGGGTGTTAATTACTGTGTGCTTTTTGGTATCGTCAAGCTCGATCTGATTGTATGCCTGTGATAAGTCTATTTTGCTGAAAAATTTACTTCCCCCTAATTGCGACAATAAGTCGTCAATTTTAGGCACTGGGTACTTGTCGACAGATAAGACACGATCGAAGGTTACCTTGTAATCCGCGCATATTCGAATAGCTCCATCCGATTTATTGACAATAACGAGAGGAGTCGCCCAGTCCGAGCACTCGACGGTCTTAATGACGCCCGCGCGCAGCATGGCGTCCAGCTCGGCGTCCACGCGCTCCCGCAGCGCGTAGGGCAGCGGCCGCGCGCGGCAGAACACCGGGGCGCGACGAAATATATTGCGAAACTAAGCTAGATTTGTTTCGTTAACGCGTTAAACGCCATGGGCACACATGGGGCACTGGTGACCTCATGTATGTTGCTTTATTACGCATTGGGGGACACCGGTGACCACATGTGAGATCTAAATTTAAAGTGCTTTTTTGCACCACCGGTCACACGTGTCGTTTATTTCGCCTATGTGAGTGACCGGCGCGGCGCTTGAGAGCAATTCTTTGCAGTGGGACACGCCTGCCTAGTAAATTTTAGAAAACAGGTACTAAATTATGAGAAGTTGGGAAAAATACGGTAACAAAAATGTTTCACATAAAATTGGCTTTCTTCTACACAGTTTCTTCTTTGGGTGAATAATATTTTTGGAAAGTTTCGTTCATAATATATATGTAATGGGTCTTGTCTTAGCCATGTGATTTGCTTTATCCGCAGTTTGATTGTCACTAAAATGTAAGTACTGCAGGAGAATCTCAAATCTATTTCGGCTCCTAACGGTGGATGGAAAGGTCTGTCCTAAAATGTTGTCTTTACTCCAGTAGTAAGATATTTTTAGAAGTCTTACAAGACCCATGTATAGGATAAGACCAAAAAACGTTTTATTTCATATTTGTCAGTTGGTTTTGCAAACATGTGATCTTGACTGAGGTTTTTTGTTTCTTGATGTAATCACTGAGAGGCAAACAAATTAGTTTGTACCGCAATCAGTTCAACACATTCGTCAAAAACTAAAAGGCTGTAAAATTCTCCCGGGCCTGTGTTTTTTAATAATTTTTTTAATTTAATATCCGTACCTAAAGCCTCGGAAAAAGTTATTACAGATGGATGTTGGTGTCTTGGCCGTGACCATTTTTTTGAAGTACGATCTGTACTGGTACATAATTTTGAACCGAATCTTTTTCACTCTCGGTGTCATTTGTAATAATCAATCGGCTTCGTCTTTTCGGAATATGTAAATTCTCACTGTCAGAATCGGACAAAATATTGTCCAATTCAATAGGACGTTTATTGGAACATCCTGCAGACGCTTTGTCATCAAGAAAATTAGACTCAAGTTTTGCAATATCGCGCAAGTCTTCTTCTGTAAAAATAAAATCTTCCATATCTATATGCATGTCTTGAAAATCCGAACGGCTTAAAGTCTCCATTATTCAATTAAACACTTGCGAATAACACAACAATGCACTTTAGGACACGTATCAAACTTCAAAAGGACAATAAAGCTACTCACAGAACTTCACCTTGCAAGCGCTAGCGCTTGGCTAGCGCAGTACTGAAGTGAAGTGGTCGGCGGGGTGCCCGGCATGGCGCTGCCGTAACGAAAAATTAAATTTCTACTACACAGCGCCATGGAGTGCACCTGTGACCTCAAACGGTTTTTCTGTTATAACTACGGAACCCAACTTCAGATTAAAATAAAAAAAGTTTTGGGTACTTATCAAATTCAAATACGTCGATTATTACAAAAAAGATTTTTTGTTTACCATGATGACGTTTAACGTGTTAACGATTGACGTTAGCCCGATATAGGCCTATAGCGTGTACGTGTATGGTCTAGCCGTTCTATCTCATTCTAACGTAAGCATATGCTATGCCCTTTTTCTTTTGCATTGCCAATCTAACGTAAGTATGTACTAAATCTATGTTTCAATATCCAAGGTCTGTTAAGCTGGAATGGTCATTTGGGCAAAATCACTTAAAATTTTGCTAAATATTTAGTGCTCATTGAGTGCTAATTTAGTGCTGCAAATTTAAATTTCACGCCAAAATAGCTTGATCAAAAATGGGAAAACTGCTAGCTTTTAATTAAGCTAGCAGTGTTCTACCTATTAAAACGATAACCGCTTAATACAGCACCAAATAGAAGCATCAATAATTTAGTGCTCATTTAGTGATGCCGATGTACGCAAAAATAAATATTGGGAAAATATACTTTTTTTAATATCATAAATTCTGCTACTTTGACATCTTTAGCAGAGTACGTAATGAACAAATTGACATCCAAGTGGATTATCACCTAATTATATGAGATAATAATTTAGTGTTCATTTAGTGCTGCCGATATACGCAAAAACAAAACTTGGGATAATATATTTTTTTAATATCAAAAACTCTGCTACTTTGACATCTTCAGTAGAGTATAACGAAAAAAATTACATCAGAGTGGGCTATCACATAATGATATAAGATAATAAATTAGTGCTCATTTAGTGCTGTCGATATACGGAAAAGGATTTGGGAAATTATTATTTTTAAATACCGTTAACTGCTACTTTGACATCTTTAGCAGAGTATGTGATGATACATTGACATCCAAGTGAGTTATCATCTAATGATGTAGGATAATAATGTAGTGCTCATTGAGTGCTGCCGATATACGTAAAAACAAAACTTGGGAAAATATATTTTTTTTATTTCCATAAACTCTGCTACTTTGACATCTTTAGCAGAGTATGTAATGAAAAAATTGACATCAGAGTGGGCTATCACATAATGATTTAAGATAATAAATTAGTGCTCATTTAGTGCTGTCGATATACGAAAATCGATTTGGGAAATTATTATTTTTAAATACCGTAAACTGCTACTTTGACATCTTTAGCATAGTATGAAATGAACAAATTGACATCCAAGTGGATTATCACCTAATGATATGAGATAATAATTTAGTGCTCATTTAGTGCTGCCGATATACGCAAAAACAAAACTTGGGAAAATATATTTTTTTAATATCAAAAACTCTGCTACTTTGACATCTTCAGTAGAGTATAACGAAAAAAATTACATCAGAGTGGGCTATCACATAATGATATAAGATAATAAATTAGTGTTCATTTAGTGCTGTCGATATACGGAAAAGGATTTGGGAAAATATTATTGTTAAATACCGTTAACTGCTACTTTGACATCTTTAGCAGAGTATGTGATGATACATTGACATCCAAGTGAGTTATCACCTAATGACCTACCACCTATACAGTATATAACCTATACATACGATAATAATTTAGTGCTCATTGAGTGCTGCCGATATACGCAAAAACAAAACTTGGGAAAATATATTTTTTTTTATTTCCATGAACTCTGCTACTTTGACATCTTTAGCAGATTATGTAATGAAAAAATTGACATCAGAGTGGGCTATCACATAATGATATAAGATAATAATTAGTGTTCATTTAGTGCTGTCGATATACGGAAAAGGATTTGGGAAAATATTATTGTTAAATACCGTTAACTGCTACTTTGACATCTTTAGCAGAGTATGTGATGATACATTGACATCCAAGTGAGTTATCACTTAATGACCTACCACCTATACAGTATATAACTTATACATACGATAATAATTTAGTGCTCATTGAGTGCTGCCGATATACGCAAAAACAAAACTTGGGAAAATATATTTTTTTTTATTTCCATGAACTCTGCTACTTTGACATCTTTAGAAGAGTATGTAATGAGAAAATTGACATCAGAGTGGGCTATCACATAATGATATAAGATAATAAATTAGTGCTGTAACATTACATTATTAACTCCCACAAACCCAACTAGATGGCGCTGTACGTAGGTAAATCGCGCCAACAAGATATACTCCGGTTTGCTATATAGGGTCCGAAGCCTGCTTTAGTTTATATAGTTTTCACTAGGAATTCCTAGACTGCAAAATAGCTGCTTCCTCCTGGTGGGACAGTATATTTGAACGTTAAGGAACAACGCGCCTACAGAGGTGGTAAACCTTTTGCTTCCCTCGTGGAACTTAAGGTTGAAAACTGTCTCTAGGAGCGAAGTACAGATAATATTATTGTAATATTGTGTCGCACAATAAAATCGAGTTTTCGTATCTCCGTCTATTATTACTCGCCGTCCGGACTGTCCTCCCGCCTCATTACAATTGACGCCCCACTGGAAGGCCAGACGAACAACGACAGTTCTGCAGAGAACTCCCTGGCACGGCGTTTGATGAGTGAGGAGAGCGATTACGATCTTGTGGACGATTATCATCTAGACCCATGTCTCCAGGATGACGGATAAGAAAGCGATTACACTAACGGATGAGCAATTTGAACGACTGCTTTCCCGTCTGTCACCGCCTTCAACGTCGCGCAGCTCATTCGTCACATGCAGCTATACCTACAATGGTCACAAGTCTAAAGAGGTTGTAGAGGCCTTCTTGACCGCAGTGAATATTTTCAGGCGGAAGGAAGGTATTGATGACAAAACAGCCTTAGAAGAACTCCCTCTATTGCTCAAGGAGGAAGCAGGGATATGGTGGCAGGGAGTAAGCAAGCAAATTACTACCTAGTTAAGTTTCGAAGCACGTCTGCGCGAAAATTTCGCACCTGTTAAAGAATCTTACCTAATCTATTTAGAAATTACTCAAGAAAAACAGAATTTTGGTGTTACCACTGAAGAATTTGTGCGTAGTAAGCGCCTTCTTTTCTCACAACTCCCAGATCCCGCACACCTGGAACAGCAGCAACTATATATTATCTATGGTTTGCTTAGGATAGACATCAGAGATAAGATACCGCTTTCGAATATTAAGAATTTTGATGACTTACTAAAAATGCTCGTACTGTCGAACATCTACTGAATGAAAAAGAAGTATCTGGAACAACTAACAACGAAGAAGCCATATACACGCACAAAAAAAAAGAAATGCAAGTACTGAAAAAATATGGGGCACGTAGTTGAAAACTTCAGGAAAAGGATATTGCACTCTTCAAAGGTTACTGCTCCCACAGCTGATCTTTCAAAGATGGGTTTCTCCAAGGAGGCAAATACACAAGCTCCGTCACCAAGTTTATCAAACTTCAGTTGTTATGGATGTGGAGCTCCTGGTGTTGTTCGCACTAATTGCCCAACGTGCCGCAAGAAAAAGAACCAGTCACTACCTAAAGAGCATACCGCTGTTAGTGCCGTTGATGCTTCAATCGATGCCAGAGACCGGCCTGTGGTTTTTATTGAGGTGGAAGGTATGTCAACCGCGGCCTACATAGATTCTTGTGCGAAATCCAGCGTGGCTTCGTACGACCTATACTGTAAGCTCAAAAAGGAAGAGTATCGGTTTATAGAGGGTTTTGTCAACATAACTTTAGCAGATGGAATAAAAAGGAACCAAGCGGTACTGGTAGCAACTGTGCCTATTAAATTTTAATGGCCGTACCGTACCGACAACAATGCTAGTCTTGCCCAAATCACGCAATGTCCGAACTCTTCTTGGTGTAGGATTCATACAAGACTCCCTGTTGGTTTTAAATTTGCCTCAAGCTACTTACTCTTTCGTGGACGACTCTCACCAAGAATATGAACTTTATGTAGAGAGTTTCGTCAGTTTCGAGAAGAACGTTAAGCTTTCACCAGTCAGAGTGGACATAGATTCATTGCCTAATTTGCCAGAGAGTAGTGCAACTGAGGTAGGATTTATGAGACCTTATAAACTGAGGCCTATTGACATCTCTTCTCCGCCTCCAAAGAAACAGTGCACTCAACTGTTTGATGGTTACTCGCCTGTAATGGATTCACTGTACGCAGATGCCCAAATTAGTCTGATGGAGTACGATCAAAATGGTTTTGAATCAGATCTTTTTCCAGGTACAGGAATCTCCTTAGTGAATGCATCCATGCTAGATGACCTACTCATTCACTCATGGCAACCTGTAAATGGTTTTGAGCACTCAACTAACACTGGTGACCATAAACTAATTTCTGTCTCCCCATATCGGCTCTCACCTCTAAAAAAGGATATTTTGCAAAAAGAGATTACCAAAATGCTTGATGAAGGTATTATCGAACCTTGTACTTCACCTTGGGCAGCACCCGTTGTTATGGTACCCAAAAAGGAAGGAGGCATAAGAGTATGCATAGATTATCGGCAACTTAATGCCATAACAGTTCCAGACACTTATCCGCTACCCAGGATTGATGATTTGTTACACGATGCTAAGCCTACACCTTACATGAGTACCATAGACCTTCGGGCTGGATACTGGCAAATCAGGGTCAAGGAAGCTGATCAGAATAAAACAGCATTTGTTACACCGTTTGGGATATATAAATTTAAAAGAATGCCCTTTGGATTGCGTAACGCTCCAGCAACCTTTCAAAGAATAATGGACATATTTCGGATAACCCTGAGCCACATTAAAATTTTGATCTACTTAGATGATTTGATCGTGATGTCTGCAACATTCGAAGAGCACCTAAAAGACCTACAAAGTGTCTTTAATAGACTCAAAATAATTTAACTTAATCGCTAATAGAGAAAAGTGCAATTTTTATTGTTCCAATGTCAAATACTTGGGTCACTATATTACCCCTAATGGATTAGAAGTAAATCCTGATAAGATTAATTCTATATTGAAGATGCCACCTCCGCGAAATCTCAAGCATTTGTTATCTTTTATCCAAATGTGCTCCTGGTACAGGCGCTTCATACCCAATTTTGCTAAGATTGCTGAGCCACTGACACGTTTAACGAAAAAGAATGTTGAGTGGAAATGGGAAGACGAACAAAGAAGGGCTTTTGAAGAATTGTGTAAGCTATTGACAACTTCACCTGTACTTGTACAAGCAGATGAAACAAAACCGTACATCCTCAAAACTGATGCTAGCATTTATGCTATCGGTGCAGTATTAGTGCAGGGGGAGGGCGAAAAGGAACATCCTGTCGAGTATGCCAGTCGGCTCTTAACGAAGGCTGAGCGCAACTACTCAACAACGGAACGAGAGGCTCTTGCTGTGGTGTGGGCAGTAGACAAATTTAGAGGCTATATAGAAGGAGCAAAAGTAACAGTCTTGACTGACCATCAAGCTCTTAAGTGGCTTATGTCCTTTAAGTCCCCTACAGGACGCTTGGCACGATGGGTCGTACAAATGTAGTTGCCGATTGCATGTCCCGACCAAATTGTGAACCTGAAAACGAAGTAGATTGTGGCGTTTGCTCTGTTATTATTGATATGCCACATAAACGACCCGAAGATATAAGTGCTGAGCATTTAAAGGATGAACAAATAGTCAAGACAGTGGAATGTTTAGAAGGAACAGATGAGGAAAAAGCTAGATACTAGAGCCGAAAAGGATACGTCATGAATCTAGGGTTACTGTATCGATACGTAACCGAGAATAATACCGAAGAAGCCCAGTTAGTTGTACCAAAACACAAACAGCTTAAAGTCATACAAACATATCACGATGAAGCCATAGCTGGACACAATGGTCCGATGAAGACAATCGAACGTATTACGCAGCGTTATTTTTGGAAAGGAATGAGGGGACAGATTGAGGCTTATGTTCGTAAATGCTTGGATTAAATAAAAGCTTTTAGAAAAAAATTTTATTTCGCAAATATTGATATTTGCGAAGTAAAATTTTTCTAAAAGCTTTTATATAATGGATTTCCGCAAAGTAACGCCTGATTCTATTAATTATAATGCTTGGATTGTCAACGATATAAGCCTTCTAATCAGAAGTCAGCAGGTCTCTTACAAACCACAATAAGCAATCAACGGTTTGAAGTAGTTGCATTTGACCTTTTTGGGCCATTACCCCGTACACCAAACAATCATAGTTGGATTTTCATTGTTGAAGATGTGACTACACATTGGCTAGAATTGTTTGCTTTAGAGCAAGCAACGGCGGAAGAATGTGCAAAAATACTGCTTAATGAGATAATACTGAGATATGGTACACCGCGTCGATTCATTAGCGATAACGGTTCACAGCTTGTTAGCAATGTGATACAGCAGCTAACATTTTGCCTGAACATACAACATGGATTGACACCCGTATATCATCCTGAAACTAAACCATTAGAAAGACGAAATCGTGATCTTAAAACACAGCTTGCGATTTTAGTCGAAGGTGACCACACTCTATGGTCCGATAAGTTACCTAGCATACGTTTTGCTATGAATATTGCTCGTTCAAGTACTACAGGGTTTACTCCAGCTTACTTGACATTCGGGCGTGAGCTACGAACTCCAGATGACGTGATACACGACATACGTAAAGTAATTAAGAACGAAACCTTTATTCTAGACAACACCGAGACTGTTAATGTCTGAAACAATCAAAAGAGCAAAAGAAATTCAGGAAATGAAAGAGGGACAGAGAAAAGAGTATGTGGATCAAAAAAGGCGAGAAAGTCCAAACTATCAGCCTGGAAGTCTAGTACTGGTGGACTCGCATACCCTAAGCAAGGCTAGTCATGGATTTAGCTCAAAGCTTGCTCCCCGGTGAGACGGACCTTATGTCATCACGCGTAGGCGTGGGCCAAGTTCATTTGAAGTTGCGCATTGTGATACCAAAGTACCAGCTGGGATTTATCATGCATCTGCGCTACGACAGTATCATACTCCGGAAAAGAGGTCGACCAAAGAAGAAATCTAATTAGTTCCTGCCTTACTTGTCGGGACCCCTGCGTAGGCAGAGGGGGAGACTGTAACATTACATTATTAACTCCCACAAACCCAACTAGATGGCGCTGTACGTAGGTAAATCGCGCCAACAAGATATACTCCGATTTGCTATATAGGGTCCGAAGCCTGCTTTAGTTTATATAGTTTTCACTAGGAATTCCTAGACTGCAAAATAGCTGCTTCCACCTGGTGGGACAGTATATTTGAACGTTAAGGAACACCGCGCCTACAGAGGTGGTAAACCTTTTGCTTCCCTCATGAAACTTAAGGTTGAAAACTGTCTGTAGGAGCGAAGTACAGTTAATATTATTGTAATATTGTGTCGTACAATAAAAACGAGTTTTCGTATCTCCGTGTATTATTACTCGCCGTCCGGACTGTCCTCCCGCCTCATTACAGTGCTCATTTAGTGCTGTCGATATACGAAAAAGGATTTGGGAAATTTAGATGTCAAGTTTTTTCAGTAGATACGCTGCTAAATATGCCAAGGTAGCAGTTTACGGTATTTAAAAATAATAATTTCTCAAATCCTTTTTCATATATCGACAGCATTAAACGGGCACTAATTTATTATCTTATATCATTAAGTGATAATTCACTTGGACGTCATTGTTTCATCACATACTCTGCTAAACATATCAAAGTAGCAGTTTACGGTATTTAAAAATAATAATTTCTCAAATCCTTTTTCGTAATTCGATAGCACTAAATGAGCACTAATTTATTATCTTATATAATTAGGTGATAGCCCACTCTGATGTCAATTTTTTCATTACATACTGTGCTAAAGACGTCAAAGTAGCAGAATTTATGATATTAAAAAAATACATATTTTCCCAATATTTGTTTTTGCGTATATCGGCAGCACTAAATGAGCACTAAATTATTATCTCATATCATTAGGTGATAATCCACTTGGATGTAAATTTTTTCTATACATACTCTGCTAAAGATGTCAAAGTAGCAGAATTTATGATATTAAAAAAAATATATATATTTTCCCAATATTTGTTTTTGCGTATATCGGCAGCACTAAATGAGCACTAAATTATTGATGCTTCTATTTGGTGCTGTATTAAGCGGTTATCGTTTTAATAGGTAGAACACTGCTAGCTTAATTAAAAGCTAGCAGTTTTCTAATTTTTGATCAAGCTATTTTGGCGTGAAATTTAAATTTGCAGCACTAAATTAGCACTAAATGAGCACTAAATATTTAGCAAAAATTTAAGTGATTTTGCTCAAATGACCATTACAGCTTAACAGACCTCAATATCCATCTGTCGTCGCTTACGACAGTCACGGGACGATATGGGGTAGTGGATATTCTAACACCGCCACTGTGAGCGCGGCGAATGAAGATATCTGCAGTAAAACCAGAGTGACTGACATAGACCAACAGTACAGCAAACTGAAGTGGCAATGGGCCAGCCTTATAGCTTAAAAAACCCACAAACGATGGGAACGAAATGTTTTTGGAACGAAGTTCTTTATCGCACGGCACGAATTTGATGGATGGGAGCAAAAGTGTAAGATTCGTCACGACCCCCTTTCTATTGTGCGAGCGAGATGGAATAATATCCATCTCCCTCGTACTTTTTCTTATCTTGCCATGAAAGAAATATTATTTCAGATGACGCTTCATTTTAATAGACGCTAGTAATTCATTTATTTGTATTTGTTAATCAATAATATAATACAACAATGTCGTCAACATAATGTTAATACTGCTACCTTTATCCAGACATATAATGTATGCATAAATACATATGTATTTATTATATTTAGTTATTTAAGTCACCTGCCACTAATTTCCAACTACGCCATGGGCTGACGAGTTGAGAATGCTAACTGGCATTAAGCCCCTTTTTTGTAACCTTTGAGATTAGAACAATAAAGCTTTTGAATAAATGAATAAAAAATAATACGTTTATCAATAATAATATACTACGAAAGGAACTTCGTTCCAACCGAGTGTTCGTTGTTGTTGTTGTTGTTGAGATTCGTTGTTGACACGTTTGTTGTTGTTTTTTTTGTGGCATTCGTTGGGACAGGTTTATGTTCAGCAGTGGATTTGAGATGGGCTCTAATAGTGATGATGAATGCACACAAGTGATATTAGTTGGATGTCCAAACCTTGGACATCCAACCGTCGAAGCTTAGATCTGCCTCGACTTAATTAAATATCGATGTGTGGATGATTTTCTTTAATTTTGTACATGGTAGAGCCATACTACATCTATATTTGTAGTATAGTTGTATCACGAATGGGTCGGCTCGACCGGGGAAGGACCACGCTCTCACACAATACCAGCGTAAAATAGCAGCTTAATGCTGATGTGTTTCGTATGGTGAGTGTAGAGAACCGGAGACCCTTTTTACTGAAAAAGAGGCATTTCATCTTAGTTCTCACGGGTAACAACGTATCTGTATTGTGATTCTTTATTGAGGATAAATGTAGATGTCTATGGGTCACAGTAACCACTTACCATCGGGTGGACTGTGTGCTCGTTTTTTCACCCTATCCTATAAAATTTTTGTAAAGAAAAACACTAATGAAAAAATATCAAGCTAAAAAATGCATATCAGTCTACCTTATCCACAGAGACGTTACGTTATTTCATTACGTTCAGTAAAGGTAAGAAGTATTTTTACCTAAGTTTTGAGTTTCATTTGATGTTATTTTCCACATTACAATATATTTACGAAATTTTCACATCAACTTTGTATTACAACTATGTTTTTATTTTAAGTTTAAAAAAAGAAAGCTACAACAGTCACGTCCACCTCAAATCTTGGCAGCACTGATATTTTAAATATATTATTTATCTATGATATTTTTCAGGAGAAATTTAATTATATCATCACAATAATAGCAGTGATTTTTACAGCCCGTCATACTTTGTCATAAAGAATCAATTAAGAAGCATAAATTTTGTCTAAATATTCATAAGTCCTAACGCTGGTATGATTTGTCTCTGTCCAGGTTCATTTTCAATTTGCGTGCAATGAGAAATATAATAACGATTTTTGATTAAATTGAACTTTAATATTCTTTCCGATGATGGGCTAATACATAGAGCAACACAGGCCACCGGCGGATCGGAGAGGAGTAGCCATACGCAAGCGTTCCCCTCTGTCAAAGTATAAGTCCACGTGATCCTATGCGTACCGTAAAACTACATAGTTGCAGCATCACTGCTCACTGCTCAGTATACTAAATCTGGTTGAGGGGCTGAATCGTCATAATACAAAAATGCAGATTGTTCAGTTTATTGCTGCTAAAAGAGAGCTGCAACGTCAAATTTACAAAAAGATTGCGTTACCTTTTTTAATCACATTATTGCTATTTACAATTTTTAACATAATGATTACAATTCCTCTTCCCCCCGGACCTCGGTTGCGAGTAGACGTGTCTAAAACTACGTTACTGTGTTATTTCAAAATATTTTTAAATCTAATATTTGCAAATAAATCAAGTTCAAAAAATAGGAGATCATAAATACTCAAGAGGTAGTGCAAGTTGCCTAAACAGTGCGTGTTGAGTGAAGTGCATGCAATCCGTGTGTGCGTAAAATTTTGTCTTGACAGTGCATACGAGGGCTGCACTAAAAGTATCGGGAATAGAATATTTCCACTGTTCCTGTCATATTAAAATCTTTTTAATTGAAAACTCCTTGGTTTTAAAAATCGAATACCATTTATTTATTTAAAAAAAGATTCTCGGTCTTGCCACAAGTTTTTATCAAACTTGTTTAGTCGTTGAGAAAATGGAATTGACTCGAGAAAATTCAAGAGCGATGATTTATTATGACTTTCGAAGTGGTTTAACACAAAAACAGTGTGTTGACCGGATGATTTCTGCATTTGGTGATGAAGCCCCATCCAAAACCATAATTTATCGCTGGTTTGCTGAATTTCAACGTGGACGTGTCAAGCTCAGTGATGATCCCCGTCAAGGTCGTCCAAAAACTGCAGTCACCCAAGAAAACGTTGATTCTGTGCGTAACTTAATTGAGGAAGATCGACATGTGACATACCACGAAATTCAGGCAACTTTAGACATTGGCATGAGTTAAATACAAATAATCTTGCATGAACAGTTTAGTGGTAGAGCTAAGCGGTAGCTTTTGCTGTCGCACGGATGGGCCAGCTCGAACCGGGGTGGTACCACGACCTCACAGAAAACCAGCGTGAAGTAGAGGTTTACCTCTGCGTTTCGCTTGGTGAGTGCAGGTGGCCGGAAGCCCTTTTTACTGGAAATGAGGCATTCCATCTTAGTCCTCACGGGTGACAACGCATCTACATTTTGATTTGTAATAGAGGATAGATGTAGATGTCTATGGGCCGCAGCAACCACTTACCATCAGGTGGACTGTGTGCTCGTTTGTCACCCTTATCCTATAAAAAAAAAAGAACAATTAGGTGTAAAAAAGTTGTTTTCCCGATGGATACCGCATTCGCTCTGTGAAGAGCAAAAAGTGGCTCGCGTTACTTGGTGCGTCAGAACTCTCGAAAGATTCCACGCAGGATCCTCAAATGCTGTATACAACATCGTATCAGGTGACGAATCCTGGATATACGCGTACGAACCCGAAACAAAAAACCAGTCATGAGTTTGGGTGTTCGAAAATGAGTTAAAGCCAACAAAAATTGTTCGTTCACGGAGTGTTGCAAAAAAAAATGGTGGCCACGTTTGTCTCCAAAACCGGCCATGTTACGACTATTCCTCTTGAGGGACAAAGAACGGTTAATGCAGAATGGTATGCTAGCATTTGTTTGCCACAGGTCGTTTCTGAACTCCGTAAAGAGAACTGCAACCGCAGCATCATCCTCCATCACGACAATGCGAGTTCTCACACCGCTCACAGAACAAAAGAGTTTTTAGAGCAAGAAAACATAGAATTATTAGACCATCCGCCGTACAGCCCCGACCTAAGCCCTAATGATTTCTATACTTTCCCTAAAATAAAGAATAAATTGCGTGGACAGAGATTTTTATCACCTGAAGAAGCTGTGGACGCCTACAAAACGGCCGTTTTGGAGACCCCAACTTCCGAATGGAATGGTTGCTTCAATGATTGGTTCCATCGTATGGAAAAATGTGTCAAATTTCGCGGAGAATACTTCGAAAAGCAATAACTACATTTTTAAATAGTAATGTTGTGTCACTTCCTTGATTCCCGAAATTTTCAGTGCCGCCCTCGTAAATGTGCGTACAAACCGTACGTATGCACGAATTTTGACTTCTACGAATTCATGTGATTCTGGTACTTTTTGCTAATATTGGTCGTGAAAGATTTGACACTGTAGATCAGGTGTTCGTTGCAAACAGGTTTTTAAGGACATTAGTAACTTCTGAATGCTTATGGAATTTTGGTAGTAGTTACTTGTTTTCACTGATTTCATTGACACATTAGAATCTTCTTAGTAGTTAGGTATCGACAAAATTTAAAAGAATAATAACAAGTTTCCTGCCTCAAAGTTATGGGATTCTAGTACATCCAGCAAAACCTTATTAAAATTTGATATCTGACATCCTTCAACTACACTAGCTAACTTCTAATTGAAAGACCCTTTTTACTGGCAAAGAGGAATTCCGTCTTAGTCCTCACGGGTGACAACGCATCTGCATCTTGAGTCTTTATTGAGGATAGATGTAGATGTCTATGGGTCGCAGTGGCCATTTACCATCAGGTGGACTGTGTGCTCGTTTGTCACCCTATCCTATAAAAAAAAAAACCTCTGACAATTTTTTTAAAATAATAACAAAGTTGCCTGCTTCAATTTTATGGGATCCTAGTACATCCAGCAAAACCATATTAAAATTTGATATTTGTCATTCTTCAACTACACTAGCTAACTTCTAATTTAAACCTCTTTCAACTCTATAGTAGCCTGGTATATCCACCACTAAAAGTGTAAAATATGGATAAGTCACTTTCCGAGACAAATCTTAAAGAATTAGAGGGTAACTCCAAAAGACATACTTCACCATATTTTAAAATATCGGAACGGCAAAGAGGTAACAAAAGAAAGAAGGACAGTGAAGACGCTTCTCTGCAATCCAAGACAGAAACTTTGGTTTGTGATTTCGTGAAATTTAAACAAGAAGTGAAATCTATGATTAAATTATTGTTTACGGAACAACAGGAGGAACAACAAGATGAATTTTACCCTTACTTTTATACAAGAAACAAATGCTAAAATTGAAAATTCGATCGAATTCCTTAGTCAGCAAAATGAAAAGTTCAAGAAGAAAATAGCTACTTTAGAATCACAGTCTAAGGAAGATAGAGCTTATATTGAGATTCTGGAAAATAAAATAGACAATCTGCAGAAGGAACACAGGAAAGCTAATTTTGAAATTAAAAATGTACCGAAAAAAGAATTTGAAAATAAATCAGATCTGATAAATATGGTAAAGATGTTGTCTAAAAACGTCGGTTCAGATTTGACTACGTCCGATGTAAAGGACATCTATAGAGTACGCGGGAAAAAAAGGAAAGTCTCCAAATAAACCTATTGTTGTAGAAACAACATCATCCCTTCAGAAAATGGATTTGCTCAAAAAATGCAAGATCTTTAATAATATGAACAAATCTAAGCTCTGTGCGAAACATCTTGGTATGACTACCTCTGAGGAGACCCCAGTATTTGTATCTGAGCAATTAACTGCTAAAGCTGCCAGACTCTATTTTATTTCCCGGGGTTTTAATTAAATCTACGGACTATAAATATTGCTGGACCAATTATGGCAATGTCTACGTTAGAAAGGATGATGAATCCGCCATTATTACATTGACTTTTGAACCCCAAATTCATTAACTGTGTAATGTAAAATGACTAGATTTGGTGTTTATGTTGTCATATTGTTTGTATTCTTGGTTTCTGTTATGGTTTTTTATTTTATTGTTTTTTATTTTATTACGCTGTACGCTGCGTTGGGAGGCAAACGCGCGTTTTGGTTAGGCGTTATTACGATTTCAATTTTAATTAATGTACTAATGTTACTATCACATAAATTCTGCTAATGCTACTATCACAGGTGACATAAATATAAATATAATTCCTAAAACTAATGAAAAATTATATGAATGCAATAACAGAATAAATTATTTGTACATGTTTTGTTGTATCATGTATTGCTATAAGTAATGTACTCACTGTTAGGAAACTGTACATCTTATATTCCGTTCTAAGACTGCATAAAGGTATAAAGTTTGACCGTTGTATTGTAGCCAAAAGAAGGAAAAACCTAGCAGCTACAGCCGTCACTGTTAAAACCGCTTTAGCTAGGAGGCAATATGTAAAACAGTCTGCGACTCTATACAACGTCATTAATAAAAACATAAATATTTACCACCTTAATTACCGAAATTGCAAATATGCTCTAACCAAATGGCTATTGAATAAGAGCTATGATGATACTGAGGCTCTTTTAAGCATCATAAAATAATGTAATTTAATTTTAACACACACACACACACACACACACACACACACACACACACACACACACACACACACACACACACACACACACACACACACGCACGCACGCACGCACGCACGCACGCACGCGTTAGCGCATAAACGCACCTTTGGCGTGAATGTAATTACTTTTATTATCTTAATTTATATAGTCAATTATTATGTATAAAGGTCATGCAAGTAGTTAATGTAAGTGCTATGGAAGAGCGGAGTCTCCTAACACAAGTTTTTATACTTAAAAGGAGACCCCGTCCCCGGTTATAATTAATGTATGATCATTTACTGAATAAACTACTTTTTTTTTATGTTGTCTACACAGGGTTTATTAAATGGACATAATTTTCCTACTCGTGAAAATAGTTGCCTAGATCATATAATTATAAAATTAAATGGATCTAAAGTGTCAGCATTTATAGCAATTATTAACGGGAACGGGAACAACTTACTAATGCTTCTAAAAATTCAAAAAATCTTTGGAAAACTATAAATACTATTACTCAATACAAACCCTAAGACAAATAGTAATGAACTCCTTACAATAAAATCATCTCCTAATAAATCAATTAATTTTGTTGGTGAATTTTTTGCTAACATTGGAAAAAAACTAGCTAATGACATCAATATACCTGAAAATCCTATACAAAATAGAAGTCCTCATTTGACATCATTCGTTCTTTTTGACACTGATCCACAGGAAGTTGTCCTTACTATTGATAGTCTCAAAACTGATAGTGCTGCTGGTTGGGACAATATTCCTACTAAGTTTCTTAAATGGTGTAAGTTTCTCATCGCCCCTGTAATTAGTCACTTGGCTAATCTTTGTTTTCGTACAGGGTTATACCCGGTCTCACTTAAAAAATCTTTAATTACTCCGGTTTATAAAAATGGTAAGAGAGACGATGTCAACAACTATAGGCCTATCTCAGTCCTTACATCTATTTCAAAAATTTTAGAAAAAATAATAAACATTCGAATAATTAAGTATTTAACTAAATATAACAAATTATCAAAAAATCAATTTGGATTTAGACAAAAAATTTCTACTGAAGACGCAGTTTTAGCACTTACTTCTTTAATAATTGAAAATGTTGATCACGGAAAAAAATGTATTACAGGTTTTCTTGATTTAAAAAAGGCATTTGACACCGTCTCTCTTCCCACTCTAGTTGCTAAACTAGAACATATCGGCATTCGAGAAAAACCACTTGAATTGATGTGGGACTATTTACAGGGACGTACCCAGAGGGTGAAAATTGGAGACTACCAAAGCCAAGACTTCAACATTACTTACGGCGTACCACAGGGGAGTGTATTGGGCCCTACTTTATTCTTGATATATATTAATCAGCTCAGAGAATTAAATATTGAGGGTGGCCAAGTCTTTTCGTATGCAGATGACACTGCTATTGTGTTTACTGATAGTACTTGGAAAGGTGTATTTGAGAAGGCTGAAAAAGGTCTTTCTAAGGTCTCTAGATGGCTTAGACATAATCTACTATCACTTAATGTTAATAAAACCAACTATATATGTGTCAGTATAGATAAACGAACACAGCCCTCTAGTGAAACTTCACTAAAAAGTCATCAATGTGATGATACGGATTTTTTTAATTGTAATTGTGAAAAATTTGAGCGAGTACATTGTACGGTCCAACCGTACATTTCTGCTGGCGTTAACATTTTACGCAATGTATAGCGATTGCATTGCGTAGTTTGACAATTATAAAAACTGACTTAGTTCACGTTTTCACCGTAACCGCGACGGACGGGAACTCATTAACAAAACATTTAACATTAAGCATTATTCAACATATTTTAATCTTATATTTTTTACTTGTTTATTAAACTGTTTTAACATAAAATCTAAATTATTATTGAACAATCGTCCAATACCCGAACATTTTTGGTCCTTCGAGCGAAAAATAAACATTTTTAGTTCTTTGAAAAGTGAATTGGACCCTCGCGTGTTTCAAGGGCAGTGAGCTGACAGTGAGAACTAGCGAACTCAAACATAACAGTGGTCATCTTGCTCAACATCTTCAACATTTGGCTTGTTAAAACAGCAGCTTTTCCAGGTCAAGAATCAACGTGTCGGCAAGTTGGTCAGCAGCAGCAGCACCATCAGCAGTAATCAGCAGTGTCAAAGTAAGATCTTTCCTTTTTTAACAGTTTTCATTTTAGTAACAAAATGGAAAACGTACACGCTAATCAGATTAAGATTGTAGGAGCTATTCGTAAAATTGGTGTCAATATTAAAAAAGATGGGTCAGAGCGTAAAACAATAGATTATTTTAAAAGAAAACTTGAGGTTTTGGAATCGTATTGGCAAGATTATCAGAACAATCTCAGCAAACTGGTAAAAAGTGAGAGTTGTACACATCCCTACTTTACAAATTCCGAGTACGATGTTGCAAGGGAGCAATATAACTCGGTAAAAGAAATCATTAATCAGCAGTATCAGGATTTCCTGGCTAGCCAGAAATATTATCCAGCCCTTGAAGGTAAAACAAGTCAACAGGTGGAACAGCGTGGATTACTTGAGCCGTCTTCAGGAAGGTCGTCGGAACCGCAAGAGGCTCTCCGCCCACAGGCACATCGAGGAGCAACAAGTAAGTTAGATGACATGTTGCGCAAACAATATATTAATTTTAAGGCATTTAAAAGGTCTGTTAGTTGCATAAACATAGATAACATTACGGAAAATGGGAATTCGAAGATTATTTAAAAACATTAGAGTCGCGGTGGTCGGCTATAGATTCCCTGCATTGGGAAATTGATCATGATCTCAATGGGGACGACTCAGAATATGTAACTACTTTTAGTGTGTATGAACAGGAGTTTATGGATTTGAAGAGAAAACTCAATTCCAAAATGTGGTCTGTCAATCACCGGGAAAACTGTACGCCTAGAATGGATATCCCTACATTTAACTGTAATTATAACCAGTGGATACCATTCAAAGATCTTTTCACAGAAACCGTTCACAACAACCAGTTGCTTTCAAATGCTCAAAAAATGCAATTTTTAAAGAGTAAGCTTCAAGGGGATGCAGAACGTTTAATACAGCATTTGAATATTAGTTCAGAAAATTACGTAACTTATTGGGAAATGCTGAGACATAGGTTTGACAACAAGCGACGAATTTTCGTATTTCACATTAGCCTATTGCTTGGTTTCCCTAATATTCAGCAGCAGGCTGTAAATCAAATTAAAAAATTGCGTGATACAACTTTAGAGTGTTTAAACGCAATTAAAAACTTAGGCGTAGACATTAACACATGGGATCCGCTGCTAGTACACATATTGTCGCAAATATTAGACATGGAAACATAATTATACAGGATACATAGAATCGCAAAAAAGGCCCAGAGATCTACCCGTGCTACAGGAGTTTCTGGACTACTTAGAAAGCAAATTTACAACGCTTGAATTATGTCGGCGAAAACAAGAAAATACATCAAAATTAAACGTTCAGTCTCAATATAACTTCAATAATTCATCATCGAGTAATAATTACAAAAAGCAATTCAATTTTAATCACAATACGACAAACAAACATATTGCAAAATCATATAACGTTACTGGAATCAAATGTCCTCTTTGTAATGATGATCATGGCATTTACAATTGCAAAACATTTTTAGCAATGTCAAATGGAATTAAATTAAAAACCACCAACAAATTGAAACTTTGCATAAATTGCTTATTTAGCCACAACGGAAATCCATATATTTCAACACAAAGGTGCTGTAAATGCTTGCAGAAACATAATACTCTGTTACATGACGCGTGCACAAAGTCCATATCCGGTACACAGGTTGCGAAAAAACCTATCGAGTCCGTGACAAACACTTCGCACGTATCACAAAATAATTTTGGAGGAGAAGTTTTGTTATAGACAGCTTTGGTGAAAGTTAAGGCGTTAGATGGAACCTATCAGATCAAAAGGGCGTTGATAGATCAAGGATCCCAAATTTCGCTCATTTCGGAAAATGCCGCACAAACCTTAGGCCTAAAAAGACAGCACTGCAAGGGAGTTATATATGGCGTCGGGGAAAAAGAAAACACTTGCAAAGGCATGTTAAATATTACGTGTACATCCATGTTTAATGATTATTCTTTCAGCGCTCATGTTTATATAATGAACAACTTTTTTTTTTTTTTATAGGATAAGGGTGACAAACGAGCACACAGTCCATCTGATGGTAAGTGGTTGCTGCGGCCCATAGACATCTACATCTATCCTCTGTTACAAATCAAAATGTAGATGCGCTGCCACCCGTGAGGACCAAGATGGAACGCCTCATTTCCAGTAAAAAGGGCCTCCGGCCACCTGCACTCACTAAGCGAAACGCAGAGGTAAACCTCTACTTCACGCTGGTTTTCTGTGAGGTCGTGGTACTACCCCGGTTCGAGCCGGCCCATCCGTGCGACAGCAAAAGCTGCCGCGTAGCTCTACCACTGTTAATTAATACTTAATTAAACATTTGCCAAACCAATCGTTCGCAAAGCCTTCATGGTCATTTATAGAAAACATAAACTTGGCTGATCCTGAGTTTTATAACAGTCGTCCCGTGGACTTAATCTTTGGTGCTGATAAATTATTCTATGATCATGTTAAGTGGCATTTCAAAAGGAGATTCATCTCAGCCTATCGCACAACAAACGCAGCTTGGGTGGTTGTTGTGTGGTAATGTTAAAACATTTCAATGTAATGTTATTACAAACGACATTGAAAACATTCAGAAGTTCTGGGAAATAGAACAAATAACGGAACATCCAGAGTTGTCCTTAGAAGAACAGCATTGTATACAATACTATACTTCAACTACAAAACGTCATGAAAATGGTCGTTATGAGGTTAGGCTATCCTTAAAACCCGAAATTAAAACAAAATTGGGATCAACAAAATCAATGGCAATTGCACAGTTTCGGAATTTGGAAAGAAAACTTGTAAAAAATGATAATTTCGCGGAAAAATATAAAGCCTTTATTAAAGAGTATGAACAATTGAATCATATGAAACAATCCGACGGTCATACGATCCCCGAGTGTTATCTTCCTCACCACGGTGTAGCGCGTGCCGAGTCAATGACCACAAGCCTCCGGATCGTTTTTAACGCATCAGCAAAAACTTCGAGTGGATATAGTCTTAATGATTTAATGTATAAAGGGCCTAATTTACAACAAGATTTACAGTACTTATTATTAAAATGGCGTCAATATAAATATGCTTTCACCGCAGATATTGAGAAAATGTATCGGCAGATTATGATAAATGAACAAGACCAGCGTTATCAAAAAATTATTTGGAGAGAGTCACCGGAACAACCTTTGCAATCATATCAACTTAGCACAGTTACATATGGCACCAAGTCTGCACCATTTTTAGCAATGATGACGTTAAAACAGCTATCAGAAGACGAACAGGCCACCTAACCGGAAGCATCATCGGTTTTAAAAGAGGCTTTTTATATGGACGATCTCGTTCATGGAGCTCACAGCATTCAGAAAGGTAGAAAGTTAGTTAACGACTTAAACACATTATTACAATTAGGAGGATTCACTTTGAGAAAATGGGCGTCGAATAACAATGAACTGCTTCATATCTTAGGAAAAAGTCAGATCAAAGAAGAAAACTTAATTTTTAATTTTAAAACTGAACACGCAAGAAAGAATCTCGGGCTCTGTTGGTTAAACAACAAAGACACCTTTACTTACTGCTGTAGAATAGAATATTTTTTATTCAATATACATTACATGTGTAATTCTTATTGAAAGTCATTTTTTACTTTACCACTGGTTCGAAAAAAACCCTCTGTCCTGGGAAGAACCAGCAAGAAACCCAGCGGGACTTTTTTTTTAAATAAATTTTACAATATAAATGATTACGAACTATTTACAAAATTTATTTTAGAAACTGCTTGGAAGCGATCACCTCATTCCCAGGGGTTATTATCAACCATGTATTCATTTATACTATAATAACCCTTTTTATACAGTTTCAGCTTAATAAAACATTTAAACTTGGTAATAGAGAGAACCTGTACACTTTCCGGGACCTTGTTGTAATAGCGTATCCATTGCCCCAAGAATGAATTACTGACTCTGTGGAGTCGAGAAACTGGTATCACTAGCTTGTGTTTGTTCCTAGTGTTTACAGAATGTATATCACTTCTTTTACTAAAACTATCTTTGTTTTTGTGAACATACATTAAATTTTCGTAAATATACTGAGAGGCCAAAGTTAATATATTCATTTCTTTAAATATATCTCTAAGAGACTCTCTCGGTTTTAGATTGTAAATAGCTCTAATGGCCCTCTTCTGTAAAACAAAAATAGTTTCTGAATCAACCGCATTTCCCCATAGCAAAATCCCATAAGACATTATGCTATGAAAATAACTAAAATAAACTAATCTAGCTGTCTCGACACTAGTAATCTTTTTTACAACATAGGCTGCAGAACTTAGTCTGCTTGCTAATTTGGATATATGGGGGCCCCACTGGAGCTTTGCGTCAAGAGTGATGCCAAGAAAAACAGTGGATACAACACGGCTCAATTCCTCCCCATTTAAAAACACATTGGTATTCAGATTTTTAACATTCGTTGTTGTAAATTTAACACAATTAGTTTTATTTCCGTTCAAATGCAGATTATTAACGTTAAACCAATGCACTAATTTTGATATAGCATTATTCACTTCGTCACATTTAAATGATTGACGTTTAAGTTTAAAAATCAAGGAAGTATCATCAGCAAATAATACTATATCATGACGATCCCCTACAAGGTGAGGTAAGTCATTTATATACACCAGAAACAGGAATGGGCCAAGAATCGAGCCCTGAGGAACACCCATTAGTACAGGTGACCCGGAAGAACTTTTACCATTGATAGTAACATGTCTAGTCAAGAAATTAAGCCTACAAAAAGATGTTTGCTTTCGGAAATTTCAAAATTATACGACCCATTAGGCTGGTTGGCACCTATTTCGACAAAATTAAAAATATTATTCCAAAATGTATGGAAGTTAAATGTTTCTTGGGATGAAAAAATACCAGAAAACATACAACAAGAATGGCGGAAAATTCGGAGCGATATGAATGATATTCAAGAATTTGAGATCCCTCGATGGATTGGGTGTAAGGAAAATGAAGTTATCGAGTTACATGGTTTTAGTGACGCATCATAACATGCCTATGCCTGCGTTGTTTACGCAAGGACAAAAAACCAACCTGAAGCAATACATTTAGCGGCTAAAACACGACTCGTACCAAATAAAAAAGAGATATCATTGCCTAGGTTAGAATTAAATGCTGCTCATTTATTATGTAAATTGATAAATAAAATAAAACAATGTATGTGTCAACATAAAATTGAGATATATGGATGGACGGACTCCATGGTTGTTTTAGGTTGGCTTAATGGGGATCCAAGTCGTTGGAAAGCTTTTGTTGCGAACAGAGTTAAATATATTACTACAATTATAGCTGCAAGCCATTGAAGTTACGTTAAGTCGAAGGAAAACTCCGCGGATGCTGCAAGTAGGGGGCTATACGTATCACAACTTAAAAACAACCAATTATGGTGGCACGGAGCAAACATTTTCTTACCGACCTAATGAAAAACAACTTTATCAAACAAAAGAAGAAATTCGATTAAAACAAACAAATTTTATACAGAAGGACATACATAACAATATTATATATACATTATCAAATAAATTCAGTTCATTTACAAAAATAACTCTTATTGTAGCATGGATACGTTTTTTACGTTTTTTGACACCTAAGCAGAAAGGTAAACAATGGCCTGGCTACCTTACAATACGGGAACTGAACATTAGTTAACTGAAAATTAGTTATTATTAAACATGTTCAGGAAAACGATTTTCAAATGGATATAGAATATTTATATAAGTACAACACAGTGCATACGAGTAGCAAATTACGGAGTTTGAATCCGGTATTAAGTGAGGGAATACTTAGAGTTGGAGGAAGATTAAAAAACGCTAACATCCATTACGATATGATGCACCCTATATTAATACCTCTTAAAAGTAGATTGACGGATCTTCTAATAGATCATGCACATAACATGACATTTCACGGTGGTCCTCGACTTACTTTAGGTTGGTTACGTCACAAATACGAGTATTGGATTGTAGGAGGCAACAGAGCCGTTAAATTACGTTTACGAAACTGCGTCAAATGCAGAAAAAACAGTCCCTCTACACAACATCAATTAATGGCTGATTTACCAGAGTCAAGAGTTAATCCAGCACCACCCTTTCAACACACAGGCATTGATTATACAGGTTTCGTTGAAATAAAGTCAAGTAAAGGATGAGGAATAAAAACTACCAAAGGATATATAGCAATTTTTGTGTGTATGGTTACCAAAGCCATACACTTGGAATTAGTATCGGATTTGAGCACCTCAGCATTTTTAGCAGCACTTCGTCGCATGGCATCGAGAAGAGGAGCTCCACGTCATATCTACAGTGATAACGGCTCAAACTTTGAAGGCGCTAATAGGATCCTGCAGGAAGAATACCAACAACTTCAATAAATATTTAACAACAACCTTTTGATGGAACTTTCAGAGTTGAACATCGAATGGCATTTCAATGCTCCCTCGTGGCCAAGTGCTGGAGGTTTATGGGAGAGAGCTGTGCGCAGTTTAAAACATCATCTGAAGCGTGTGGTTGGTGATCAAAAGCTAACATACGAAGAATACTCGACAGTATTGACTCAGATAGAAGCGTGCTTAAACTCAAGACCCTTGTGTCCGCTAACTGAAAACGTGGAAGATTTGGAGTTCTTGACATTTTTTAACAACAAATGTAGGCTCCACCATAATAGAAACGCCCGAAGATGCCAGGACAAGATGGCAGCTAACAAAACAAATATTTCAAGGTGTGTGGAAAAGGTGGAAAGCGGAATACTTTACTCAATTATCTAGTAGGAGTAAGTGGCTAAGACCGCGACCAAAACATGAAAATCGGTGATATGGTCATCATTCAAGACGACAACTTACCACCAGGAAAATGGGCGATGGGGCGAGTAGTAGAACTTCACCCAGGTAGCGATGGACATGTAAGAGTTGTAACATTAAAAACAAAAAACGGTAATCTTAAAAGGCCGGTCAGTAAACTGTCGTTACTACCCATTGAACTATCATCACAACAAAATGAACAGAAAGACAGGTCGAGCAACTTTATACAGAAAATAACCCATAAACAAGAAAACAAGCTACAAGGCACCCGCTCCAAATTCAGCTCTATTGTTATGAGTTTAATGTTCTTTATATGTTTAATTACACCTGCATTTAGTACAAGCTCATACAATATTACAACGTTTAACAATAACCAGTCTATTTACTTCAATCCGATAGGTAAAATGCAGATAATCCAAGATAAATTGACACTTATTTTGTATTACAACTTAGATCCTTATTGGGAAGGAATTAAAGCATTTGAAATATTTTTAAAACATTTAAACGAAAGATGAATGAACATAAACGCAGATCACTTATGCCATATGATATTGTTACAACTATAGCACGAGTTCTCGGAACTGCAATATTACTACAATGAGCTGCTATTAAATCAGCATTTCGTCGGACGCTCCAGACAGCGACGGGGACTTGTGAATGGAATAGGCTACTTGGCAAATAGTTTGTTCGGCGTATTGGACGAACGTTTCGCGGAACAGTATAGTAAGGATATTGATATTGTTAGACAAAACCAAAACCATTTATTGAATTTATGGTAGAACCAAACGTCTGTATTGGAGTCTGAATATAATTTATTAAAACGCACCGAAGATTTGGTAGCCAAATAACATAAAATTATTAACAGACATTTGATAAACTTGGAAAAACAGACCAACAACATGCAAAAGGAAATAAAAAACATGTCAATGGCGCAAGATTTTACTATGTCTTCTTTATTAGCCAGCAATATGCTTCAAAATATAAAAATCACTCAGGAGAATCTTCTTGAAACTATAACAGACATATACCATGGTCAATTTAACATGCATTTATTAACAGCCGAACAACTTCGAGAAGAACTCCACATAATTTCTGGTAATTTAACAGAAGATATAACATTACCGATAGAAAATATAAAACAAGAAGTTCATAAAATTTATAAACTACTTAAAGTCAAAGCTAGAATGATGCAAAAATATCTTATATTCGAGGTAATATTTCCCCTTCTGAACAGAGACAAATACAAATTATACAAAATTATAACAATTCCTCACCAGGTAGAGAATAATATAGAGATAAGCATTTTTCCAATTGTAGAATACACAGCTATTAGTTTACGAAAGGATACTTATTTAAAAATAACAAACATGGACTTATATTTATGTTTACATGAGGAGGATGTTTATTTGTGTCCTATCCGACAGCCCATTTACCATCTTTCAGAAGACAAGAATTTTTGCCAATTAGATCAAACAACAAGTAGATGCAGGATCTATAAGACATCTTGTACAAATAAATGGCTACCGCTGAATGACCCTTCACAATACCTATTCATACAATACATAAAATCTAAATTATTATTGAACAATCGTCAAATACCCGAACATACATAACACAAAATACCTTGGAATAATTTTTGACCAACATCTTTCGTGGATTAATCAAATAGATACGTAAACGCCAGAATTCGTAAGCTTATATGGATATTTAAAAAACTGCGTTACATTACAACGACTAAATTGATAAATCAAATTTACACATCTTTAGCTCAGTCAGTTCTAGGATATTGCATTACGGTATGGGGAGGAGCGGCAAAAACTAACTTAATGAACATAGAAAGAGGACAACGATACCTTCTTAAAGTCATGTATTTTAAGCCTATTAGATTTAATACAGAACAACTGTATAATATTAGTGATGTTCTTACGGTTAGGCAACTATATATCTTACAGTCAATTTTAAAAACACATACTAACTCACCATATTATCCAAAAAAAACATCTACACGGGGGAATCATAACGTCGTTAAACAAATTTATGTAAAATCTAAATTTGCTGAGAGACAGTACTGTGTCTGTGCCCAATCAAGATATATGTACAATTATTTAAATAAAAAATTAAACTTTCACCGGCTTAATTATCGCGAATGTAAAAAAATACTTACCGATCATCTTAAAAAATTATCTTATCACACCACAGAAAACATTCTACGTCACGGAATTAAATAATATATTTGTTTATCAGAATAGAATAGAATTAAATAAAATTACATAAAAATAATAATAATAGATATGCTAACGCTTTTAAGCATCTACAATCACACATAAACACACACACTCACACGCACACGCACACACACACACACACACACACACACACACACACACACACACACACACAAACACACACACACAAACACACACACACAAACACACAAACACACACCTACTCTAAATCATAGGTAATCTTGCTCGGCTTATCACAATATTTAATGTTATTAGGAAGAGCGGTGCCTCCTGACACAGGTATTCTTTTATACTTACTATAGGAGGCTCCAATTACTTTATTATTTAGTATGCCTTGAGAAAGAAATAAATGGATTTTTAATTTTTTAATTTTTAATAACAGTCGTGTTGTTTTGGATTTGCTTACCAACTCAGGCCGCTCACCCTCATAAAATGTGCAGATGTAACCGAGCAATGTTATAATGTATCAATATGTGTGTGAAATTGTGAGTTTATTGTTATAATTTTTATGACTTATGAGGGAGTTTCGTAGTGACAGGGGAAAAACGCTATGGCTACTCCCCTCCGTTCCGCCGGTGGCTAACGGCGGCTCTTCACGTTGGCCAACACACTGGCGAATGTGTTGGCCAACAACGATGGCCATCGTGTAGAGCGGGTGTTTAAGCTACGTTGATACGTATTGGAACGATGGCCCACAAGTTGGCGCGAGATCCGTCTGGTGTCGGTTTTTTACAAAAGATCAAAGGGTTGTGGCAGAGTATTGGCCGCCGCGTCCACACGTTGGGCGCACGTTTAGTTTGCTACGAGCTCTCAGAGTGATCGCACGCACCTGATTTAAATTTTATATGCACGCATCGCAACTAGTGTCTACATAACGGCAGTAACAATGACCAATGAAAAAACTTTTCGCTTTATAGAGCCCTACCAAGCCGAAAATTGTTTGTAAAACACAAGTCTTTTTAAAAAAAAATATTATTATACACTAGGATTTTCTCCTGTATCGTGGAGGCAGTTTAGAAACATAAATTGCATAAGGACAAACATCCAGACCCGGAGAAATTATGTGCAGGCTATACAAATATTTGTTCCGTGCGGGATTCGAACCCGCGGCCCCCAGGTCAGCAACTCATTGCTAAGCCACTACGCCACGGAGCCGTCAAGAAATAAAATTTCTTTTTTCCATTTCTTTTTGATCACCCTTACCTTATACACATTCACGTTGTAGTGATTGATGTATTAATTGATTTATTAAATATCTTAAAATCTATAATATATAATATATATTAAAATCAAATTAAAGTAGGATACTAAAATCATGTTTTTACTGTCTTTATTATTCCCTATTAGTTACTTTATGTCGTTAATAATACTGTAATTTTTAGCTATGGAAAAGCGAGTCACCTGTTACAGGCATTATTTTGCTTACTAGGTGACCTCGATCACTGATCGTATAATGTAACTTTAATGTTTGACGAAATAAATTATTTTTTATTATTATTTTTTATTATCTATAAAGTTTTCTCATCTGGTTGGGCTGTTTAAATATATAATTGTAAACGAAATATATAAACATACATAAATATCAATAAAATAGAATAAATACATAAAAAATACATAAATATATAAAAAAACCCAACCAGATGGAAGCCCTCGGCAGGGGAGACCAAACGGCCAAGGGTTAGGGGGAAAGGGAAAGAAACCGGCGGACGATGCGGGCGGTATCGAGGAGCACCGCCTTCTGCATTTGAGCTTGGAGCGGTCCGTCACGGAGTCCCAGTCGCCTCAGATGACCCGAGAGGCTAACTGGGATTAACCCGTTCGCAGAAACGACCACAGGAATAATTTCGGCCGGCAGGCCACCCCACATGTCGGTCACCTCGTGAGCCAGGTCCAGATATTTTTATTATTAAGTTTTATTCTATAATTATATAATAAGAATAACCCTTTTTTAAAAAGGTTTTATTTAATAAAATTTTACAACAGTTTCACAGACAGGCTTCGAATATTTTCCAGGCCTTAGTTGTAAAAGTGTTAATTATACCTATGCCTAGGTGTGTTAATGTTTATATAGTTTACTTATCTGTATAACGTTAGTGTATAATAAAGAAATATTAAAAATTTATATTAAAAATATTAAATATTAAAAATAGTGAAAATTAAATAAAAAGATAGTGGTATGCTGTGAATAAATAAACCGCAGCAGCCGTTAGCACATCAATAATCATTTTAATAAATTCATCCGCACATTGGCCTGAACCAAAGCAAACTGAACGACCTTTCAACGTGTGGACGCGATCACAAATTCTCGGCCAATATCTCTGCCAACACGTTCTCCAGTGTGTTGGCCAACGTGAAGAGCCGCCGTAAAACGTAGTGAACAGATAGAGATACTTAATATACACACTATAATATGCTTTATTGCTATTATTATACCTACATGGATCTGCGTTCCTTTTATCTTGAATGTTTTTTTTTATTATTATTTTGGCAGTGGCTACAAGGCTTTCTGCCATAACGGATTACATAAAACACCTGTATAGAAATATAATTTTACTTCACATAACTTTGACACATCGCATAACATTTTTGGAAGATTGTCACAGTAGGGTCGATAACAATAATATAGGTATACCAATATCTCTAGGCAATCATTATCGGAAATTAAATATGCATGTATGAAGAAGATAATGAATCTGAAAGAAGCGAAAGAGGTATGTAAGGATCGTGACACTTGGCGATCTGTTCTCTCTGGCTACCCCGTCAGAGATTGTGCGTGAAGATAAGTAAGTAAGTAAGTAATCATTATCGGAGCATTTGTTTTCACCCTTTTCTTCGAATAGTTTACATGCACAGGCATTTATAACTCATAACAAAATGCACTTTAAAATTTATTTCAAACAATAGGAGCAGCAATCGGCCAGGGGTCATGTTCTCGCTCCTATAAGTTCTCAACTTGTAACTATTGTGTCGTGTCTTCTCGTAATACGTTTCGTACGTTTTATATTCTATGCTTACGAGCTTACAACGCATGACGCTGACCGCTGAGCGCAACGCACCGCATTTCGTATTGCCGTAACAGAACATGGCGATTTATCGGTATGTTAAATATCAATATCACTTACTCCAAAATACTTATCTTACCCTATAAATATCCATTAAAATCTAACGTATAACCTGTCGGAAATATCTGCGAACCTCGCTGGAATGCGCTTCCCCTCGCGCTTCCCCGCACCTCCGCCCGTTATCGTCTATCCAGTACCGTTGCCATCTCTCCATATTGCATGACGTCATCAAGCCAGGTTCGCAGATATTTTCGCCCGTTATCGTCTATCCAGTACCGTTGCCATCTCTCCATATTGCATGACGTCATCAAGCCAGGTTCGCAGATATTTCCGACAGGTTATATCTATTTTTATTGTAGCGATGTGATTGTTTTGGAGGGAAATAAAGTTAAAAGTCCAACTTGGGTTTACTTCGATGTCAAAGATGAAGAAAAAAAACTTGCCACTTGCAATATATGTCAGGAAGTATATTCCTTTCGAACCTCCGTAACTAATCTAGCGAAACATTTGAAATACAAGCACAAATTAGTGATTTCAAAAAGCTCCGATGCTGATGAAAATGTTAGGAAGTATGTGGTCGAGCAATCAAAGTAAGTTCGTATAATAAGCACTTATTGCCATATTGTAAATAGATAAATTATAAAATCACATGAAATGAACTGTCGTTTACTATACACATAGTTTTTAATTTCATTTTAGAGAAAATGCACCAGAAGATAACAAAATGCGTACTAGTACTCAAGCATGGGATTATTTTAATATAAAGAGCGCAGAAGATAAGTTAGCAAGTTGCACAGAGTGTGAAGAGATCCTTTCATACAAAGAAAATGAGGATCAACTCGTAGATCACTTATTACTCACCCATTTGATCACTCTTCAAAAAGATGCTGACACTGAGAAAAAGGATGAAGACTCTACTGTAGAATATGAGGTGGTTGAGTAAGTTTCATTCATTGGTCTATTTTCAATAACATGTCTATTTACACTAGTGAAAGGTAAAAATATGTGGCTACTAGAACCATAAACCATTGGTAGCTTAGTTGCTTGCTGTAAATTTTTGTTTGTTCGGTTCAGTTGTTACTTGCAATTTATGTACTGATTTACCCTGTGCTCAAAGCAAATGAAAACATTGTAAGGAAACCAGCACATCTGAGAAATTTAAAAAAAGTTTTTCGAAAACATGCAAAGTCCAACAATATGCATTGGGGCAGCATGGCAAACACTTCCTTGCTATAAGAAACGCAGAAATGATAGAAGGCCTGTGCCCAACAATGCAGGATATATTACTGGCAACGTTTATGTAAATACTAGTGTATGACAGTTTGGGGTCCAACTGAACTTCTGCCAATAATAAAGGCAAATTGGGTATATCATACCTACCTAGCTTATTGCAAATGTTATTATCACATGAATGTTATATCAGATATGATAGTATGTCTCTTTCAGTTATCAATTTTAAGGAGGACAAATTAGATCAAAGCATTTAAAAAAATACCTTTTTAAATTTTCCATGTAAAATTATACTATTTTATAAAATGATGATTTTAGATGATGATATAATATGATGTTTTAGCTCAGAAACAAACTTTTTACAGATGGCAATTATAATTGGTTGCAAGTCTATTGAAAAGATAGACATGAAAACTGAGATTTTTAACTAGTGTTTTAAATCAACAATTCTACTTAAAATATATAACCCAACTATGCTTTAAAGCAAAAGGTTTACAAATAGAATCACTTGCTACATTTTATGATATTATAGATATTACATGTCATAACCATGACTATGATGTGTCAGTGTAAGAATATGTGCTACCCATATCATCCTGTGATTGTACCTGCCAGTGGTAGCAACTGTCCTTCTTATGAGTTAATCTACGGGGAGATATATGATCAGCAGCAGACTTTGACAAGCTGTAATGGATGTCAATAATGCTAAACTAGGTTATTGCGAATAAGCCCTCTACTACATGACCAAAACAATTAGGCGCATGACAGCTAAGATGTCATTAGAACTAGGGATGGAACACGGAACAGTGATTGGTCACTAGGGGAAGCACAGGGATAGATGCAGGGTGTGGGCGCCGAAAACGCATTCCTGTCATTAGTCTAATTGTTTTGGTCAAGTTGTATACATTTAATAAGTTATACATCATTTTAATCATATGACTATGTCCACCCAGTGATTCTGTATGGGACAGTCATATCTTACAGATATTGCTCTAAGGATGCTGTTACTACTGTTGTGTAAGCGTTGCAAGAGGGAGGCTGTTTTCTTCCAGATTTAAGTTGAAATGTTTACAATAATGAAGAAAATAAAAGAGATTGAATATAATTCCCCTATGATGCAAGCTATGTGGAGACCTATGTTCAGTAGTGGACTTATGTGGACTTTTGATAGGCTGTAATGAATAAATGAATGAATATAACTACAAATATCTTCTAACTTCCGCTGCCAAATTGCTACAAATATTTCATATATTTTTAAATTTTAGAGAAACCCATATGGCGTTCAGTGTTTGGGAGTACTTTGACAAAAAGGATGAGTCGTCAGAAACAGCGATATGCAATAAATGTGAGGATGTCATCTCTTACAAAGAATCTGTTGAGAAGATGCTGGAGCATTTGTTGTTGAAGCATGATATTAGCAAGACTTATGACGAATTTCAGGAGACTGATAGTGAAATTGACACTAAGTATGTATATATAAATTATTAATAACTATAAGTTATTACATTATGTAGGCTGGCCCACTAAATGGAGTGACAACCTCGTAAGACATGCAGGAAGCCGATGGATGGCTCAGGACTCGTGATTTGTGGCATACACCATGGAGTCCAACTAACTTGTAATAATGATAATTGAGAAAATATTAATCTGAAGCCCCCTTACAGAGACACCTCAAAAGGGGGTCGTAGTAGCAGGAGCGCAGCATGGGATTACTTTGAAGTGAGTGACCAATTGAAAAAGCTCGCTATATGCAAAATATGCAACGAGACATACTCCTTCAAGACGTCAGTGACTAACCTGATGAAACACGCTCGCAGACATCTGGGCAAAGACTTCAGGAAAAGGTCCGTCAATCAAACCAATCACTCCAGGTGAGTTAGATTTTCTTAAAGTGTGGTAATTGGAGTAAGCATATTGTTTATACCATTTTGTTCAGTAGGTGACTATAGAAAATGCCAGAAAAATCTTATGGCTTCCAATGGATGGTGAATTTTTTTAATATAACGGTGACAAACAAGCATACAGTCAACCTGATGGTAAGTGGATGCTGTGGCCCATACACGTCTACACGTCTTCGATTAAAAATCAAAATGATGCATTATCAACTTATCACCCCTGAGGACTAAGATGAAATGCCTTGTTTCCAGTAAAAATGGTCTCCGGCTCACCATACGAAACCAGCAGTATTTAGCTGTTATTTCAAGTTAGTATTCTGTAAGAGTGTGGTCCTCCAGTCAATTAAACACCGTCATCTAATGGAATTCATTTCTCTGGCACTCACCATAATCACTTTTTCGTACTCATGGCACGAAATGGGGAATGGATGATAATCAATTACTGACCTTACAAATGCATAATAATATGAAATTAATAACCTGTAATAATTTAAAATTATCTTGTCCGTTTCATCCCAGAAGTCTAACAAAGCCCAGGTTAGGTCTACCTTCCAAGGCGTGGCTCTTCTTCAAATCCTTGAGCAGAACGAGCAAGATCGCCTTGTGCTTGATTTGTAAGAAACGGCTCTCGTACGCCACGTCTGTGTCGAACCTGAAGCGCCACTTGTTCAGGAAGCATCTGGAGACCTGGGAGGAATTGGTTAATATGGAAAACGGCACGGAAGCAGAAATGGAAGTGGAGAAAAAGGTGAGTATTCATATGCTTTCACAAACATGACATATTCTTACACTCATACATACACACACATGCATACTCTATTATCCTCTCCATAAAACATATATTTTGTATGCATACTCACACCTACTCTATTACTGTTTCCCTCTCCTTCTCTTTTTCTTGCTTTCCCTCTCACTCACTTTAACACACACGTAACACATTTACGAGTATTCTTATCTCTCTCTCTCTCTCTACTTACCTCTCTCTTACTCTCTCTCCCTCGCAATATTCATACAACACATTTTCACATTCCTTGATTTTTCTTTTTCTCCATATAAATTTGTATTTACTTTTGTTTAATTTTAGTAAGATGTCCAAATCTATTGTAGTTGTATCACTATAATAAAGTAGTTTAGAAGCCCAGGTTTCATTTATTTGTTAAAAATTTTGGGGCAAATAAAGAGTATGTATTTTATTTATATAAACTTACGCCTATTGTATATATCTCTCTGTCTCTCTTTCCCACAGAAATTAGATTACTTCTCCTTATAATGTTTGTTTTTTATTTTATTTATTATATTACACTAATTTGTCCCAGTCGAGGCAGATAGTGCTGTCGACAGACGACCACGTTTACGAACTAGATGCCAAGAGCGAGCAGGAGGACTGCGTCTCGATCAGCGAAGATGATAACAATCAGGTGATGAAACCAGATTTGTAACACTTTCCCGTTATAGATGTTGCGAAATTTAGCTTTGTCCAATTCGTCAAAAAATTTTTCTAAGAACGCACCAGTTTAAAGTCATATAAGGTTAGATTAGGCTTATATTTTTCAAAAGTCAAAAGAATTGTATGTGTAGAAAAAAATACTATTTTTTTTTATAGGATAGGGTGACAAAGGTTGACATAAACATCTACATCTATCCTCAATAAAAAATCAAAATGCAGATGCTTTGTCACCCGTGAGGACTAAGATGGAATGCCTCTTTTACAGTAAAAAAGGGTCTCCAGTTCTCTACACGCAGCATAAGAAACACAACAGTGTTAATCTGCCATTTTACGCTGGTATTATTTGAGAGCGTGGTCCTTCCCCGGTCGAGCCGACCCATTCATGCTACAATTATATCAGTAATATAGCTGTAGCATGGCTCTACCACGTAATACTATGCTCTACCACTTGGTAATCATACATCCACCCATCCATTACAGCCTATTAAGGTCCACTGCTGAACATAGGCCTCACAAATTGATTGCCTTATATGGGAAATTGTGTTATAGTTGCCATGCTTGGCAAGTGGGTTGGCAACCATATGTTTTTAGAAGATTTTGCTGCCCATCTCCTGTTTCAGTTTTCATCTGTCGCTTCTTACGACACCCTCGCGACGGTATTGTAATTTGAATTTGAAAAACTTCTGTAGTTCCTCAACCATGGTTCTAGAAAGCAGAACAAATGTAAGTAAAGTTTGGTTTCAGGGCGAAAACGTAGAGAAAATGGAGACTGTTTACCTTGAGGAGTTTGAGGACCAAATAAGAAAGAGACAAGAGCAGAGACTCTCTAGCAATAACAGAACGACTACTGTGACGCCTAAGACATGTGATTTAAACGGAGCAGTCACAGATAAAAGTATCCGAGAAAACATCCCCATTGAAAGTAAAAGTGACAGCTTAGATAATTTCGGCTCTTATATCGTGTCACTGCTGAAACAGCTCCCCAAAAATGTGTCGAATCGTCTCCAGATGGATTTCGTCAGACAAATAATGGAAGCGCAAATAGATCAAGTAAACGCCAGTGAAAATCGCAGCTGCGACACGCTGGTTATAAATAACAGCAATGGCAAGAATAATTAAATAAATCTAGTCTAGAGAAATGTTTTGTTTTATTTAATTAGGGCTAATATTTTACTGCTTACCAGATGTCGCTAGTTGGGACTGAGGTGATGTTATTTGTTACAGTTTCACCATAAATAAAAATTTTCGTTATATACGTATATATCCATATTTGAGTAGGTATACAAAACAATGCCTCAGTGGTTGCACTTTAATTTTTAGCACATTTTTACTCTTTTTATTTATCTTTTTAGTTTTTTAGGACCAATAATTCAAAATGTCGTGGTTTCAAATCAGCCTTTCGATTATAGTCGTGAACCATTCCTAACACCAGCATTTTAAGCTTGCCAGCAGCGGTTAAAGGGAAAAATTAATTAATAAAGGATTATGAGTAATGCCCCAAATGGTGTATATTTATTTTTGTCCCTTGAATATTAGCTTTTTTTTGTAATGTATTACCGTAAAAACTAAAACGGTCATACAATACCACGGTATTGCTGCGTTTCCTTGCGGCAGGTCTATACTTAGCCTTAAGGATGTACAAATAAATAAAATTGAAGTGCCTGTTTGTACTTTGTAATGTCAAAATTACAGCTTTTTACTAAATACATATGAAAGTATATACGATACTAATAATAAAATACAATATTTAAAGTTTTTGTCTGTCCGTCTGTCTGTTTGTTCCGGCTAATCTCCGAAACAGCTGGACCTATTTTGACGGAATTTTCACTGGCAGATAGCTGATGTCACAAGGAGTAACTAGGCTACTTTTATTTTAGAAAAAGAATTAGGGTTCCGCGTAAAAAAATTAAAACCCCAAATAACACGCGGGCGAAGTCGCGGGAAACAGCTAGTGTTATGGCCCCCAGCTGCCCCGGCAAAAGTCGACTGGGCTAGGGCCCATAGTAGCCTCCTCGACGAGCAGCCGAGGGTTCGGGCCCAATGGCCTATGGAGAATTCTAAATCAATGGCAAATAAGCAAGCACGACTTACAGAGTTCCGGAGGTAGGGTTGACCACAGGGTACCAGTCAGGTGGTAAGTGATGTGCATGTAAGTAGTCTGTACATGTGTAACCTGACATCCCCGATGTAGTCGGACTGCAGATCCAAAGGCGCTGCTTCTCTCCAAATGTGCGATCCCTCCAGTGGTCGATCACCAATTGAAAACTTCTGCTTTTATTTCACTGTATTAGTTTATCAACTTTATTGTACATTTAATTAACTTCAAAGTCAACCAAATCAACGTTCATCGAAATTAAAACAAGTGACACACGACACAAGTAAAGAACAGTCGGTCAAAGTTCAATATTCAATGTTCCAGGTTCACTTAGCACAAAATTATAAACACGAGAACGAACGCGGTCTCTTCTCGAGTAACAAAACTTTAGAGTTCTCCTGACAGAGCAAATTTCATATTACGCTATCAAACAACCCGTCGTCGCAAACTATTGGCAATCAGTTTGTTACGGCCCGCAGCTGCCCGTGCAAAGATCGCCCTGGCTGGGGCCCATAGCGGCCTGCTCGACGGGTAGACACGGGTCGGGCCCAAATGGCCACATGGAAAATGTCCTATCATACTAAACTATATGGGAGAATGCTAGGAAAATATAGTACGTACCTGTTTCCGACTCTAACATCGCTCCAAGTCTCGGTCAGGCCGTAAGTGGGTGTAAGGTGCATGGCAAGTAGTGTTTAGTGATGTGTATGTGTCTGAGACCTGGACCAGCTTAGGTGACCAGCAGCGGCCGAGTTCCAGGCTGCACCACAATGCTGCATCGCTCCAGCAGGCTCCACCGCTGGATCATTTCTTTCTTCATTGTCACTATTTCAGTCTATTAGCTTCATTGTACATTAACTAACTTAAACTCGCTTAATTCCACATTCTTCGTAGAATCGAACACGTGATACCCGACACAGCACGGACAGTAGTTCAAAGTTCGACATTCAATGTCCCGGATTCACTTATCACAAAATTATAAATAGGGAACCAACGCGATCTCTTCATGAGTCACACGGTTCAGCGTTAAAGACAACTAAGTTCCTTCGTTCGATACTAAACCACTACGCCACGATAAGAATTCAAAATACGCCTCGTTGACACGTAAAACTAACAAACCAGCCAACACACAAAAAAGGGCACTTAACGCGACGGCACAATTATAATGATTTCCGGACAATCAACCGGGAGACGCTCTCGAACAAGGAATGCGCGGTTCGAATCCTAGACCGTATATCTACTCGGCGCACGCGTGCGAAATTCCGCATCACCCAAGCAAGTTAAATATTGCAAAATTCACATATCCACGTAGCGAAGTAACACGCACTAAATCTAACCATCTGGACCCTACATCGGTCGCGTGAACTTCTGCCGCGATAACCGAGATACGCGGATTCACCGCATCGAGGCAAGCGAGCTACTGTCTCTTCGCCCATGCGTCGAGCCACTGCAAGCCGCAGACGGCCGCCCCACCTGACGGCGTTTACCTCAACTACATACCATCGGGTGACGCGCCAGCTCGAACGCGATTGGATGGCGTTCAAAATGACCAATTTTGGGCATAAACACAGTTACTTTAATTTAATCACTCAAAACTCAAATTAGGCCTCGCTGTCACGTAACGCTTAAAGCGGACACTATTCGAGGCGGTCTTAACTAGACCCAAATATTCATTAGTAAATTCAAAACGACGCGCACAATTCACCCAAATTTTCAAATCAAAACACCGGCCGCGCGCAACAAATTAAGATAACTCCATAAGAGGCACGCGCCCGGCCACCGCGCTACAAATCTTTTCTAGACTTTTACAATACCGTACGTCGCGCAACAATTATTTTTCTAGACTTCTACTCGCCCCGGTGTACGCGCACAATTAATCTATATCCAACACGAAGCGATCTCCTCTCGGGTCACACATTCTTAGCGTTTCAAAACTCAAAAGGGCCTCTTGTCACTTAAAGCACGAAAAGACAGTCAATAAGAGGCGTTTGTCACGCGGTCAACTGCTTCGGACGTAACCATCATACTGAAAAGGGCGCGGTCGCATGATGCGACGCGCGCGCGCAACTGTCCCAGGCGGTAACCTCTAAATTCCATCGGAGGACACGCCGAGGCGAGCGTCTTGGAATGCAAGTTTTAAATATGTTAATATTTTGGCCTAAACAGCTAGTATTTAATAAAGTTCTCTTATTCTGTCACAGTTATTAAACGCTTGCTCCAACTAGGCCTGCCAATTTTTTTTTTATTTCAAATGAATTATATAGTAGTATGTGGTATCAAACGCGGGTTTTTCGTGTACTGTGAAATTTTTAGCGAGCGAGTTTATTTTACAAATTAATTGCACTTTTAATTTAAAAAAAGAATTCGAACACATGTGAAGTTCGCCAATACGCAAAGGGGCAGCGCGGCGGATACATCCTTGCCCTAAAACCATTTTAGAAATGAGAGGAGGCCTATGCCCACCTGTGGGATGTATATAGGCTGAAACTTTAACTTTTCTTTTAGTAGCATTACTTTAGTTTTGGATTAGATGGCGGGACGACCTGATAAGATATCCAAGAAGTCAATAGATGCAAGTAACAGAACCGGAAGCTCCGTAATGATAATGGTGTTAAAGCTGAATGCACATTTGTCAGCACCGTACGCGCATTACATGCCGCGTGTTAGAATTCGTTGTATGAAATCATATAAAATCTCTCGCATTGCAGCCGCACCGGCGCGTATGGTGTAGGTGTATTTTATAAAATGCGGTAAGTATCCAAATATTTAAGGAGGCATGCTGGTGATGTCAAACGGCGCGTGCTGATGTTCAGTGTTGCCAACTTAGTAGGTTTTCCACTAAACTGGTGGTATCGACTTTCATTTCGAAATATATTTTATACTAGCTGTTCCCCGCGACTTCGTTCGCGTGTTAGGGTTTTTATGTTTCTGCGCGGAACCCTGATTCTTTTTCTAAAATAAAAGTAGCCTATGTTACTCTTTATGAAATCAGCTATCTGCCAGTGAAAGTCCCGTCAAAATCGGTCCAGCCGTTTCGGAGATTACCCGGAACAAACAGACAGACAGACAGACAGACAGACAGACAAAAATTTTAAAAATTGTATTTTAGTTATAGGTATCGTATTTACTTTCATATGCATTTAGTAAAAAACTGTAATTTTGACATTACAAACAGACACTTCAATTTTATTTATTTGTATAGATATAGATAGGTTTTAGTATAAGTAGTAATTCTTGAAATTTCTTGTATGTCAAATGCAAATATATGAAAAATCGTTCATCATCATCTAATAAGTCTTTTTATAAATATTTTATATAGGTTTTAGTATAAGTAGTAATTCTTGAAATTTCTTGTATGTCAAATGCAAATATATGAAAAATCGTTCATCATCATCTAATAAGTCTTTTTATAAAGTATAATATTCTCCATACAACTGCCTTTTTAAATTAATATTGTGAATCTAGAATCTTCTTTTTCTTCGAATTTTATTTTCTTCTTCCTCTGCCAATAAGCAAGCTATTACAACAATTTTTTTCCATAGCGATCCGAGCGATTCCGAGCAATCAATGTCACACCAGTGGTTGGAAAAAATTGCAAAAGTTGGTGTGCAATACAAAAGTGCTGACAAATGTGTAACAATTGATATTATATATATATTACAAAGAAATTACTTATGCTGCTTAGAGCCTTTATTAGCAGTCTCAAGCCATAATAAAATGAAGTATTTTGGAGTATTATATTTATTTATTTATTTCAATACTTACATCATACATACATTCAACAATTACCCATTAAGTTTGTCCATCCGGCAAGCAGTTGTGGCCGTCACCGTCTCCCTTTGTATCCGTCCGGAACATACATATTTTAGTACGTCTGAATTTAAAAAAAAATCCTGTGTAAATATATGAAACCAGAGTAAGTTCTGTCCTAACCCTAAATTCATTATATTAGACCATCTATACAAACTTTGTATTATTATTATCTGTTTAGGCCAAACAATTAACATTTGAAATTTCCATTCAACACTCGTGTCCGCCCGCTGACTTTGTAAAGGTCACCGTTGCCCCACTCCCGTGTGCTTTGCCCGGCAGAGGGTGCGGGCGCAGAACGCGAGTGCGAAAACAGTAGTTTGAATGCAGCGGTGCCGTCGCAACGTAACGTATTTGTGGTGATCGTGGCAGCGATTTCGTGCGACCAGTTTCGGTTTATTGTCTAGATTTTCAGTATTTGTGCGCGTTACTTCGCTACTTAAATTGTGTTTCGTGAAGACCGCCTCGGATTAGGTTGTCTAAGTATTGCAGGGAGTCTACTCGGGCCGCATGATCACTGCCTTAGAAGGTCGCGTTCGATTCTCGAAATAATTTCTTGCTGAGTGAACAGAAGTGAACTTTGACCCACCGCTCATCAGTCGTGCCGCGTGTTACGTTTTTGATTATAATTAACGGGATTTAGTTGAGTTTTGAAGTTAGTTAAATGTACAATAGAGTTGATAGACTGACATAGTGAATCGCTGAATTTTGAGTTTGAGCGATTAATTAACGTCGTTACAATTAATTAGCGTCAAGTGGTATAGTTGCATGCATAAGTGCATTCTGACAATATTAATTCGCGTTAACGAGTTGCTTTGTGCCATTGGATTTAACTCGGAGATATTTTCCTGTGTCGGTTAAAACAGCTAAACTTTGTGACCCGCGAGAACCAGCGTTCGTATTAGATTATAGATTTGTGCTAATGGACGCTAGACTTTGAGGGACACCGAGTGACGCCGCTGGAGTGATACCACATAGGGTGGCGGTGCTGGAGTCAGGGTTGCTGCTGATTAAAAAGGGCTAATTCAGGTTACACATATATACACTTCTCACACACTACTTACATTCACTACACTTAACGCCTGAACGAGCCTTGTGGTCCTTCTTCACCTCTGAACAGGTACGTACTATTTATTTACCTAGCTTTATCACTGTCGTGTAGGTCAACTCTCCATAAGGCCATTTGGGCCCCGTTCTTAGTTATCCGTCTAGTCTACAGCTGTATGGGCTCCTGTATAGTCTACCTTTGTCGGGACAGCTAAGGGCGTGTACATTATCTATACAAATTTCTGTTTGTAATATTAAAATAACTGCGTTTTACTAAATGCATATGATAGTATTATTACTTTCATATGCATTTAGTAAACTTAACAAATTTACTTTATATTACTTATAACAAAAAAAAAATATTAAAATTTTTGTTCGTCTGTCTGTCTGTTTGTTCCGGCTAATCTCCGAAGCGGCTGGACCGATTGACGTGAATTTTACTGGCAGTTAGCTTATGATATAAAGAGTAACTTAGGCTACAGTTGTTTTCGAAAAAAATTTGGATTCCGCGCAACAAAATAAAACCCATAAAATCCAATATGAATAAATTTCACGCGGACGAAGTCGCGGGGAACAGCTAGTTCCTAATGAATAATGTTGGATACATAGATTAATGATAAGTCAGAGCGCGCGATGACTTATCATTAATCTATGGTTGGATATATAAAGCGATATAATGGGTTCACGTCGTAATGTTTCATATACAGATATCTCCCAAATTTACTATGTACCCTGTCTAACATTAGCTTATATTTTATTTATTATATTACGTTCGTGTTGGGGCCAAACAATTACATTGTGTTCCAAATGACTTCTGACCAAGACATTGTATAATACAATTAAGAAATTAAAATACAAGAAATTATTCACTCGGCGAAGCAACCTTTATTTTATAAAAAAAAAAACAACAAAAACAGAAATGGGTTTTCTAGGTAAACAGCAGCACAAACTGATCAAATGTGTGTTTGTGACTCGGTATCCGATACTCGGCGTACTTCGACACGCGATGTGGCCTTAGTGGCCTTTGACATTTCTTTTATTTATGCGAACACTACACATTAAATGAAACTAATTTAAACTTCGCGAATTAAAAAAGTTTTACTCTTTTTCCTTTCTTATCATTTGTGTATTATTATCCATCTCAGTAAAGTCTGCCCATTTCGACTTTTTTTTACGTTAACATTATCCACCGCCTTCTTTCGTTTTACTGCTTTTGTAAAAGACAGTAAAGGCCCTTCAGGCAGTGGCGTAGCGTGCCTTAGATGGGCCCTGTATCAAAATTTGTTGGGGGGCCCCAATAAAGAGTAAAGATTTCATAAAATTGAATTGAAATTATTATATATTGATTTTAAATTATTACTTACAATTAATACTCCTAGGAACTAAGCTAGCCAAACAAAATCAAATATACAATTTTGTTGCCTTTTGTTCGGCGAACATTGATGAAGACGATTCGGCGCCATTCAAAGCTGAAGACGATTTCAGTTTTACTACATTCTTTGCTTCTGTAGACAATAGTGATAGCTTTTCCTGTCCCATAGAAGTCCTTGGAATTTTTGCTTACACACGTTCGGGGCCCCTGTAGTCCGGGGGCCCCGTATCATTGATACGGCTGATTCGACGGTAGCTACGCCCCTGCCTGGTGAACGTACCGAATGTTTTATTCAATTTTGATCATAATCCGAAGTAAAATACCAGTTAACGTATTGAAACTGTGTAAAAAAAAATACTACAAGAAATAAGAAAGACACGGGAATCACATATTATCATTAAGTATCATACAATTTCGAAATTTTAACATAAAATAACACGAGCCAAATAAGTCACAAAATATCAATGACGCTATTCAGTGTTGCCGCGAACGCAAAAATAAAGTTCCCCGTGGCTGAGATTTTTATATGTGAATTTATTGTTACTATATTTTATAATATAATATATTAAACTTATTATAATATAACCTAATTCCATATTATTTAATGTTTATTTCTGTAGTATTGCTCAAATAACATAATTGCCATTTATTAGGGTTCCGTACCCAAAGAGTATCAACGGGACTCAAGTCTCCACTATCGTTCCGTCTGTCTGTCAGTAGGCTGTATCTTATGAACTGTAATATGTAGAATTTTCACAGAATGTGTATTTATATTGCTGCTATAACAACAAAATAAAAAAGAAAACAAGTAAAATATTAAAGGACCCAAAAAAAAAAATCACGTTTCTTGTATGAAGACCATACAAGAAACGTGATTTTTTTAACCGACGAAAAAACGGAGGTTCTCAAGTCGACGTGTATATTTTTTTTGTCTTCGTGCGTAACATCGCAGTCACATTGCTAATCTACAAATAAAAAGTATTTTACATTTGTTACGACACACATAATACAGTTAATGATTTTTTTAATACAATTAATTAAGCAAATGATATATATATATAACCGGAACAGTGGACTTGATTTCTTACTAAAGAAATGGAGATATATTATTAGGCAGATTTAAGAAATATATCTGCATGGGAAGATATTCGAAAAGCACTAAATGTATTGATTGAAAAGAGATATATTGACTATAATAAAGATATGGAAGTATTTGACGAATTTAAATTAGTTTTAAGCTACGTCACTTCCCTAAAAAATAATCGAATGGGATAGTTTAAGTTTCCACAGAAACTCGTTGGGTGGAAGTATTCAAACACTTTCGCACCAACAATCTTCAACATATTTTTTTTTTTTGCATTTTAATCGAACATATTTTATGTCTACCTGGTACAAATGCTTCAATACAAAGAGTATTTTCTATAATGAATAAATTGTGGACGTCTGAAAAAAATCACTTACGGTTCGAGTTCTAAAGGCGATGTTGCTAACAAAGGTACTTAACAATAAAAAACTTGCCCAGAATTTTAATCTTATTTAAAATCATCACCAACTTTATTAAAGCAAATTTCAAATATAATTAAAAAAATATGTTGCGTTTAATAATTACTGTCCGAGTAAATGCTTTGTTTGCTAAAATCTTTGCTTTAATGACGCTGGTGAACTGGTGATTAATTTTTATTTTTCCCAATTTGTTATAATAAAAATAATTATAATTAATGTGAATATAAATATAGTGAAAACAAAATAACATTAAAACTTGTGTTTATTTTTATTGTTAACCTACTAACTGCGTGTATAAATTATCCAATGTCCCGTTTTGAGTTAAAAAATATATGGTCAGTTTAACTATACGGCACTTGGTTGTACAACGGTGTTCAAATATAATAAGTTGTACATATTCTTCCTTAGCGGTGTGCAAATATTAATGGTCAAATAACTAGCATGGCAATATTTATCAAATTTTTAACAATACATAAATTATTTAATATTATTCATTCAAATGATTTGATAATTAATTATGTAACCGTGTCAGAGAAAATGTCAATGTAATATTATTATTAGAGCTCAATGTCAAATATCATTACACAATGTCAATGTATATATATATATATATATATATATATGTAATATCCAATTGTCATAAAATTATTGATTATATTAAATTATTTATTAAATATTAGTAGACACACAGTCATGTTCCCCATTTAACACATTAATTAACCGACGAAAAAACGGAGGTTCTCAAGTCGACGTGTATATTTTTTTTATGTATGACCACGCATAACTTTTTACAGAGTAGTCCGATTTTGATAATTCTTTTTTTATTGGATAGGGTATACCTCGAAATTGGTCCCATATAAATTTGAAAAAAAAATATCTACCTTAAGGGTGGGAAAATAGGGTTTAGATTTATTTTTTACTCACAGATTTTAATTCTGAGTGGTGTATTACTACATTACATAATAATTACACTACATTACATTACATTACAAAAAACCTCACGATGAATGAGCTTTAGAGCTGTCAGTCTCTTGTGTGTAGATCTCTCAGTCTCTGCATTTCTGCTAAAGCTCGTTCATCGTGAGGTTTGTGTAATACCTTATTTGGCTCTAAATCAGATATAGCAATACCCTCAAGTGTTTTTACTCTACTCAGTGCCACATATGCCTGCCCTTTGGCAAACACTTTCTTTCCGAGGTCGATTACAGCTTTATCAAGGGTTGCACCTTGTAATTTGTGAACCGTGACGGCCCAGCATAAAATTATCGGCAACATCCTGCGCTCAATATCGCCATTACCCTTCGTATCTTAAAAGTTGCTACCACTGAAGGTATGGCGACACAGCCATCGCTATCTTTTAGTCTGCTTCCTATGCTTTCATCGTCAAATTTTATTAATACGCAATCCGGTAATTCTCCTTCCTCTAGTTGATCCCTGCGTAGTGATGGCCATTTTATTATTTTTACAATACCCATAGCACCATTGACGAGCCCGTCAGATACTGATCGTTACGTCTTAACATCACACGAGATTTGACAGCTAATTTTACTTTAGATAAAAGTCCACTACAATTGTTCACATCTTTTGGAACAACATTATCTGGAGGTTTCTTCTCATATGTAGCGAATACAATTATTAGAGCATTTAACAAATTGGGAAATCCTTCTTCACTATTGTCGTTGTCTACGTGACCATTAACGGCTGATTCATGACGAACATTGATATCAACTTTTTGATTGTTGTATGTGATATTAGGTAAAAGCTCAGTTGCAGCTAAATATTAGATATGTGCGTTATATGTGAATTGGCGTTAGCCCGAGCCGCAATACAGTCTAATATTTATCTCATACCAATAACTTGTAATCTATGTCGCTTTTGCACCAATTATTGGGATTTATCAGAGAAAATGCCACACTAGTAACAGTTGCAATCCCTGTGCATTGCCGACCACGTGACTTTGGACTAAATCGTTCATTGTCCTGATGAAAAGAATCATATAATATAGATACATTGTTACTCAAGCCAGTATAGTTATTTGTAGGTACAGTTGACCGTTCAGCAATTGATTCTTCACTATTATGACCATGTGCAGGTGCGAACATCTTTATAGAGTGCATTATTCATTAGGAGCCACTGCAATGCTAATTGAAGTTTACATAATCTATTTGAAACTCCCTAGAACGTTCTAAATTTTCACGACTTTCTACTACAATCACTAATCCAGTTTGATTAGGTTCAAGCGGAAGTTGCTCCGCCAGCTCGACCACATCCTAAACAAAAATAATTGCCTGCCCTTTGTACCAGTCTTGGCTCAAACGATTTTGAACTTTTATTATTTTAAGAAATGGCACTACCTACTCTGCAAATAAAACGTTTCTCAATTTCCGATAAGACATTTTATTCCAATAGGCCTACGGTGAAGTGTTGTTTTTTTAATATTATTTAAGCATTGTGAACAAGTAATAATATTACTTAAAGCTATTCTTCAATTCATTAGGGAAAATAGAGCCTAAATTTGTAGTTTGCAATATCGTACGTTGCTGAGGATACAAATTTTTTTCGAATATTGAACACGGCAAATCAGCATAAACATTAATCGCTTTCTTAAAATTATCTGCATTACACTGGTTTCTTCGCTCGCAAGCCGCTTATCGCGTTCTCTCCTCGGGAGTTTCGTGAAGTACCACCACTGCAGAACAGTTACGAGCAGCATCCAAACGTAGCAAATGTTCGTCTTCAGTTTCATTTGAAAGTCGCTCTCTTATCAGACCTAAACGATGAGCGCGTTGTTCTTCACATTCTTGCGATAACCTATCGTTATTGTAGCTTCTCATCTTCGACAGTCTTTCCTCGCGCTGATTTAAACACTCCTGTGAACGTGTTAATCTAATTCTCTTACTATTTGCTTCCAAACTTTTATTTTTCTCATCATTAGATTCTTCTAAATATCTTTTTCTCATTCGAGCAGCATTTTTGTAGGCCTACCCATGGTTGTATATAAAGCCTGTTTTTTTAAAGAATTTATATTATTATACAACAAATAATAGTTAAAGTAGGATTATATAACAGTTAAAGGCTAAATTAAGGTAGGTAGCTAATTTGAAAGTAGTCAAAAACTAAGCATGTAGTAATTAGTAGATTATAGCCGTGAAAAAGTATAAAATAAAAACTTTTTAACAAAAAAATTAAACCGCCGAAAAAACTGAAAAGCAAAAAATAATAAACCTTTTTTATTTAACCTTAATAACTAAGTTCTTAAACCAATTTAAGTATACCTAAGTATATACTTTTGTAATTATTTTGAGTTTTTAATTAACCCTAATAACTAACTTCTAAAACTAATGTAAGTATACCTAAGTAATTTTGAGTCGGCGCCAAACAATTGATGAACAAAGAACACTAAATAACCTTAAATTTAAAAAAATAACTAAATCAAAATCAAATTAACAATGCAACGTGAAATTTTCAGCGATAAACATTAAAGCTGAACGCACATTTTTCCGCGCCATACGCGCCGTACGCGCCGAATATTGCTGATGGCCTCGCACATATGCACGTACGCAAAAGTTGCAAGAATAATGCCCGAAAAAGCAATTTATGCTTTTTCGGGCATTATTCTTGCAACTTTTAAAAATACATTGTGGCATTGTGAAACGTGTTTACATTGGCTGTGTTTCAAATAAACTAAACGAAATAAGAGCTCACGTCTCCAGTGCGCTGTTATTTACTTGGACGTATTTTTTTCTCCAACCCGATATCTAGTTGGTATTGTTGATCGAAGGTTTTACGTAATTAATTAATTTGCTTGTTTGGCGCCGACTCAAAATTACTTAGGTATACTTACATTAGTTTTAGAAGTTAGTTATTAGGGTTAATTAAAAACTCAAAATAATTACAAAAGTATATACTTAGGTATACTTAAATTGGTTTAAGAACTTAGTTATTAAGGTTAAATAAAAAAGGTTTATTATTTTTTGCTTTTCAGTTTTTTCGGCGGTTTAATTTTTTTGTTAAAAAGTTTTTATTCTGTATTGATATGTGTTTTGTTTATAGACTAAAGCGAAACCTGGATTAACACGCAATAAAATGATGCTGTGTGTATGGTGGTATTGAAAGTTTATCATGAGCTTTTACCGCCGGATAAAACCATCGATTCGGATCTCTACTACCAATTAATAATGAGACAAGCAAGAAATAGAAAAAAAACGGCTGGCATTGATAATCAGAAAAGGAGTGGTCTTTCATCATGATAATGCCAGATCACAAGATTAGTTATCTGTTTGAGACTTTCAATACACACTAACATTCCTAAAAATCCAGTATTTGCTTGAGTACTTAAAACTGGTTTAAAAGTTTTAGTCATTATTTTCTTGTGTTCTTTAAAAGAAAGCTTTCTGGAGGTTTTAATATTTAAGTTTATAATTTTTTTTTCCATTATAAATGGGATGACTAAATCCATGTTCCTTCAAATCTCTGGTATTGAATATATCAAATAAAACTACTTTAAGATTTCTACAGCAACGTTTATTTTTTATTATGTCACTACCTACAAGATGGTAACAAATTATCGAACAGAATGGACTCATATATATTATAATTAAATGTAATAAAACTTTAAAACAAAAACGTCTTGAATTTGTATACAATATACGAAGAAACTTTTTCCCCAGTCTTATATACTAACTAAAGGTGTAACAAAATAGTACTTAATAACTTAGGGAATGATTGTGCCCGTCAACACGAATATTTTTTTATTATGGGATCATCTTCGAAATTTTCAATTTATACGTGGTAGACCCATACTGCAGCTATATTACTGGTATAGTTGTAGCACGAATGGGTCAGCTCGACCGGGGACGGACCACGCTCTCACAGAATACCAGTGTAAAATAGGAGCTTAACGCTGCTGTGTTTCCTACGGTGAGTGTAGAGAACCGGAGACCCTTTTTACTGGAAACGAGGCATTCCATCTTAGTCCTCAAGGGTTGCAACGCATCTGCATTTTGATTCTTATCCGAGGATAGATATATATGTCTATGGGCCACAGCAACCACTTACCATCAGGTGGACTGAGTGCTCGTTTGTCACCCTGATCCTATAAAAGATATCTCAAAGTCAGTTATTCCATACAAAATTTCGTACAAACTTGCTCAAAATGTATGGAAGACCTGATTTTTCTTGCGATTAGGAAGATAGAACTATAGTAAAAGTTGTTCATATTGACGCGTAGAATAGAAAGCCCTATTTTGATTACAACATAATATATATAACTATTTTTTTAAATAATTTGTGAATATTAGTTAGACATGTAAATAAAAAAATTAAACTGATAAAAAGGAGGCCTTATCATTTATATGTCATTTATTCAGAAGAAAAACCTATACATAATATACACAAATATATTGATACATTCGTTACTAATAAACTATTCATTTTTAAGTATATCTGGAATACATTCATAACTATGAACTTAACTACTAAGCCATGGCATAAAATAAATTTTCCCGTTAATCAGGTAATAGTTAAGCTGCTGGCATATACATTTTTTCACGCACACTAGCATCATGCAAATTGTCTTATACACACTACAATAATAAGATGCCGCACTCACGGAGCTGTTACTGGCAGGGAGCGCGGTATCTAGTCAGAGCGCGCGATGACTTATCATTAAGGGGCTACTCCATGCGAACGACCTTGAGTATTTGGCCGGCGGCACGCCGCTCGCTTCAATATATTGTTTATGAAATATGTGTAAGACGCCACCTATTGTAGGTACGAACGTAGTATTATTTTTTCAACATCAATAAACTAATTTATGGAAATACACACAGCGTACAACGATAAATGTATTTTAATTTTTTTATTCGGTATATTAGTTGCATTATATTAGAATTATGTATTTTCATATATTATCTAATTATGAAATTTTATAATTAATTATATATTAAAAATGAAGCATTGAAAATTGTGAGTTTAAAAGATACCTATTCACTATAGGTAAATAAATAGTTAGCTCGCCTTTTGTACAAATATTTGGTGCAATAAAGAATAAATAAATAAATAGGATGTTTCGCAGATGTGTTTTTGATTATTGTTAATTTTTACGTGTCACGTATTGAAAAGTAACATTCCTACCTACTAATTTTTGAACTGAGCACCTTGTAACTTAGCCTGCTTATTACTTATGCTGGCAGACATTATCCTCACCCCAATGATTGACGAGGATGAAAATCAATTTTATTTCTACATACGTAATTATATTTATTTATACATAAGGGTAACTTTAATAAAGGTAATACAAAAATCAACAAGAAGTATAAGGGTTCAATCTTTCAATTTCAATTGTAAAAAAACGTTACCCCCACACTAGGATTTTCTCCTGTGTCGTGGAGGCAATTTACAAACATAAATTGCACAAGGACAAACATCCAGACCCGGAACAATTATTTGTAGGCCATACAAATACTTGTTCCGTGCGGGATTCGAACCCGCGGCCCCCAGCGCAACAACTGATTGCTAAGCCACTGCGCCACGGAGCCGTCGCCGGGTTATAGCTAAAGTGACCATACGCCCCGTTTTGAACGGGACTGTCCCTTTTCTCGGTCACCTGTCCCATTGTACCCAAACAAAGCTCCGGGACACAAAATTGTCCCGTAACTCGTTGGATGGAAGTATTCAAAGTCAACAATCTTCAACATAATTTTTTTTAATCGAATATATATTATGTCTACCTGGTACAAATGCTCCGGTAGAAAGAGTATTTCTTTATTTTGAATAAATTGTGGACGTCTGAAAGAAACACTTTCCAGTTCTAAAGGCGATGTTGTTAACAAAGATAACAATAAAAAAACTTGAGCAGAATTTTATTCTTATTTAAAATCATCACCAACTTTATTAAAGCAAATTTAATCCACTGACAAATGTAATTAATAATTTTAAAAAAATATGTTGCATTTAATAATTACCGAATATAATTTTATAGTGAACACTAATTGTATAAAGTTATAGTTTTTAGAGTATAAATAAACCCATGTCCTGTTTTAAGTTAAAAAATAAATGGTCAGTTTAGTCTTTTTAGTTAAATTTAGTTTTAATTTTTTTTAGTTTATAGTAAAAAGTAGGTATATTAGTAACTACTTAGACACTTTTTACCGAATTATAAGTATAGTACACCTTATGTACTCAATTATTTTTAGAAAAAGAAGAAAAAACAAGCAATAAATAATATACAATATTTTAGCAAAAAACTATAACTTAGTAATACAAATTATAACTTAGAACATAACTGAAAAACTCATAACTGACTTTTTGGCCCGACCCAGGATTTGAACCCAGGACCTCATGATCAGCAGTCGCACTACTACTACCACTAGACCAACAAGGCAGTACTATACCTAATAAGATATTGTGGTTGGGTATTAGGATTATTTTTAACTGTATACTATACTGATAATATTGAATTAGCCTTTTATAGTGTAAATTATAATATTTGTCGAAATGTTAATTATGGATTCGAACCTTACATGCTAATGGTGCTTCATTTTTTTATTTGCATTTACTTCAAAGAAAATACACGCAAAAAGCTTCATCGCGCAGTAAAAAAAATTACAAATATATGTATAACTAATACGAAAAATTATACCCAAAACAAACAAATAATACTACCTATAAATAACCTAATAAGTAATAATATTATCGACTGATATGACGCTCTAACGACACAGGCTTCACGTCGAAGAGCTCAGCGCTCACTGACTCCAGCAACCCCGTGGGCAGTGAATACGCCCAGATTTTAAAATAATTTCTTAATAAAATCAAATTTTGGTCTTTTGAAAAAAATTTTATAATAGAAATGATCATTAATAAATTGCCTATCCATTGGTGTAAATCGCAAAATAAAATAATACTTACTTTACGAGGAGATGCATGTTATCAATAATAATTTCACATATTTGTGGTTTCGTTGTAAGGAGATTATATTAATATTTATTCCTTAAAAAAAATTGGATATAGCTCTTATGAAATCAAGATTATGTAGAAATAATGTGTTTTTTATTTGTTGATATATCTTTTAAATAAAAAGTAGATAGCTCCTAAAAACCGCACAAATAACGACTAGCGCGACATTTTGCTCAACCTGCGCCTTAATCTATGTCCATCTACTTTGTTTGCTTTCTCTTGAACTACCTTCATAATCACACAATTCTTGTAACTTTGTTTCTGTAATTTGAGGAATCGCTTAATTTGATTATTTATTCGTGATTTTAATTTCCAATCGAAATTCACGGAGTTCTTCTAGCATTCTGCTCTCATTATCAATCATTGAAACTTCCATCGGATGACTGCCACGCTTGGTATTTACATAGATGCTTAGTGTAAAGGTCTTGTCCATTATAAGATTACCTCGGATCGTCGAAAATGACGTTAAATCACACCATTAGGTATTGTGACAAATTTCTCAATTTTAAAGTGATGTTATCACTAATGTGGTCTGAAATAAGTGACACGTGCCCGCTTGACTTTGAGTTTTGGGACACGTTGTATTCGCGCCATTTTGAAACTACTGTCTAACGCTTATGAGATTCGTTAATTATTGTCCAATAAGAGTACTGCAAAGCCCATTTCCGGGTTTCCTATCTACCGCCTTTTATGCCTAACATGTGCAGCCTGGTGTGTTAATTGGTGTTATACTGTGTGGTCACAAGCTTGCAAGTCATGAATACAACCGCACCGCCTATATCTCGCGTAATCGCTCTCGTCCTTGTGTGGTTTAGATACAAGAATAATTAACTATACAAGAATACAGCAAAGTGTATATACATTTGCAATTACGCTATATTTCGAGATAGTCTGTGTTTATATGTGTGAAGAGAGCCAACCGTCGTGGCCGCAGCCTTCGATATTAGAGTGGGCATATCCACATACTTTTGTATTCTTCTGACAGTAATTCTTTAAAATCTTCTGTCGTTATAGTCAGGCAATTTAGGTGATACAACATCTTACATGTTTTCTGTGAGTACTGCGTGTAAGACTTATCATGTATCCAGGAATCACAGCCGTCACATATTTTACTTACTTAAATAACTATGACTAGATCCAGTCCGTTCGCAATGAGTGCCCGCGTGGTTTTTTTTTATAATATTTTTTAATATTACATAATACTGGCAGGCAATACATCGTAGTCATCAGAAGTGACAGCGCATCTGCATTTTGATTCTTAATTAAGCAAAAATGTAAATGTCTATGGGCCACTTACCATCACGTAGAATATGTGCTCGTTTATTATCCTTATTCTATAAAAAAGTTAACAAGAGTTGCGGTAGTTTAAGGGTTAAGCACTCGCTGTAATTTTTACAGAAGGCGAGTGACCCGCGTTCGATCCTTTTTTAAGAGCTGATTTACCACGTGCTCCGAGGTGAGAGGAATCTTAATGAGGGATATTGCGTTTCAGAAAAATAAAAATACGTTCATGACTCCGATATATTTTTTTTTAGTACTTAATAGCTAATAGCTACAGGCTGTTCACTTCAGCATGATGTGATTTCATTTAAACAATTTTAACCTGCACTTAAGATCCTTGTTTGAGAATCAAAACGCAGATTCGTTGGCATTCCATCTTAGACCTCAGGGTCACCCCTGAGGTCTAAGACGAAATGCCTCGTTTCCAGGAAGTGGTTCTCTACACTTGCTATAGCATAAGCTGCTATTTTACGCTGGTATTCTGTGAGGGTGTGATCCTAACACCATAATATGGCTGTAGCGTGGCTCTACCACGTATGAAACTTGTACTGATGCGTATTTCTTTCGTCGGGCAGATGATGAATCCAACCAGTCCACCTCAGCGGCTGATGTGTGGAGCTTCTTCGAGCAGGAAACTGGTGGGAGGGCGCGCTGCGTAGTATGTCGAGCCACTTTACCGCACCGTGCCAAAGAACTCAAAAAACATTTAAAAGAGAATCATCCGAAACTTGCACAGGTGAGTAATTATGTCCTCCAGACTGAATATCGGTCACACCGGTCTCAACGGAGACTAGCCATCTGTGCAACACAAAATTATAGTGCACGAGTGTGTACGCAAGTGCTTAAGATTATATTAGTTAGTAACCAAATAGAGATGTAGATGGCCCTGTGCGATTTAAAGACACTATCATTTGTCTTGCCAGTAAAGTACCTATATAATCTTAAATTAAATAATGAAATCAAGAGTGGAGTAGGCAGTGGCGGCGTAGCGTGGGCAGGCACTTAGGGCGGTTTTCTATCAAGCACCCCCCAAAATAAAACAAAAAATGCTAAACATGCTTACACGACTTTAAATATTCTATTACAATATCAAAATTTACTTTCTTGTCCTTTTCGACAGATAAAATGGAAAGATTAGTTAGTCACTCTTGGCTCATTGTTAATCCAAAAGCTTCTTTCACATGAAACTACCGAAACACAAATAGTTAAAAAAACATTTCAGACACAACGCTAGATTCGGAACAGACTCAGAATATCCTATTTTACGATGAATCTGAGAAGCTCAAATTAAGTCCATTGAACCGCTTCTTGGTAAGAAATGTTGGCGGCTTCCAAGTGGCGCCTCAGTCGTAAAATCTGCGAAATTATGTCTTCTGCAGAAAATTCATCGTAGATTTTTTCAGATTTGAAACTATTACACGAAGATCTGGTGACGTTAGCAGAGTGTTAACAGAGGCTAAACAAACAGTAAATGTTACGAGAATATCATCCATGGCCCTGTAAGGATGGTCTAGATCTTCGTAAAATCTGTCAAGACATTATAACAGCTCTCTGCAGCTCCTCTGTCAATATTAGTCCACCATATCGTGTCATTTTTCCTAGCAAACGTTTTCAGTACTATTATACTCTTCTGTGGCTGTGTCGTGGCTCACTCCAGTGTACTAGGTACGTTTTATTATTTTCTACCGACTTCAAAAACGAGACGGTTCTCAATTCGACTGTATGTTTTTTATGTGTGTTACCTCATAACTTTTTACTGGGCGAACCGATTTCGATGATGCTTTTTTTATTTGAAAGCTGGTGCTTCACATGCGGTCCTATATAAATTTGATCAAGGTCTGACTTATAGTTTTTGAGTTATTCTTAATCATTTATATTGAAGTCGGTTGTACAAAATTTTTAATTTTAAAATATATTTACTCGAGTCGGTTCAGTCGAGTGTCAGGCACGTTACGCGCGTGTGACATGTACCTTCTTCGTACGCGTTACTCGATCAAGCACTACCTAACCTGAACTGAACTCATTTATTAAATTAAGTTCGAAAGTATAAAAATAAATTTGCGATACAAATTAAGATATAATTTTTGTGTCCAGGTATATAATACTAGGTAGCTATTTATTTATTGGTATGTCTTTGCGGAGGCGCGAGTTGTCGTTGGCACCTCTTGGTGCTTGACACACCTGCCCTCCCCCCTTATACCGCCACTGGAAGTAGGACTAAGAAGGAATTCTTCGTTCGTATTAAGCTACTATTTTACACTGGTGTTCTGTGAGATTTCTTTACATCGAAATTCGCTGCGTCAAGAATAGTCTCGTGACTTTAGTAAACAAATTAATATTCACTTCCATTCCAGGACTTCGACGATGAATCCGAAAACGACGAAGACCAAAATGAAACCTACACTGAAGTGGTGTACTTAGAAGACAAAACCAGAAAGACGCCAAAACGTGATGAAAGTTCATCATGAAAAGACGGCCTTCTGTGAAGCATTCCCCCACTCCTATTTTAAAGAAGGTGAAGAGACGGAAAAACAGTTCATCATCCGACGATTATCTGCTCCAAAACAAGAAGGTCGACGATGATGATAATCAGATAGAAAAATTCGGCACTTACATTACTTGCCTCCTTAAAAAAATGCCAAAATACGTCCGCACAAAACTACAAATGGATATTATAAACTTAATAATGACCGCAAAAGTAAAACTACCCTCCGAAATGCCGCTAGAAAACAAGGTGGTTCTAGAAGGTGTGCCGGTCGCGATACAGACTGTTAACGCTATGCCTGGCACCGGTTTTATCGTAACTGATCCGACGAGTAGCAGTGACGTTAGTAAAGAAACCGTCACAGTCACGAGCTGTGAAGTGAAAAATGACCGCTAACGCAGGATAATAGGGATATGCCGAAAATTACTGATACCAGTCCGGTGACGCAGGATTTGACAGTGAATAACTGTTGAAACAAGGTTTTGGCGGGAACTTGACTCTATACGTAAAAGTGGTGCAATGTTGTTTATTGTATGCGCAATTGAAGTATTAGTGGAAACGATGAAACAAGTGCTCTGATGGTGAAGTGAACCTCAAGATAATGTGTCTGCTCAGGTGCCTTGACCTACTGACGTCATCGAGTGTTCGAGCTGCCGTCAAAATCTCCCAAAAACATCGCAGTAGTGTAGTTGTACCACTTCTAGACCACCTGAGTCAGACGTGGTTCAACGACGTTCGTCGACACACGATCCTAAAAAAAAAAAAAAAAAAAAAAAAAGGTTTTGGCATGCTCTGATCACGAATCCATTTTTGTGTAGAATAAGGGCCTCCACCGTCATTAGCGTCCCATTGTTCCTATTTCTATTGTTCTATTGTTCATTAATCACCTTCATTGCAGCGTGTGCGTCGACTATATCAGTGCTATTGTATTGTACTTCTTTGTTCCTAATTATACAACGCTAATCTGAATCATCAATAAAACACATTACATAATTTTGTTACAATTTTTATTTATAAAATACAAAATCTTATTACTTATTATCTATAAAATAGGAGCGAAACATCTCATCCACTAAAATATCGTTGTACAATGTGTTCCTTGTAAATATACTCGTAAAACTATGTATTGAACATCCTTGAAACTTATATAGCAAATACATTAAGCAATATTCGCCACAAACTGAAGTCCACTCATTCTGAATCCTATCAACATTCCAGTTCCATCTTTTACAATTCCTTTACAGGTCCTCTACAGGTGATCGTCCATATGAATCAAAATATTGACCGACGTCATTCGTATCGATATATAAAGCTACCCAATGTGACCCTGGTTTATCATCTGTATCCAAATTGCATATTATATACGTTGGTACGTGGGTATACATAGGCAGTCTATTAGCTGCATAAACATTATTTTCTAGACTGGGGTGAATCTTTTTCAGATGTTGTTGTACATCTAGTGTATCCATGATATTACTGCTATTAGTAGATTATTACAGTACCAATCTACTCAATGAATAACATAGGAATGGTCAATTATAGTGATTTCTAAATATTAAATTGCATTTTTGTGTTATACAAATCGTACTTGAGTCATTGATCACCAAACAAAACACAATACGAAGAAATGTTGAGATAGGCAACGGAAATGTGAGATAAACTGATATGTTTCTAAATATTAAATTGCATTTTTGTGTTATACAAATCGTACTTGAGTCATTGATCACCAAACAAAACACAATACGAAGAAATGTTGAGATAGACAACGGAAATGTGAGATAAACTGGTTGACGCATAAAGTAATTATCAACTCATTACGGAAATACTTTAGATTAGAATTTTTACGTACTGGTGGTATATAAGACCAACAGACGCAGTCATGGAGTTAGTGTACGGTCGTTTGACTACAGTGGATCTATCAATAGTACATTTGTGTTACTTCAATACACCAAAGGCTATGGATGTAAGTGTTTATTCTATTGACTAAATTACTTTTTTCTGTTATTTTCATGTGTGTGTATTATTTTATTTAAATATTGTGTATGTATATGATTAAGCCGTGGTAACTCAGATGGTTAGCGCTAGCTGTAAATTTCACAGTACGCGACCCGGGTTCGATCCCCGCCAGCACCAATTAAATTGTTAATCGCAATTTTAAGTGCTTATTACCACGTGCTTGGTGGTGAAGGAAAACATCGTGAGGAAACCTGCATGTCTGAGAAAATTTCGAAGGCATGTGAAGTTCGCCAACACACATTGAGGGAGCGCGGCGGACATTTCCTTGCTCTAAAACCCTCTCAGAAATGAGAGGAGGCCTATGTTCAGCAGTGGACTTTAATAGGCTGTAACTTTAACTTTTTTAACTTTTATGATTAAGTGTTAACAAATTGATATTAACATGATAACTGTGTTGTTGCAGAAATCATTGAGCTTCGATGAAGATACCTATAAACAGTATTACTACTCGCCACTCTCCCCTCAAGAAGAGAGTGATAACCTCGTCATTAATAATAACACATGCGATGGTGGAAAAAGAAAATCGCAATCGATTGATCATTTTTTTGAAGCTGAATCAAAAATAAAAAAGAGGAAGCTGTTATCATCAACCGTAGCACGAGCCGCTAGAGATGGTGTATCATACATTTCTACTAATTCTGACGACGGAGACCAAGCGACGCATCTCATCAAAATTGAAATGTACGATATGAAGAAGCTATCCAAGATTCCAACTACTGATCATTGGAAACATGCTTCCACGAGAATTAAATATTACGTAAAGACTAATAAGGATAGCATCTACGACAACACAAACGCCCTCGTATACAATATAACAAAGACAATAGCAGAAAGTGAAAAAGTTAAAAAATACTTTTTTAACAATGACAGTCATTAGCTGATCATTAGTGAATGTGATTCTGTTTACTTCAATTACAGGAAGACAAGAGCGGAAGGAAGAGATGAGTGTGGCATACGTGTACAAAACACATCATTGAATAACAAAACTACAACACTGAGTGGAGAAGAAAACGAGAAGAGTATGCAGTACTCAAGAGCTGAATATCCATTCTTCAGTTCAAAATCTAGCCGTTTGCTTAGTTTCGAAAACTGGCCTCTCGTTATGCGACAGAAACCTGAAGATCTTGCAGAAGCTGGTTTCTTTTATACTGGCCATGCAGACGGGACCAAGTGTTTCCATTGTGGTGGTGGTTTAAAAGATTGGGAAGATGATGATGATCCTTGGCAGCAGCATGTTCAGTGGTTTAGTCAGTGTGCTTATGTAAAATTTCAACTCGAACAGTGTTTTGTATTAGATTAAATAGAAGATTTATAAAGAAATAAAAAAAAAATATATTGCATACAATTTGTTTTATTTAATTTTATAACGTTTCACATAGTTACATACACACAAAATGCATTACACATAACACATAAAATCTAACACACAACACATATTATAACCTTAACTACTATAGTCTACAGTAACATTTCTGTTTTTATCTATCTCAATAATATTATCAAACTCAGCATAAACTATACAGTTAATTGTTTGTATTAATGAGGATTCAAATCGTACTTCTATTCTTACACTACCATGCTTTATGAGATTCCAATGAGTTGATGAGTTAGCTGATAAATCAGGAGTTAAGTCAAATGCTAATAGACAGTAACCTTTGCCATACTGTTCACAAGAGATTCCATTTCCTTCATTAAGAAAGTGAATACCAGTTCCCGAGAATAGAGTATGATATGCTGATGTAAATATGCTATTATTAAAAGATGGTTGCAAAGCTTTTGAAGGTATTTGTTGACCATCAATATATAAGCTGAAAGAATTAATACCATAGTTTTCAAAGTTAAATGGATTTTTAGTAAGGGAACCATTAAATGCAGAATTGTTCACAAATCCAATTATACATCTTTTCGGTACCTGTCCTAAAAATATATTATCAAGAGTTTTTCCTTGAACACCCGAAGGAATTGTTAAAACTTTTACTTCAGCTCGAGTAATAGGATATTTAGCAGTGGTAGAAGCTAAAACTTTTTGATGTGCGAGTAATACACTTGGATTAATTCGTGCTCGTCGAACAATAAGAGTTGCGTCCGTAATGCAAACTTTAAACTTTACATCGTTTGACCCAACAATTAAATTAAAACTCTCTCTTGATCGAACCAATTTAACACTCATTTCAACACCATTAATTAAAAATTTATCTTGGTTAAAAATGTCACCGTGAAGATGACCAATCATTTCTATTTCCTTACTTTCACTAATCAATTCCTGTCTTTTAACAAATCCTATGTTTTTACCATCTGTAGAATCCATTTTTCCTGCTGTATCCTCATACCAAAGACTACAAGTAAGATGAGATTGTTTAGCAGCAGGGGCATAGTTTAAAAGGGTTTCCATGTATGCTCGATATGCATAGGTATTATTAGGTGGTGATACAAGTTTTTGGTTTAAATAAACATCAAGTTGACTAAAAAGTGAATGCAACCAATTATTTACAGGTGCTACTATTGTAGTACTCACCTTCGATTTGCCGACGATATAGTCCTTATGGCAGAATCGCTGGAGGACCTAAGCACTATGCTCAATGACCTCAATAGTGTTTCCCAACGGATAGGTCTTAAGATGAACATGGGCAAAACAAAGATCATGTTTAATGTCCATGTCACACCTATGCCGGTAGTTGTTGGGAACACTAAGCTCGAAGTTGTTGACGAGTATGTTTACCTGGGACAAATAGTCCGACTAGGTAAGTCCAACTTCGACCGAGAGGTCAATCGACGGATTCAACTCGGTTGGGCAGCGTTCGGGAAATTACGACATATCTTCTCGTCAGGTATACCTCAAAACTTGAAAACGAGACTGTACACCCAGTGCGTGTTGCCAGTGATGACATATGGAACTGAGACGTGGTCCTTCACTGCTGGCCGGATGAGGAAGCTCAAGGTCGCTCAGCGAGCTATGGAGAGGGCTATGCTCGGAGTTTCTCTGCGTGATAAACTCAGAAATGAGGATATCCGCAGTAGAACTAGAGTGACCGACATAGCCCAACGGATTAGTAAGCTGAAGTGGCAATGGGCCGGCCATATAGCTCGAAGAACCGACAACCGATGGGGAAGAAAGGTTCTCGAGTGGCAGCCTCGTACCGGCAGGCGAAGTGTAGGGCGTCCCCCCACTAGATGGAGTGACGACCTGGTAAGATATGCAGGAAGTCGATGGATGCAGGTGGCTCAGGACCGTGCTTTGTGGCATTCTTTGGGGGAGGCCTATGTTCAGCAGTGGACTTGTGAAGGGCTGTAATGATGATGATGACTATTGTAGTAGATACCAAGTTAGTTGAATCTTGATTTAATACTTTTGCCTTTATGTGGAGTAATGTATGAGACAAATCTATGTAGTCATCGCCGGTCCCAGGAACTTGAAACTCGATAGGTCCATCATCACCAAGAGATGAAATTGGTTTATAATGAATCCACAATCCATTTTCAATGCTAGTTTGTGTAGACGGTAGTGCAAACAAATCCAATTCTGACTTAACGCACTCACAAGAATGATTATGAAGGAAAGACATATTTAGTTTGAAAATATATCTTTGATATTTTTTGGTTTTAGACAAAGTTTTTTCGCAGCTTTCACTTTAGCAGTTAATGGTGGAATGAACGATGTCAATCGTTTTCTTTTAGTTTTATACCCAGATCCAGTCATGTTAAATTGATCAATTTTCTCATCAGCCTTTCGTTTTAAATTCGTACTAACTTGCTTTAGACGATCTTTTATTGAGGCTTCCATAGGACGGGCTTGAACCATATCCGATAAAAGTCCTACTCCAGCGCTTAATGCCTCCTTACCAATCACTCGAGCACCACTTGAAAGTAAAGGTAAAACTGATCTGAATAACCCCCCTAAGAAGCTCCCAATACCATGACCGCGTTGATATGGTGAACCCTTATAAATTACTCCAACTCCTGATCCAGCTTGATGTGTATAATAATTTTCATATGGACATTTATGATGATCACGAAGAGAATTCATTATTATAATTTTCGGAAATGTAGTTTAATACACACGGTTCCAAACTGGAATGGTATTTTTTGTCCTGTACTCGATCTTATAACTATTTCCAACGTATCGAACTCTCTTCGCATAACAGGTAAGTAGTGAGGTTGAGAGAAAACGTGCATTTTATTTGCACCATAAATGTATTTTGTAGGATCTAATGAAATGACTCTTAATAAAGGAGTCATAACATCACCCACAATCTGAGGATCGATAATGTCGCAATATAGAAATAGTTGAGATGGTAACCCTAAGTGTAAATTAGCAGGACACTTTCCAAAATTTCTCTCTAGGAGATTTTTATTTGGTTCATAACCTAGCTGTAAACTTAATTTGGGTGATAATGTTACGGATGTTATATTTTTATCCAATACCGAAATAGACACAAATTTTGTTATTTCATTATAGCGAAATTTCAAGTTCTCTCCGATACCATTTAACACTCTTAAAATATGCTCAACGTTATCATAGTTGGTAGCTGGAATATGTTTTTTGTAGTACACTGTGGATGGTTTATCTTCATTAGGCATTAACATAGATTTTGTAATGTATATAACATTTTCATGGTCTTGAACAGTAAACATGGTACATGGATATTGAAACTCGACAACTCCAACCGACCATTCACCTTCTAATTTTATAGCTTTTGGTAATTTCGTTGAAAAATTTGTGGTCTTGTTATCAGGAAAGTATTCCATTGAACTATTGCTGAGCAAAGTTAAATAGAAACTTTCTTTATTCATATTTCTTTTAAACTAGAAGCTAAAATCCAACTGTTAAATTTATCTGGATAACCTTTCCACTTCACTAATACTTCTTTTCTGTTACCTGAATAACGAGTGTCAATTATTTTATCTATTTTATGTTGTGAGGTGGGGTTGTAAGTGATTTTCTGTAATTCTCTTTCATAAAAAGTACCAATTATTGGTTCATTTTGTAAATCTGTTATTGTATAAACAACCCATGGAGATCTATCAATTATTGAAGATATAATAAATATTTCATCACTCCAATTTGATTCATATCCTTTTTGGAATACATGTTTATATTTAGTTATTCGAACATAATCACCCACATTGAAATTTGGTTTAGGATTTTCTAAAGAAAGTTTTTTTGACCGTCTATCATAAAGATTAGTCGAAACTGTCATAATATTGTTGGAATTTACATCACATGGGCACATCTTAATACTAGAGTGAAAGCTGTGATTATAAGAGTATATTAAATCTTGTAAAACATCTATATATCTATAAGTATTATTATGAGTGAAATAACGCCACATTTTCATTTTTAGTGTTCTTTGAAATCGTTCAACAATACTAGCCTTAATGTCAGGATTGTTAGTGGTATAGTAATTAATCTTTTTGGATTTAAAGTATTTTTGTACATCTTTTGAAACAAATTCTGTACCTTTATCGGATTGTATGTGAGTAGGTGTTAAATTACTTTCAGTAAATATACTTTCAAAACATTCTTTAGTTGTTTCTGAGTTTTTCTTTTTCATTGGTCTTGCAAAAGCATATTTACTAAATACATCAATAATACAAAGTATATACTTGAAACCATCATTATATTGAGAATAAGTTCGCATATCACTTAAATCAGCTTGCCACAGTTCATTAATATTTGATAGAATGTACCTATTACGCGGGAATTTTTTTCGAATGGGTTTATGTAATGTGTATGTTTCTTGTGATTTTAACCATTCCTTTACTTGCTTTTTATTCATTTTACCCTTCATGGCTTTTGATAATTTATCAATACTACCAAAACCAGCGGGATTAGATGGATCATAATAAATCCTGTTAATTTCTTCTAGTACGGGGTCCATTTTTCCCACTCAAGTCCTTTACGTATTTTAGTTGTAGACTTTTTATCTCTACTGACCGGTGTAGAAAACTCTTGATCTTCAATCTCAGAGGGTTTGTTCAGATCTTTTGCTTGAAGTTGGTTAATAAACTCACATCTCCTTGGATTTCCAATATAAGTAAGTGGTACTTTAATATCTTTTAATGCTTCAGCAAATCTAACCCACCCTACCGGATCACTTCTTTTTAGGGGTCTTAGTGAATCATTTATTAAATCAACAATATTACTTCCAGGAATTTTTTCACTATCAATTATGACTGTACCTTCATTATCCCAATGTATTTTACTTTTACTTGTTTCAACTAAGTTTAATAATAACTGCCCTTTTTTATGATAAGTTTTTGGTATTAAACTGAGTATTTGAGCTGGTGTGTAAAGTGGATTTTCATCATTTTCTTTATTTTTAATGGATCGATTCTCCTCCAGCAAAGATTCAATATCAACTGAAGTTTTTAGATCTCTATCTTTATTTTTAAAACCAATTTTTGACTCATTTGAATCTTCATTAGATGTATCAGAATAAATTGGTAATTTGAGTGGTTGACGACCCTCTTCGGTAAAATGAAGGTATCTTTGCAGTGTTTGTAAATATAATATCCATTTCTTTCGGTCTTCCGTCTTACTATTCATAATATTTTGCATTTCAATATCTAATCGAGATAAATTACTATTAACCTTATTTTCTTGTTTTAATTTTTCAATCAATCCAGGTTCGATAAGTATCATTTTCTTTGCATTTTCCATGTTAACTGGCTAGTCCACTCACTAATCCACTCAATATTGCACCTAATATTGTTGGTAAGAAAGCCCCTCCTTTTTGTATAATTATATTTTTTCTTAGTTTATGTTTACACTTACGTACTAGTTTACGGAGTATGTTTTTATGTTTATTCAATTTTTGTTTATCCTGATCTTTAAGAGGTACTTTTCCTTGTAAAACGTTATGAATACACTCACAAATACAGTTAATTTCTTCTTCATCACACGTTTTAAGTAATGCTCTTTGATATTTTGGTTTAAGCGTATGCAAAGCGGTTAGCAAATGTTTATACGTTGTGAGTCGACGATGCATCATTTAGCAATGATTTCAATTGTTTGATTCTTGGTGTATTTAAACTCTTTTGTGGGGACGTAGACTGTACAGAAACCATTAAATGGAAAGACATTTGTCTTGATACGACAAAAATCATTGGTATTCTGTTTTAAATCTACCATTAAATATCCATGCGCCTCTAGAGTTGCATCCCTGTAGGCATTTTCAATGAATTTTGGGTTATCTGGTGATACTTGTCTTGCTAAATATCTTATTTGAGTTTTATCTCGAGGGTTTTTAAAATATATTATATAACTTGAGTTTAAAGATATGTCTCTTTGTCCTTTACCCTGATGAAATAAATTTTGTGTTAGATAAAATACACTAAGATTCCTGTGATGACTACCTTTTGTAAATATATCCACAATTCTTCCATCGGACTCTCTCATTAGATCATCAATAATAACAAGATGTGGGTTTTCACCATCAAACATATTAAGATTTGGAATTCCTTGATGATAGTTAACGTTTGGTAAATTATATAATGGTTGCATTTCATCAAAGCACCATGTGATCTGATTAAAATCACAATTACATATTTCTGTAACTGATTTTATGAAATTTGTTACAAAATTTGACTTCCCACACCCACTTGGTCCTGCCACAATAGCAGTGAACGGGTGGATAAAGTGAAACATAACACACGTCTAAAGTTCAAAGGGGTGAAATAAAAAATGAAAGTGTTGGTGTAAACAATTAATATATATTCCAAAAATTATATAAAACAGAATTATCTGTATACTATTTCTAACACAATTAGTACATCATAATTTTACAATTAACTCAACCTCAAATAAATAGAAACAACAATTAGTACATCATAATTTTACAATTAACTCAACCTCAAATAAATAGAAACAACAATTAACTTAAATTATTTACAATAAAACAATGATTAAATATGTAATAAACTACGTCATATTATAGTATTATCATAATTTTACAATCAATATAAATTTTTCTTAAACGCAGACATAAAAGTAAAAACTATCAACACTTAACGCAGTTTATAATGACCCCAAGCTAATGTTTCAATATTATTATCTAAAATATGTCTCTTTGTGTCATTATATGATAAACCTATCTTATTTAATTTTTGTGTGAAAATTGTGTGTTTAATTGATTTAAATCTAAGCATACTATAATATTGCACTTTTTTATTAAATAGAGAAGACTTATAACTATTCATTGTCATCTTTTTAGTGATACATTTATTTACCCCTTTTGCCTTGGCTATAGTCTTATTCTCTAAGTTAAAAGCGTACATTTTGGATCGTAAACCCACAAATTCTTTCATGATTTTACCATTATTTTCATCTTTAAAAAAACCTAATTTCTTTTTATTTAATTTTGGATATTCAAAAATATTATTTGTATCATAATCTGAGGTATCAAAGTATGATGAAAGGTCAGGTTTTATATCAGTGTAAAAATCATTTGTAAATATATGATATATTAAACTATCCGTATACCTGTATACAATATTTTGATTTTACTAAACTTTTTAATCATATAGTTATAATGAAAATCATACATTAATGTTTTTGAAATATCTAAAATGCAAAACCCTAAATAAATTGGTTTGTTATATATTAACTTCGTTTTTCGCAACTGAACCGCAACTAGGTTTTCCGAAAATATTGAAAGGTTATGAAATTGTGGTTTAGCGATTAGATCTTGAGCACCTAAAGCTTTACCCTGGTTCTCCCAGTGCGTAACTAATTTTATGTTAACCCTTTTTTCAATATGCTCCATAGTCTTACCGAAGACTGAATTATTCATTAATTTATAAAAATCTTTTTCGAAATCTGATTTTGCTAAAGTTCTTAATTTTGTGTTTAGATCTATGTACATCTTCAACCAGGGAGACTGTTTAAATTTTAAAACTCTATGAATTTTAGTTAATTTAACCCCCATTTCTATGCACTGCTTTAAATTTCTGTAATGAATTACATATTTATCTTTATTATTTAAATTTGGGACTAGTTTATTCTCATTAATATTGCCTACACAAATGTTTTCTGGACATAAAGGAAAGTCCGAATGTAAATCATGAAGTTCATCTGGATATTCCAAATCAACTTCTAAAATAAAACCGAAGTCTGATGTCTTAGACACATTAAATTCTGTATTTGGATTTACCCATTCGAATCCACCAGTAGGAAGATATTGAGACATAGCCCAACCATATAAATTGTTGGCATCAAAATATGTGATATATGAATTTGGTTTCCCTGTATCATAATCCTCCATGTATTTGTTATTAGCTCTAGCATAACGATTACTACATTGAGATACACCACCTCTGATACCTGATCTAATAAATGCAATTTTCTCATAATCTGTTAAAAGTTCTCATTCTATTTTTGTATATTTTAACATTGCATCCCAACTTAAACCGGGTGCTGTGTAATAATGGACAGGGTCTAAATCATATGTATTAATACATAACTTTCTAAAGTTTTCAAATACATCGGATAAAAGTAAAACGTCTGTTTTTAAATACAGGTTTGAATAATCTAGCATATTACAACACCCAAAATGTTCCCAAACATCTTTAGCATGATTGTAATCATCATTTGAAATATGTGAATCTGTGAGTGAACTATAAAAACATTTTTGTTCAGGGAGCGATGTTAGACTTAAACTATCATAATTAGTCATAAGTTCATATGGATAAACACCTTTCCGTTTTAAACGAAAGAAATCTTCATCATTAGGGTAATTTCTACGTAATTCTTGAAATTGATCATTACTGAGATTTTTGGCCAATTCTTCTAATTTACACGATAAAAACTTAAATGAATCTAAGAATCTCAATATAATTTCGTGGTTATTCACTTTTAATTTTTTGGAAAAGGATATATATTTTTCTTTATTTTGAGGGATAACTTCGACTTCACCATCACAAAAGTTTAACGCGTGAACAATAAAATGAGCATCATAGTGACTAAGGTTGTGTAAAAATATTGGTATATAACGAGGTGTTCTGATCTTCGAACAACATGATTCATGAGCAACACCTATAAAACTACCAGTGTACCAATCAAAATCATAAAAATGTTTTGCCAACTCAGTTTCACAAATATGACAAATGGTTGCATTTGAAATTTGGTTTTTGTCTTCATTTGTTAGCGGAAGTGGTAGATATTTTTGAAGTCTATTTATTTCTTTTAGATTGTTAGATAAACTTTCCATAAACACTTGTGCACAGTTGGGTCCGCAATATGTTACATATTTTGATAATTTATCATCATATGAACATTTTATATAATATCCAAAACTATGTACTTCATGTTTCTGAATATTACGAGTGAAAGGTTTGGAAGGATCGTTAGAACATGATTCTATTGGTTTTAAAAATGCTTCAAAATCAGCATAAACTACGAATGGTATCTTTAACTTTTTTTCATAACTATCAAATTTAATTTTATCATTTGAAATAGGTTGACCAAACCAATTCTTTTTTTTTAAAGTTTCACTGTTTGGTAATACTGTACAAATGTGGGCACAATCGTATTGTTCATGGTTATTTAACCTTTCCTGAGATGGAAAACGAAGTAGACATGCTTCACAAATGTACATGATGTGACCGTCTTTTGAAATTTGTTTACTAACTAACCGCGATAAATTTTTTATATAGCAATAATGATTTTTTGTATCCTTGGAAAAAATAATAAATTGATATGTCTATCTTTACGACACTTTGTTAAAAATAATGGACCTACTATAGAATTACATCGTTTTTCTTTATTATATTCTAACCCAAAAACATTAATACTAATATCATTTAATTTCTCTACTTTTGCTATGTCAGAAATTTTAACCGGAAAGGAAATACCATCAAATTTAAGTTTATTTGCATGTTTAACGTACGATGATACCCGATCGGTGTGTTTGTTTACAGGATATAACGCCGAGAGTAACGCCCATTTAAAACAAAAATAATCCTTGTTTTTTACATTTATAACAGCCTTTTTTAATTTTATGTCACGAGGAAGATCTATGTATGAAGTACCGCGTAGGGGGTTAAATTTATTAACATTCATGTCTATAGATTTTATGTTTTTTAGACTCCATCCACTATCTTTTTTTTCGAAAGCACTAATTTTAGTAGTAATTGTATCATTTAAAGATGAAAGAAAAATATTTAAGTCATCTCCTTGACAAATAATATAGTTAAGCGTTTGAAAATCGAACGTATCATGAATATCTTTAGTTTGTTGAACAAAATCGGCATGCAATATGAAGTTTACCTTAAAAATTATGTGTTGATGAATACACTCTTGTAATAAAAATAAAATATCATCTTTAATAGAATTTAAAAATAGTTCAGGAGTTTCAAAATTTACCCATGTCGAACGATCTACTCTACTCTTGATTTTATAAGTTAAAATCCTATTTCCAAAAGCAGATTCAATAACACTAACGTTTGATAAAGAATTATGTGAATTTAAAAGATTATTTTTATGAACATTACTTTTAAAATGATTAGCTAAATACCGTTTCTTGATAAATATATGGCACGTTGGACATTCCACTTGATCATCGTTACTGATACTGTTCCCTGCAGAGGTATGCGCTTCTGCTTCCGTTGTTGGTTTTTTGATGATCTTGGATTCTTTGCTGCACGTTCGCTTCGTTCCTCTTCCAAGTTGTAGTGGTTGACTGCTAAAATGTTTAAATTTATTAAAAACTGTATAAGACAATATGTAAATTATGATCGAAATGAATGTTTACATACTTAAACTGTGTTTCAACCATCGCACAGTGATGATACAACTCATCATCGTATGACGAATCGAACAGTTGACCCCTCTCCATTTCTTCACAAACTTTAGACAACTCCTGATTTAATTCGCTATTGAATAGTTCCGTATTCTTTTCCATGATTGTGGAGAAAAAAGCACTGGTGCACACTTCACTGAAGTTTTCCCTTCCTCTTTTTTATTTTTGATTCAGCTTCAAAAAAATGATCAATCGATTGCGATTTTCTTTTTCCACCATCGCATGTGTTATTATTAATGACGAGGTTATCACTCTCTTCTTGAGGGGAGAGTGGCGAGTAGTAATACTGTTTATAGGTATCTTCATCGAAGCTCAATGATTTCTGCAACAACACAGTTATCATGTTAATATCAATTTGTTAACACTTAATCATAAAAGTTAAAAAAGTTAAAGTTACAGCCTATTAAAGTCCACTGCTGAACATAGGCCTCCTCTCATTTCTGAGAGGGTTTTAGAGCAAGGAAATGTCCGCCGCGCTCCCTCAATGTGTGTTGGCGAACTTCACATGCCTTCGAAATTTTCTCAGACATGCAGGTTTCCTCACGATGTTTTCCTTCACCACCAAGCACGTGGTAATAAGCACTTAAAATTGCGATTAACAATTTAATTGGTGCTGGCGGGGATCGAACCCGGGTCGCGTACTGTGAAATTTACAGCTAGCGCTAACCATCTGAGTTACCACGGCTTAATCATATACATACACAATATTTAAATAAAATAATACACACACATGAAAATAACAGAAAAAAGTAATTTAGTCAATAGAATAAACACTTACATCCATAGCCTTTGGTGTATTGAAGTAACACAAATGTACTATTGATAGATCCACTGTAGTCAAACGACCGTACACTAACTCCATGACTGCATCTGTTGGTCTTATATACCACCAGTACGTAAAAATTCTAATCTAAAGTATTTCCGTAATGAGTTGATAATTACTTTATGCGTCAACCAGTTTATCTCACATTTCCGTTGTCTATCTCAACATTTCTTCGTATTGTGTTTTGTTTGGTGATCAATGACTCAAGTACGATTTGTATAACACAAAAATGCAATTTAATATTTAGAAACATATCAGTTTATCTCACATTTCCGTTGCCTATCTCAACATTTCTTCGTATTGTGTTTTGTTTGGTGATCAATGACTCAAGTACGATTTGTATAACACAAAAATGCAATTTAATATTTAGAAATCACTATAATTGACCATTCCTATGTTATTCATTGAGTAGATTGGTACTGTAATAATCTACTAATAGCAGTAATATCATGGATACACTAGATGTACAACAACATCTGAAAAAGATTCACCCCAGTCTAGAAAATAATGTTTATGCAGCTAATAGACTGCCTATGTATACCCACGTACCAACGTATATAATATGCAATTTGGATACAGATGATAAACCAGGGTCACATTGGGTAGCTTTATATATCGATACGAATGACGTCGGTCAATATTTTGATTCATATGGACGATCACCTGTAGAGGACCTGTAAAGGAATTGTAAAAGATGGAACTGGAATGTTGATAGGATTCAGAATGAGTGGACTTCAGTTTGTGGCGAATATTGCTTAATGTATTTGCTATATAAGTTTCAAGGATGTTCAATACATAGTTTTACGAGTATATTTACAAGGAACACATTGTACAACGATATTTTAGTGGATGAGATGTTTCGCTCCTATTTTATAGATAATAAGTAATAAGATTTTGTATTTTATAAATAAAAATTGTAACAAAATTATGTAATGTGTTTTTAGCTAATTGATCTACACATCTCCGGAACCGTGCATTCTACACAAAAATGGACCGCGGATTCGTGATCAGAGCATGCCAAAACCTTGAACCACGTCTGACTCAGGTGGTCTAGAAGTGGTACAACTACACTACTCATCGCAATGTGACGTGTCAACATATTGTAAAGTATTGTACTATAAAGGATAATTAATAATTACTTGATACTGGCAGAAGTAAAAACGTAAGAGTCCATTATCAAAGAAGAAAGAAGACTTTGGCAGAATTCGTTACTACAAGATTGCCTGCCATAAATAAATAAAAAAAAACTATTGAAACAAATTTGCAATTGTTTCCGTTATGCGCAAAAAAAAATAGCTTTAACGTTGTAACGTTTAAACAAAAAAAAACCTAAAAATATTTTTGGGCATTTTTCAAAAAAAAAATTTTATGACGAAATTGTAGTGTCCACTCCTTTTGACAATATATTGCTTAGCAGATACAGCAACAATAGTGGTGATTTTTTTTTCTATGAAATTATTTATTTTAATTTTATATCATAACTACTAATAATTTAAATTAAATAAAAAATTAAACGACAAAACCAATTAACAGAAACACACAATTTGGTATGTCCACCACGGTATGTCCACCATGCTCATTTTAAAGTTCGATTACTAAAACGAAATCTTTTTTATAATTAATGAATCGCCTATCATTGAAAAAATAAGAAGTCGCTTTATAAAGTCTTCAATTAATCATATTTATTTGTCGAAATGCTATTAAATAAAGTAAATTTTAATGTTGTCCTCAAAATTCATCAAGGCGGACTATCCACCTAAGTAACGACAATTAAACCAACTAGGAATAAAAAAAACTACCTTTCTGTTTATTTTTTACATAATGGGAACACGCTTAATCTACTACAAAAAGCACGTGTTCTTTATTTGCCTTACTTTTGACGCAGTTTGTTACTTTGTGTAGTGAGGTTAACAGGTTAGAAAAATTGTTCTATTAAGAACGCTTCATTTATTACTTTACACTTATTCGTAAGTAATAAATTTTTCACTCTTTCATGCTTCTAGATTTATTTTCTAGTTGTCAACCAATAATAAGAAAGATACGATTTCGATGGATTCATATTATTTATTATGAAATAAATGCTGGGAATAATTTAAGGTAGCACTTCGTAACGTCCACTAAGTAACGTTATGTATAATCGGAATGAGATTGTTACTTAATGGAACTGTAAAGCACTGTGTTGTTGACTATTATGTAGTAACTACTACTAATTTGTTTGTGTGTTTGTGAAGCATTCGAGTGTTAACTAGTCAGCCGATAATGAAATTTTACAAATTTACTGTCGAGGGATAGTAACTGAAAAGGACATTAGACCGTCGCTTATGGATGGATGGTGTTGAGCTTGTTTTAAATTACATCTTTCAGTATAAGGAAAGCTACGGGTAAAAGCTCTAGTAAATAAAATAAAGTTGATTTCAAAAGTACTGTAGCGTACAGCGAAGGCGGCCGCCGCCCCGTCGCCCCTTCACACCCCGTTGCGCCCCGCGCACCCCGCACACCGGCAGCAGATCGCGCGATGTCGCCGACCAATCAGCGCGCCGCATCGCCTTACGACGCTACTCACGAACCGAGACGCTCTCTTGCGGGATATAAGAAGGGCGTTTTGATCTGTGAGTTGTTGTTCGGAAGCGGCACTAGAAGAAACCTCAAGAGAAATCCAGAAGACTCCCCTCTGTATACAGTTTATTAGTGCCATATTTGTAAATAGTTGAATACAGTATAGTTCTACAGTAGCATCTTTTCTTTAAGTAGTTCCCTAGCCTCCCGGAAGAGGCCCGCCACCAACTCTGGCACCGGTTCATCGGAGTCCTGTGACTCCGACGGAACCGGTGATTCTTCGTTCACCACGGTGAACTCCAAGCGCAGCGGTAAACGCGCCGCGAAAAACCGCACCCTCCCTGTCTCAGCGGCCCCTGCCGCTCCTTCAACCTCCGCAGCTCCCGCTGCCGCCTCTGCCCTCGCAGCCCCCGTCGCTGCCTCGGCCCCACTTATGTCACTAGACATCCCCGCTCCGACCAAGCCAGCCTCTCGCTGTGCTCCAGTCCTTGCCAAGAAGCAAGTCCCGCCCCCTGTCTTCCTAAGAGACAAGGCCAAATTCATAGAACTCTCCAAAACCTGCTACAACGCAGGCATAAAATACGACCACGCCATCAACCTCGGGGAGGCTATTAAGATCATCCCCCAATCAATCGACGACTTCCGGCGTCTCACCAGGCTATTCACAGCCGAACGAGTTTCTTATCATACGTACGCTCTCCCGGAAGAGCGCAAAGTCAGGGCCGTCATCCGCGGCGTCCCCTTCGAATTTTCCAACGAGGAAATCCTTGAGGACCTTAAGTCCCAAGGTTTCCCAGTAGAAGCCGTGCACAAAATGCACAGTAGAACGGGCCAGAGGTTCTCTCTTGCCCTAGTAATTTTAACCAACGTGCCGGAGGCGAAAGCCATCTTCCGGCAGGTACGCACAGTGTGCGGCCTGTCGAGAGTGAGGGTTGAGCCTCCACATAGGCGCGGGTTCCCGGCGCAGTGCCACCGCTGCCAGCTGTATGGTCATGCGGCGGCCAACTGCTCCGCCCCACCCAGGTGCGTTAAGTGCCTTGAACCCCACAACACTAAAGAGTTTCCTCGGCCCATAGACGCCGAATCCCCACCCGCGTGTGTCCTGTGTAAACAAACAGGCCACCCGGCTAACTACAGAGGCTGCCCTTGCGCACCTCATCCTCGCCCCAGTAGGCAAGTTCCACCGCCGGTCAATGACAGCTCATTCCCGGCTCTTTACCAACGGATGCCCCGTCAGGGCCTATCTCAGCCCACCCAGGGCTTCTCTCGGCCCTCTCAGGGTCCTCCTAGGCCCCCTCAGGGACCTCTTCGGCCCCCTCCGGGCTTCTCTCAGCCTATGCAGCCTCCAGTCTTTCCCTGGGGCCCCAAAAAGGCAGACCCACCGCGGACATCCTCCGCCCCACAACAATCACAACCCTCAATGGCTGATGACCTAAAAACGGTGTATTCCGCTATTAGGAACATCAACGTTGAGGAAATCGCTGTGTTAGCACGCAAATTGCGCGCTGCGAGGTCCCCTCAGGACCGTCTCCTCGCTCTTGCAGAGCATCATAATCTTTTGTGCTCGTTGTAAGTTAAGTTAACTTAATTAACTTAACTCACAATGACAGAGCAGTTTGCTCTACCAAAGTCTCACGGTCGTATCAAACCTAACGGTTTATCACTTGTATCCTTTAACATTCGCGGTTTGCGAAATAACCTCCCAGAGCTTAAGCTCTTTCTTCGAAATCGTGAAGCCGATTTCCTCCTCCTACAGGAAACTAATCTCAATACTAAGGACACTAAAGGCCTTTCCATCAAAAACTTCTCTCTTCTTCGTAATGACAGACCCGACCGCCGAGGCGGCGGTACGGCCATTTATTACAAGAAGACACTTCACTGCTCTCCCATTTCTACTCCGCAACTTTCCAACATGGAAGCCACGGTATGTAGGCTAGCTATGACTGGACATCAGTCCATCTTCATAGCCTTCTGTTACATCCCTTCTAAAACCCTTCCCCTCAAAAAAGATTTTGAGGCTATTTTATCTCTAGGCAATTCAGTCATTATGTTTGGGGATTTTAACTCCAAGCACACTGAATGGACATGCCGTACTACTTCACGTAGTGGCAGGATACTGCTCGATATCACGCAGTCTCTTGACCTTACCGTCCACAGTCCCCTCGGTGCTACTCACTATCCCGATATCACCGATTACGCTCCCGACGTGCTAGATTTTGCACTATTCAAAAGTGTTTCCCTCAACCTCAGGGCAATCGAGACACTAGACGATCTAGGATCCGACCACAGACCGGTCTCCCTCATTCTTGGCCATCAGCCATCCCCCTCAATACCCTCTACTAAAACCTTCACAAATTGGAAGGGCTTCAAGGAGTCCCTAGCGAAAGCTCTGGACTCACAGGACTCCCCAATCTCCCTATCGTCGGACTTAGACAGTCCCGGAAAAATCGACACCGCGGTCGATTCACTCTCCACCCTTATTAAAACCTCCCTTAAGGAGAATGAAAGGTTCGTCCCGGTTGCTAATAATAGTGGGCTTCCCCTGCATATTAGCAACCTATTAAAAGCCAAAAAAGCTGCTTTCCGGAGAGCAGCAAAATATCCCACGCCCGAATATAGGCGCACGGCCAATCGTCTTCAACGAGAACTCCGTTTCCGCCTCTCTGAATTTCGAGACCTCGAAAAGAGTAAGCTCATGGAGAATATCTCTCCCTCTCATACAGCGTACTATCAGATGGCAAGAGCCCTCCGAATACCGGCGAAAACCTCACAGAATACCGGCGTGAAGTAGAGGCTCTGCTTCTGCGTTTCGTCTGGTGAATGCAGGTGGCCGGAGGCCCAATTCCCCCCCCCCCCCCCCATCAACATGGTAGCGGAATTACACAGTAGACTACCCCAGGAGGGTACCAGTACCCCTGGAGAATCCCTCGCTGAGCATCCACGACCATGTTATTGCAACAATACCAAGGCGACCCCTGCCACGCTATCCGTGAATTTCTGCAACATCAGGGGACTTCACTCTAACCTAAACGCCGTGCACTACCATCTCGAGACGGCGAAGCCGGCCTTGCTCTTTCTGACCGAGACGCAGGTTTCCTCTCCGGCTGATATTTCGTATCTCTCCTACCCGGGGTACAAATTGGAGCACTCCTTTGTGCCTCGGGCTGGAGTTTGCGTGTATGTCAGAGAGGACATCTGTTCTCGACGCCTCGGCAGTCTTGAAGGTTCGGACCTGTCCATCCTTTGGCTACGCGTAGACAGCGACGACCATCCGCGCGTCTACGGGTGCCTCTATAGGTCCCATAGCAGTAATGCCGAAACAGACCGACTCATCGACCACGTCCAAATGGCTGCAGATTCCTTGCTACAACAGGTCCCATCCGCAGAGATCGTGATCCTTGGCGATTTTAACGCCCACCATGCCGAATGGCTCGGTTCACGTTTAACCGATCATGCGGGGAGATCTGTTTATGACTTTGCCTTGGCATATGGTCTGACACAACTGGTTACTTCGCCTACGCGGATTCCAGATGTGGAGGATCATACACCTTCCCTGTTGGACCTTCTGCTGACCTCTCATCCGGACGGATATCAGGTTTCCGTCGATGCCCCTCTCGGCTCTTCGGACCATTGTCTGATCCGGAGTATGGTGCCACTCACGCTCCCTTCGCGGTTACGTTCTGCAGGTTGCCGCCGTGTTTGGCATTACAGGTCGGCGGATTGGGACGGAATGCGGTCTTTCTTTGCATCCTACCCATGGGGGCGGGTTTACTTCTCGCCGGATGATCCCAGCGCTGTTGCTGACTCTGTCACTGATGTGGTGCTACAGGGAATGGAACTATTTATTCCATCATCTGTGGTACCCATCGGAGGCAGATCTCAGCCTTGGTTTGGTCGCTCCTGTAAGACTGCATTGCGCAGTAAGCAGGAGTGTTATCAAGCCTGGGCTGCGGCTTCGGTGACTCGGGATCTAAACACCAGCACATTAAAAAAGAAGTATAACTTCGCCTCCAGGTCCTTCAAAAGAGTTATTGCCAAGGCAAAGTCAGAGCACATAGGCAGAATTGGCGAGAAACTAGTTCGCCTTCCTTCGGGAACCCGTGCATTCTGGTCTCTCGCCAAGGCTGTCCAAGGGAATTTCTGTAAGCCATCACTACCATCTCTGCACAGGGAGGACGACTCACTGGCCCAAGACGCAAAAGACAAAGCCGACCTTTTAGGCTCCCTTTTTGCGTCCAACTCGACTCTTGATGACGGGGGGAAAATACCGCCGACCATCCCGCGGTGTGAGTGCTCCATGCCGGATGTGCTATTCTCACAGCGCTCAGTTCGCAAAGCACTTCTCTCCCTGGACATCCAGAAGTCGAGTGGGCCTGACGGAATCCCCCCAATTGTGCTGAGGACGTGTGCTCCGGAGTTGGCACCGGTCCTAACGCGTCTTTTCCGGTACTCCTACTCCCAAGGCGTAGTCCCAAATTCATGGAAGACAGCTTTTGTCCACCCGATCCCTAAAAAAGGCGACCGCTCAGACCCGTACAACCATAGGCCTATCGCGATCACCTCCTTGTTCTCCAAAATAATGGAATCCATTATTAACTGCCAGCTCATCCGGTACCTTGAGGATCACCAGCTGATTAGTGACCGCCAATACGGTTTTTGTCGGGGTCGATCAGCTGGTGATCTTCTGGTCTACCTGACCCATAGATGGGCGGAGGCAGTAGAGTCCAAGGGGGAGGCGTTGGCCGTTAGTCTGGACATTGCGAAGGCCTTCGATCGGGTTTGGCACAAAGCGCTTCTTTCGAAGCTCCCTTCCTATGGGCTTCCCGAGAAATTGTGCAATTGGACCACCAGCTTCCTTGCAGATCGGAGCATCAAGGTCGTTGTAGACGGTGCATGTTCTGACTACAAGCCTATTAACGCTGGTATTCCACAAGGCTGTGTGCTATCACCAACGCTGTTTCTTCTGCATATCAATGATATTTTGCTAACTGGTAACATTCATTGCTATGCGGATGACAGCACTGGTGATGCTCTATACACCGGCCGGGCCAATATTTCTCGGGAAAACGTCTCCGAGTACCGGATCAAACTTGTGTCGAGTCTTTGCTGGACAAAGTCTCGGATTGGGGGCGACTAAATCTAGTCCAGTTTAATCCTCAGAAGACACAAGTTTGCGCGTTTACCGCTAAAAAGAACCCCTTTGTCGTATCTCCTCAGTTTCAAGGCACTCCCCTTCTTGCCTCAGCCAATATCGGTATCCTCGGAGTCGACATATCGAGTGACGTGCAGTTTCGTGGTCACTTGGAAGAGAAGGCCAAATTGGCCTCTAAAAAGCTTGGCGTGCTCAGCAGAGCGGGACAGTATTTCATGCCGGCACACCGCCTGCAACTTTACAAGGCGCAGGTTCAGCCTCACATGGAATACTGTTCCCATCTCTGGGCAGGGGCTCCCCAGTACCAGCTCCTTCCACTTGACCGCATCCAGCGCAGAGCGGCCCTTTCCGATCGGCTCGATTCATTGGCACTGCGAAGAGATGTTGCATCTCTTTGCATTTTCTTTCGCATCTACCATGGGAGTGCTCTGAGGAATTGTTCGGATTAATCCCAGCCGCCAAATTTCATGAACGCACATCGCGGCAGAACTCCCGATACCATCCACACCATCTGGATGATTGGCGGTCCACCACTGTGCGATTTAGAAGATGTTTTCTTCCTCGCACGACTTCCTTGTGGAATCGATTACCATCAGCGATTTTTCCGGATCGATACGACTTAGGGACCTTCAAGAAAAGAGCTTACTCCTTTTTAAAAGGCCGGCAACGCATCTGCAATTCCCCTGGTGTTGCGGTTGTTCATGGGCGGCGGTAGTCACTTACCATCAGGTGAGCCGCATGCTCGTTTGCCCCCTCTCCTATAAAAAAAAAGAAAAAAAAAGACGCTATCACCCACACTCCCCCTCTCTCCCGTCCCGACGGTACGGTAGCCTTCGAGGACGAGGAAAAGGCTGAGTGCTTTGCAGACAGCATTGCCGCTCAATGCTCTCCTAGCTCTCAACCCGTCGACCCCTCACACGTCCAGGCAGTGGAGGATGAGGTCCGCCGCCGGAACTCACCCCCTACAGCTTCCGAACCTATCTCTGTGTCCAATGATGAGATTTCATCCCTCATCAAAGGACTTAAGCCTAAAAAGGCTCCGGGAGCGGATGGCATCTCCAACCAAGCCCTTAAACACTTTCCTGAGCAGGTGCTAACCTTTTTATCTATTATCTTCAATGCCTGCTTCAACCTTAGTTACTTTCCCACTACGTGGAAAGAGGCAACTGTGATTGGTATTCCCAAGCCAGGCAAGCCTCTCAACCTCCCCTCCAGTCATCGCCCCATTAGCCTCCTCAAAGCCATGGGCAAGCTCTTCGAAAGAGTCATCCAAACTCGCATAAGGCGCCATCTGTTTCCCACAGACGGTGACCCTCACATCATCCCCCATCAATTCGGTTTCCGAGCGAAACACTCTTGTCCCCAACAAGTTCACCGTATTGTGGAATATATCCTCAGCGGTTTTTATCCTCGTCGTCATAAGACCATCGCGGTCTTTTTCGACATAGCTAAAGCCTTTGATAGAGTCTGGCATGAAGGCCTTATCTACAAATTATACAAAATAGGTCTCCCCGATCGTCTAGTACGTCTCGTGGCCTCCTATCTAAAGCATCGTACCTTTCGTTTCAGACACGAAGGCACGCTATCTTCTCAGCGCCCCATCAAAGCTGGTGTCCCTCAGGGCTCAGTACTTGCTCCTCTCCTGTACATTTTGTTCACCAACGACATTCCCATCCCGTTGAAAGGTGTTCAGCTCTCCCTCTTCGCAGATGACACTGCCCTATACTGTAAAGGTACTTCGCTACCTTTCATACGGAACAAGATCCAAAAGTCAGTTGATGACCTAGGAGCTTGGTTCAAAAAATGGCGCATCGATGTGAACCCGGAGAAGAGCTCCGCCGTTCACTTCGATTATAAACGACGCCGACTCAAAAATACTCCACCAATACGTATGCTAGGGACCCCTGTCCCCTGGCATACGACTGCCAAATATTTAGGTGTCACCCTTGACACTAGGCTCACTTTCAGGTCCCACGTCAAAAGAGTAACCCGTCACGCACGTTTTTACCTGGGTAGGCTCAACAGTATGTTGGGCCGACACAGTAAAATGTCCCTCAGAAACAAGCGTACCCCTTATAAGGTCTGTATACGACTAGTCATGTCCTACGCGGGCCCCATTTTTGCCCACGCTGACCCTAAAATTATTAATGAACTCCAAGTAGTTCAAAACCTCTTCTGTCGTCGAGCTACGAACGCACCTTGATACGTCCGTAATGCCGACCTTCATCGGGACTTAGAGCTCCCTACAATGCAACAGTTCCTTAAAAAACTCTCTGAGAACTTCTTCAAAGTCTCAGAGTCGCATTCCAATCATTTTATTCGTGAGGCAGTTAATTATGCAGCCCCACTCCCCTCTCGCTATAGCGTCCGCAGGCCGAGGAACTCCCTCTCGGACCCGCCTAATAAACTTTCAAACGACCTGAACTGCCTCCTGGCGGCTCAGGCCAACTCTAATTAAGTTATTCATAATTAATTTGCCTTCGTAGGCACTCCCTCAGCGGCTAATAGCCACCTGCGCCCTCTTTTCCCAAAAGAGGGTCGCTTCCGATACGGCATAAGAAGCTTTAAACAGCTAGTTGACAGTCCCCAAAGGCGGTTTTAGAGGGTATCACTTAGGTTAAAAAAAAAAGTCTGGGAGCCGTTCATTTCGGAAGCGGCACTCGAAGAGAAGAAACAGCAAGAGAAATCAAGAAGAATCAAGACTCCAGAGAAATCCAGAAGACTCCCCTCTGTATATAGTGTAGTTTATAGTGCCGCATTGTAAATAGTTTGAATACAGTATAGTTCTTAGTACCATCTTTTCTTTAAGCAGTCCCCTAGCGTAGTCATTCATACAGTCCACGTTTGATCCCTAATAAGTACAAAAATAATATATTAGCTATAGTCCGCGGATTTGCTCATGCGGGTTCAGAGCCCAGAAATTCTTTCCCAGTTTTGTCCATTAAAAATAAAATAAAATAATAAAAATATTCCGTTTACTTATGGAGATAATAGCGTTGACAAAGATTGTGATTGTGATTGAATTACAAGGTCATTATTTGTGAGGAACAAGTTCGAATGTTTTACTCACAAAATTTGTTGATGGTTATTTTAAAGTACACTAGCGGCTCACCGTCGCTCTGCTCGGATTCTTCCCTAGGTTGAGATATTTTTCCGCAGTAAAAAGTATCATATATGTTGACTCGAATAACCAGCTATCATCATATCAAATTTCGTCAAAATCTGTCGTATGGTTTTCTCGTGACGCGTTCCCAGACAGACGTATAGATAAAAATTCTAAAAACTATATATTCGGCCTCTGTATCGATAATAATGACTATTTCAATAAGATTTTCCAAAAAAAAAAAAATATGTACAGATTCGCCCCAGCTAGGATTTTATTATATAGATTTCATATAAGTTATATTAATTTATGTAATAATATCCGAAATTTATTGTAACTATTGATAACAGCTACTATATTAGACTTTTTTTATTTCAGATATTTTTATAATATATAAAATGCCTTTAACGGGAGCAGAACGAGCAAAAAGGTTTAGAGAAAAATTGAAGCAAGATCCAGAAAGATATGAAACTTATAAGAAAAAACAATTAGAAAGGTTAGTGATCTAAATGATGAGGAAAAAGAAAGAAAAAGAGAACTTTGGAGGAAACAGAAAGAAAAACAAATACGCAAAAAAATTGAACACAAGTCGAAAGAAGAGAAAAAAGAAAACATAAAATTAAGCAATAATTTAAAAAAGAAATTAAGACGTGCTAAATGTTTATTATTACATTCTGAGAAAAATGTAGAAAAATTGAGATTGTTAGTAGGTCGAATGAGAAAAAGACTGCAAAGAAGTAAATTAGCTTTAGAATCTAAAACAAGGGACGTTCAAAGACTGGAAATCATAATTAAAGATTTGGAAGAAAACTGTGAAAAGTTTGAGGAATCATTCCGAGTAATCTATAAAAATAACTGTAAGACATAAGAAACTAAACGACTATTTAAAAAGGTTATACATAATTATACACAAAAGACCAACAAAAAATGTAATGCTCAAAAAATTCTTGGACTCAACACAACACCGCGTATTTGGAATACAAAAGTAAGGGAAGAAATCGAATCCTTTTATCTCCGAGATGATGTGACTGGGTGCACTGCAGGAAAAAAGAGTGCAGAACTAAAGGAATAAATAGAATGCAAATAAGATATATGGTGGATACTTTGCGTAATCTTTACGAGATTTACAAAGAAGAAGGTGGCAAATACAGTTTTGCAATATTTTACAGATGTAAACCATTTTATGTTTTATCTCGCACTATAGGCGTTAGGGATACGTGTATGTGCATTAAACATAGCAACATTGATTTCATTTTTCAATCACTTAAGTCAAATAAAATAATCCAGTACAAAAATGTTGAGGAACTTGTAAGTGTATTTTCTTGTGATACTAAATCATATGATTGCATGTATGGAAATTGCTTAGTTTGCAAAATCCCCAAAATTGAATATGCACAAGAAATGTCAAGTAGAGAAATAAAATGGTGGAAATGGGTAAGGATCGACCACAAGTTCGAAAAATTGGGAAAAGAAATGACAACGAAAAAGACCATAAAACAACTACATAATGGAACAGTTCATTATTTAGTATCTGAATTACAGAAATTACTAGTACTATTCAAAATTCATTACTATAATTGGAAAGAACAACAAAGACAGTATAAAAAATGTGTTAACAAACTAAAAGAAAATGAAGTAATGATTTTGTGTGACGTGTTGTAAATATGCAAATGAAATACAATCAATGCACTTTGGTGCTTCAAAAACGTTAATTTCAATACATAATGGTGTGATAATTTTTAAAAAAAATATCAATAATTTGCCACAATTGCTGACAGTAATTGCCACGAACCCCAAGCTATCTGGGCACATCTATTACCTGTCATAAGATTTGCTAAAGAAAACTACCCTATCAATGTAATTCATTTCTTTTCCGACGGCCCCATCAGTCAGTATCGCCAATAAAAAATTTTTTTTTATTAAATTTGTTCACAGAAAAACTAAAACTTAAATACTCTACATGGTCTTTCTCGGAAAGTGGACATGGAAAAAGCATCGCTGATGGTATTGGAGGGACGGTAAAACAGGAGCTTGATAGAAGAGTAGCTTATGGTAAGGACGTAACTAATGCAACTGATGCATATAACATTCTACTAGATGTAATGAAAACCATCAAATGTTTTACATAAACGATACAGATATTACAAATATTCGCAAACTTATTCCAAAAACCATTAAAACTGTTCCTGGTACAATGAGATTGCATCAGATAATATCGGTAAAAAAAAATGTTGTCAAGTACCGGTTAGTCAGTTGTTTTTGTGGCGACATGCAAGGGTTGTGTAATTGTCAGGAACCTGAAATTCATCTATTATTGCCAGTGGAGAGAAATCCTGATGATGTCTCAATATTGAAGCGTAATGTATGTAATACAGTTATTGATAATAATCTTTCAAGTTCACAAAATATCTTTGTTGATGATTCCTTACTATCCTTGATTTCACCAAGCCACGACAATTTGATTCTTACGGATTCGTTACTACAATATATGTCATTTATAATGGATAGTGAATTAGTTTGTACCCAACCTTTTGATACTGAGACACCATCTCTTAATATAGATCGAGAAAGTCCAAGAGTAGCTGCTAATAATACTCCTTTAAGTAACATAACGTACACCGAATACACAGATTCACATAATATTGAATTTCTACCCACTACGTCAAACGCTGCTGCAACTAGGAAAAAGGTCCGTACATTGAAGCCTGGAGAATACCCACCACCAAAAAATGTTAGCGAGAGAACAAGTCATAAAGAAAATAAGCGTCAAGTAAAAGTATTGTTACCTTCAACAAGTAGAAAAATTTGCTGTTTTGTTTGTCACCTTTGTAAAAGAGATTCCTTAAGTTTAACAGATAGGATAAAATGCAACGTGTGCAAAAATTGGATTTGTTTATCGTGTAGCGGTACAGATTTTTTTCGATTATATTTGTTCAATTTGCCTTGATCCAGATGATTAATTCTCCTAATTATTATTCCTATATATATCCTATATATAGGATATATATAGGACACTTAATTATATATATATATATATATATATATATATATATATATATATATATATATATATATATATATATATATATATACGGTCCCACTAAATGGGATTTCAATAAGTCTTATATAAAATTTTAGGAGAATTAAGACATGTTAGTTGTATAAAAATGTTTAATTATAACAATTATATCTCTTGTTACCACTTCATTGATGTTTATTTAAACTATATGCTATATATATTAAAATTTGAAAGATGTTAAGTCATAAAAGTGACGTAATGGAAAGTTTAAGAGAAATAACTCGAATATTTATGTGAAAATTCTATCAAAGTACTATTATTTAAAAAAAATATTGATTAATATCTACAAAAAATAAAAAATACGTAATAAAAATGTGTTTTATTTATACAAAGTAGAAGTTATTAAAGTGACGAAATGGAACCATTTGTTACAAAAGAACGACAATAAATTCCTTTAGTTCCCGCTTTTATTACAATTTACACAATATATTTTATTTCGTTACATACGTTATTTAATTATCTATCTGCTCATGTGTGATTTAATGCACATATTTTTTTGGACACAAAATGTTCCAGCTAAGTAACGGCCATTTTTTTTTTGAAAAATGCTCTTTTACGTTGTAAAAGTAAATTGCGGGTTTATAAAAAAAATCTAATTCCGTCTTAGCTATAGGACCTACAATGGGCTTAAGTACTGATTTTTAATAGATGTTGGAAATGAAGTCTTAGGGCCAATACAGACGGCGATTATATCTGTCGCGGGACCTATAAACCCAAAGGCCAAAAAACTGTTTGTTTCTTGGTCTGAAGTAATTAAAATAATAAACGTGCCTGAAAAGACGCCAGTGTTTTTAGGCACGTTTAACCAATATTGGATATCAAGTTATCTTGTAAAGGTGATGGTTTCTGATAACATCTAGAGAAAAGTGTCGTTGGGTACTCAGGTACTATGTGCTTAAAAATAAAGTACAGCCTCTGTGCGACCTACTGTTTCCATAGTTGCCGCACTTCGCAAGCGGTTTGGCAACCGCAGTTTATTATTTTTAGTCATTAAAATAAGCATATCTTGCTTATGTACATATGCTCTAAGGTTTCTGTTGATTAATATACTTCTGATGTTTGGCCGTATACAGAAAGAAAGCTGGTAGCCGGCGCCGATCTAGCAGCGCTTATCGGCGCTGGTCTATTCTGGTAACAGTTACATAAAGCAAACCGATTGAAACTGAGCAAAATGTCGTACTCATCGGACGATGAATTAGTTTTGTTAGAAAATGTGTATTTGAAAATGCGAAAATAAGCTATACATTCTATTAATAGAGAAAGGAAATGTTTCGGAGAATGCTATCATTTATTTGTAAAACAATTGAAATTTGATGATCAAAAACTCAAAAGATATACAAGAATGACTCAAGAAACATTTTATTACATTTTGGACTTAGTGGAAAAACATTTGATGAAACTTGGTGTAATTGGCATGAACAACCAATCCTTCCAGAAGAAAGACTTGTTGTCACCGTTCGCTAAGTACGAAAAAATATATTTATCGCTTAGTTATTAAAGGATAAAGTTATTAGATTTATAAAAAGATTATAATAAAAAAAAATGTTTAAGAAAAGATGTTTATTTGTCCATTAGTCAATTTTTACAAATATTCGCCTTAGAACTGTAAAGCTCTGTAATAAATAATTTGTGACTAAAATCATTATGGGGACTGAAAATCATTAAATAAGTATATTTTTATGATTTTTAGAATTGTACTGTCTGACGGTCTGTCTGTTTGTTTATGAACCCATGACGTTTTGAGTAAACATCTTTTTTTTTCAATGAAATCCTTAAGAAAATCATGCTGGGGCCACAGTAACGAGAAACGTCAATGCCCAAAAACGCAACAATTATTGCCATAATTTTAACGCGATAAACTGAGTGGCCACACTTGGGTCAGTCATTTCAATTTCAATGCCGTTGAACGGCGTTAAAGTAAACTGACCATTTATTTATTAACTCAAAACGGGACATGGGTTTATTTATACTCCCCAGTTAGACAGTTAACAATAAAAAAAATTATTATGTTATTTATTTAAAAACTGTAACTTTATACAATTAGTGTTCACTATAATTATATACACATTAATTATAATTATTTTTATTTTAACAGATTGTGAAAAATAAAAATTAATCACCAGTTCACCAGTTTCCTTAAAGCAAAGTTCCTCAGATAGTAATTATTAAATGCAACATATTTTTTAATTATATTTATATTTGTCAGTGGAACAAATTTGCTTTAATAAAGTTGGTGATTATTTTAAATAAGGGCAAGTTTTTTTTACATTGGTTTTTGTTATCAACATTGCCTTTAGAACTGGAACCTGTAAGTGATTTTTTTTAGACGTCCACAATTTATTCATAATAGAAAAATACTTTTTCTACTGGAGCATTTGTACCAGGTGTACATAAAATATATTCGATTAAAATGAAAGAGAATTTATGTTAAGAATGTTGGTGAGAAATGTTTGAATCACCCAACGAATTTCTGCGAAGACTTTGAAATTATTCCATTCGGTTATTTTTTGGTCGGTCTCGCTCTCGCACCGTTCGTGTCTGACGAACTTCATAGTTTTAAATTTTCTCGCGGTTTAGGACAACGGGACTATTTTGCGTCCCGGAGTTTTGTTTGGGGACAACGGGACAGGTGACCGAGAAAAGGGACAGTCCCGTTTAAAACGGGACGTATAGTCACTTTACGTTAATATTCCTTAAATTTCAAGCAAGATGAACGTTGACGCTGCTACACTATGTTTGATGAGTGTAACTTTTTATTATATGAATATATTTTATCATTGCTTAAGCATGGCTCTGTTTGCAGAATCTCAAGAAAAGAACTTTTTCATTATTCCACTCTATCGTAGCCATACGTGCGACTCCGTTGCGCTCACCGTGCACAATGAGACAAACGTAGTTTGGCCGCTTCAACGCGTTAATTCGTGCGTTAATCTCTTTGATGTACCGACACTCGAGTTATCGTTCAACGGGAAACGGCATTGTTCTTGCCGTTGTAGAATTATCGCGTTAAGTGGTGGCCACACCTACATTCAACGCCCATCAACGCGATAATTAACGGCATTTCTCGTTAGTGTAGCCCGGGCGTCATAAAGCGTATTATCGAGTTCATTTAATCTTTGTTTTATTAAAATTGCTTAATTCTATCGAAAGTTATGATAATTATTTTGAAATGTAAGTTCGAATTTGTTTAATGGCACCATAAAATATCTGAAATAGTAATAAAAAGATTCGTGTGTAAAAAAAAGTTCTATTATAATATATAGGTATTTATACTTAAAACACAGTAAAAAAATATGCTTTCCTTAAATTAAAAAAAGATGTTTTCTCACAAAGAACGTAATAGATGGCGTTGTACAAATTTTTCTGCCTTTTCTGAATTGCGTTATTAAGATTTTTCGCCGGTGAATTGTATTGAGACTCACTGAAGAAATTAATGTCCATGAGCCCGATGAAGCTGTAAGAGCCGTGTAGGCTAACATCACAAACATCATCATAAACAAAAACCAGAAAAAAGATATGTACGCCAAAGTTATGCAACAAAACTCGACTAAAAGTAGCAAAATTGCAATAATTTCGTGATATTGTTTTATAACCAGAATCCCTCTAATACCAAATAACTTTCCTTTCAGTTTTAAGATAGGGATGATCGATGTTGCAGAAACATCGATGATGACATCTATGTTGGCATCGATAGCTCAACATCGATGTTGGATGTATAACCTACTCAAACCATCGATGTTGACCATTATCGATGTTTTTTTGTATATGTGTAGATACTTACACATTGTTTTAAAATTATGTGGGTATACACAGCAAGGAAAAAGTAACAATTAACTTGAATATCAATTTACGTAGAATAGTTATTATGCCACAACCGTCAACGACACTACAAAATAAAGCGAAGGCAGTGAGTGACCATTGTAACATTACAGGTGACACTTGACAATTAAGGTTGACACACTATAATGACTTTTTTTTAGTTAACCTAAATGATGCTTTTAGGAATTCTGAATTATTCAAAACTTTTAATCTTCAGAGCAGATGCAAGATTTAGTTGATATTGATTTCGCGGGTTCGCAATGTTTGCAAGTGCCCAATTATCGATTTTCGGTTCATTGACGTCGATGTTTCGATGTTTGACATGTGTCAACATCGATGTTAAAACATCGAAGTTTTAATTTTTAACATCGATGACCATCGAACATCCCTATTTTAAGTGTGTTTCCCACTCGGCGTGTGTTATGCGACGATCGTAAATAAAGCGCAATGTCAAACTTTACACGTTGCAGGAGTGGACATCAGTACTGATTGTTTTGCACATGTCCTACTATATGTTGCTTTTTCCCGCGTTATTAGTCCCCGTAACCTTTTTACTCTACGACCCGGCTAAGTCGGTCTACTTCTAACGTCGTTTACACTGAAGCTCTATCATAAACGACTTAGAACTTTAAGCATATCGATTTATTTTGTTACCACTTATTGATACAGTAATGATATAAATCGTTATCCTACCCTAAACGTCAAATTCTTTAAGTAAAACCTATATACACGAGCTACGCCGCGGGCACAGCTAGTTTTGTAATAAGAGCGATTTAAAAAAGTATCTAAGTGTTACCCTTGATATGCCGTCTTCCGTACAATCAACACGTCACTATTCATTTCTCTATTTACCAAAAATATATGCGTGTCGTAGTTGTACATGTTGTCGTATAGTTGTTCATTAATTTTAAATGGCGGGCGGCGCCAGCGCTGACCAGCGCGTGTCGAAGATTGTCGGAACTTGTCGGCTACGTTCGGTTCTTATCGGCGCCTGTTCATATAAATGCCTGCGCCGGTTTCCTGCGTGGACCAGTCCCTATAAGCGCTGATAGGCTGCCAGCTTTATTTCTGTATACGGCCTTTATTTTGTCCAGAGATTTTGGTTTCTCAATCTGGCAACTCCAGCTACAATGTGTGTTGGCGCGGTTGACGGTTTTCACAAATTTTGGCGGACCTCGCGATGTTTTCTTTTTCCGTCGAGCACTTGGTAAATCAGCACGCACTTAATTGCAAATGCAAACATGGCGAAAGCTTATCCCCTGAGCTATAGCACGGCTCGATGTCTGAAGAATTATGACATTTTAAAAAAAGAAAATTATGATATAAAAAATGAAAACTCAGTTTTAATTTACGGCATTATATTAATGTAAGGTAAATTAAAATGAGCACTGTTCGGTATAGATTTTAGAATCTATTTTTGCTTGTGATAATAGACATTTAGCTACGTCGATTTGACCACTAAATAAAGGCAAAAAGTTACTTGTAATAATGAATGTGTGTAAATACAAGAGATTACTAAGAAAATATTGTTTTGTTTCCCGTTAGTACCTACTTAGGAAAATTAATGATTCGAATTATATTACTACATATCCTCTTTTTAATCTACGATTAATTTAAAACAAGTTTTTATAGGACGCAGCTTTGCGGCATGGTTACACCATTGTTACACTGTTGGTGTTAGAGTAGTTGTGAACAGTACTTTCTTACAGCCTATAGGACTTGAAATACCTAACCGATTCAGTGCAGATCACACGCCAGGCGTGCCGTCGATTACTTTTGTGTGTGGCGTATGACAAACGAGTCGTGTCTTTTTAAAAATCGTTATAACTCGCTCAAATTGCGATTTTGGAAAATTTATTCAGAACATAATATTCATTATTTTGCAAGTAGTTCATGCCTGCAGCTTCGTTTCTGGATATTTTGAAAATTTGAAATTTTTAGGGGCTGACAACATTTTTTTAACTTGTACATGGTACTCTTTTTACTTTGTGGGTTTTCAATCATGTTGTGGAAAAATAGTCTAATAAGTAACAAATAATAACACTCATTGCGATCGCTCACAAACTCAAGTTGTAAATAAATTTCTGGAAAGTCTCCTGTTAAAAAAACAATGCGTTTGTCTTATTGTTTAAAATGGTTGAACTGCCGCCTTATTACTATCATATGGCCGAATAGACCTACAAGTACCATGTGCTCTTGTGATATGGTATAAGGTTTATTTTTGCTTGAAACAGTTTGAAACCGTTCATGCATAAAAAAAGTTCGCTAATAAATAGTCTTTCGTCTATCCGCCGGCGTTTGTTTCCTTTTGAAAACACTTGTTGAGCTATTCTTACTAATTAGACGTTTTCAAATCGACTTTACTTTTACATTTGTATAACATTAAATAATATTTAATATTTGTAAATATTAATGAATCATAAGCCTTATTTTTTTCAAAATTAAGGTTCTTGATTGTTTGATATTGACAAATATTATTATTAGATGAAAATTTAATTTAATAAAAACCAAGGTTTTCCGGGGTGATTTAGCTGTACCTACTTATATAAATGATTTTTTTATAAAACAAAAAATAGTACAAAATGTTTGTAATCTCTGCATAAAAAGAGTCACTTACTCTCAATTTCAAAGAAACACGTAGTTACCCACTAAAAACAAGTATCCTTCCGATTATAACTGATGTTTGATGTCAACTAAACTTAATTAGGTCTAAACAAGTGAAAAAAGCATAAAAAAGATCATTACTTTTTTATTTTAAGTTAGGTTAATTTTTTACATCAAATATGTCAATCAAATTAAGTTTTAGAGTTCACCTTAGTCATGCAAGAGCATTTTTACGTCATAAGCTCAGAGATCATAAAAACAAGGAAAAGGAGGTCAAGCGGAATACAAATTAATAGCCGAAGTTTTTTTTTAGAGAATAAGGGTGATAAACGAGTATACACTCCATCGGATGGTAAGTTAATACATACACCCTCGATTATCTATGTACTTAAATGCGTCGTCATTTCTGAGGACTGAGATAGAATGCCTTGTTATCAGTAGAAAGAGTCTCAGGTTCCTACACTCGCCATTACAAATACAACAGCATTAGGATGCTATTTTACGCGGGCATTATGTGAGGACGTGGTGCTTCCCGGGTCGAGCCGACCAACGAGGCTGCAACCATAATATAGTTGAAGCGTGGCTGTGTCTGGTGTAAACAAAATGAGTGTAAGAATATCTGTCCTGTGGGTGTCGTAAGAGGCGACAGAAGGAACAAAACAGAATATGGGCAGTAGCGTCTTCCTAACAATTACTAGTATATATCTTGATATATAAAAATTACGTGTCGCGTTGTTTGTCCGCGATGAACTCTTAAACTACTGAACTGATTACAATGAAATTTCGCACACTCTGTGCAGTTTGGTCCTTCAATATTTTTTTATTACGAATTAAAGGATTTTTTATATGAAGGTTCGTCGAAAAGAGCAGAACAACGTCTGCCTGGCCAGCTAGTATATATATATATAGATAGATAATATATACAGATTACCAGCCCCCTGCGACGCATGACAACTATGGCAAATATGCCTTGTTACGGCCTACAGCTGCCCCTGCAAAGTTGTCTTGGGTGGGGCCCATAGCAGCTTCCTCGACGGGCAGACGCAGGTCGGGCCCAATGGCCATATGGAAGAATTTCCTATAATACTAAGCTATATAGGAGAAGGCTAGGGAAATATAGAACGTACCTGTTTCCGACTCTTAGATCGCCCCAAGGCTCGGTCAGGCCGTAAGTGGGTGTGAGGTGCATGGCAAGTAGTGTTTAGTGATGTGTAAATGTCTGAGACCTGGACCAGCTTAGGCGACCAGCAGCGGCCGAGTTCCAGGCTGCCCCACAATGCTGCATCGCTCCAGCAGGCTCCACCGCTGGACCATTTCTTTCTTCATTGTCACTATTTCAGTCTATTAGCTTCATTGTACATTTAACTAACTTAAGCTCGCCTTATTCCACATTCATCGTAGAATCGAACACGTGATACCCGACACAGTAAGGACAGTAGTTCAAAATTCGACATTTAATGTCCCGGATTCACTTATCACATAATTATAAATAGGGAACTAACGCGATCTCTTAATGAGTCATACGGTTCAGCGTTAAACACAACTAAGTTCCTTCATTTGACACCAAAACACCACGTCGCGAAAAGAATTCAAAATACGCCTCGTTGACACGTAAACTAATAAACCAACCAACACACCAAAAAAGGGCACTTAACGCGACGGCACAATGATAATGATTTCCAGACAATTAACCGGGAGACGCTCTCGACCAAGGAATGCGCGGTTCGAATCCTAGACCGTATACCTACTCGACGCGCGCGTGCAAAATTCCGCATCACCCGAACAAGTTAAATATTGCAAAATTCACATATCCACGTAGCGAAGTAACACGCACTAAATCTAACTATCTGGACCCTACACGGTCGCGTGAACTTCGGCCGCGATAATCGAGATACGCGGATTCACCGCATCGCGGCCAGCGAGCTAATGCTTCTTCGCCCACGCGTCGAGCCACTGCAAGCCGCACACGGCCGCCCCACCTGGCGGCGTTTATTTCACCTACATACCATCGGGTGACGCGCCAGCTCGAACGCAATTGGATGGCGTTCGAGCTGGCGCGTCCAAAAAAAAATGACCAAATTTGGGCATAAACATGCCTATTATTCTTAGTCTTTGACTTGCAGTCTTCTTCAGCGCTTTTGTTTTTGCTCACTTTTATGCTGCCAAACGTTAAATGAAACATTTTCATGGACGGTATCAGAATTCTGTAAGCTGTATGATTATTTTGCTCATATCTCATTACTCCTTCTTGGCAATAGCCCAAAATGACATATAAGTATCTCGTTTCTTTTTATGATCCGAGTCGAGTTCTTACTAAATAATTGCTTTTTCTGCCGACTTCCAAAAAGGAGCCGGTACTCAATTCGACTGTATGTTTTTTTTTTCGTTTTTTTTTTTTTTTATGTGTGTTACCTCAGAACTTTTTTCTGGGTGAACCGATTTCGATGATTCTTTTTTTATTTGAAAGCTGGTACTTCTCGTGTGGTCCCATATGAATTTGATCAAGGTCAGACCAATAGTTTTTAAGTTATTCTTAAATAACTTAATAATTAATAATTAATATTGAAGTCGGCTGTACAAAATTTTTAATTTTAAATTATTTATCTTTATATCTAATATTAATGTAATTATTCATTACGGTAACCTATGGTTTATAGATTTTTTATAGAATAAGGGTGACAAACGAACACATAGTCCACCTGATGGTAAGTGAATGCTGTGGCCCATACATACATTAAGAATCAAAATGCAGATGCGTTGTCATCCCTGTGGACTAAAATGAAATACCTCCTTTCAAGTAAAAAGGGTCTCCAGTTCTCTACACTCACCAGCAGCAATGAGCTGCTATTTTACGCTTTTATTCTGTAAGTGGACCTTCCCCTGTCTAGGCAATCCAATCACGCTACAACCATAATAATATAAAATTTGGTAATCGACAGCTACTTTTGTAAATTGACGTACCCTTCACAGACGAATGTTTGTACGTAGGTACTCGTACATGGACGTGAAAGAGACGAGAGAGGTGTGTCAGCATCGTGCCAAATGAAAGTTCATAATCTGTCCACCCCTCTGAGTAACGGGTGTGAGCATTTATGTTTTTACGTATGTTTATATAGAGTGAATATTCATCATCATCGCGCCAAATTCGGCACACAGCCTTATGACTGTGTGCCGAATTTGGCGCAATTCCTAAAACAACAAAAACGTCATTTATATAGTCATTCTCGAACAGTTACGCAAGTGTTTAAACATTATAATGTGAGAGAAATCTATGCCGAAAAACAACTTTGACCTGAATAATTCTTATCGCGATTCACCTTTGTCTTCGTGCGTAACATCGCAGTCACATTGCTAATCTACAAATAAAAAGTATTTTACATTTGTTACGACACACATAATACAGTTAATGATTTTTTTAATACAATTAATTAAGCAAATGATATATATATATAACCGGAACAGTGGACTTGATTTCTTACTAAAGAAATGGAGATATATTATTAGGCAGATTTAAGAAATATATCTGCATGGGAAGATATTCGAAAAGCACTAAATGTATTGATTGAAAAGAGATATATTGACTATAATAAAGATATGGAAGTATTTGACGAATTTAAATTAGTTTTAAGCTACGTCACTTCCCTAAAAAATAATCGAATGGGATAGTTTAAGTTTCCACAGAAACTCGTTGGGTGGAAGTATTCAAACACTTTCGCACCAACAATCTTCAACATATTTTTTTTTTTTTGCATTTTAATCGAACATATTTTATGTCTACCTGGTACAAATGCTTCAATACAAAGAGTATTTTCTATAATGAATAAATTGTGGACGTCTGAAAAAAATCACTTACGGTTCGAGTTCTAAAGGCGATGTTGCTAACAAAGGTACTTAACAATAAAAAACTTGCCCAGAATTTTAATCTTATTTAAAATCATCACCAACTTTATTAAAGCAAATTTCAAATATAATTAAAAAAATATGTTGCGTTTAATAATTACTGTCCGAGTAAATGCTTTGTTTGCTAAAATCTTTGCTTTAATGACGCTGGTGAACTGGTGATTAATTTTTATTTTTCCCAATTTGTTATAATAAAAATAATTATAATTAATGTGAATATAAATATAGTGAAAACAAAATAACATTAAAACTTGTGTTTATTTTTATTGTTAACCTACTAACTGCGTGTATAAATTATCCAATGTCCCGTTTTGAGTTAAAAAATATATGGTCAGTTTAACTATACGGCACTTGGTTGTACAACGGTGTTCAAATATAATAAGTTGTACATATTCTTCCTTAGCGGTGTGCAAATATTAATGGTCAAATAACTAGCATGGCAATATTTATCAAATTTTTAACAATACATAAATTATTTAATATTATTCATTCAAATGATTTGATAATTAATTATGTAACCGTGTCAGAGAAAATGTCAATGTAATATTATTATTAGAGCTCAATGTCAAATATCATTACACAATGTCAATGTATATATATATATATATATATATATATATATGTAATATCCAATTGTCATAAAATTATTGATTATATTAAATTATTTATTAAATATTAGTAGACACACAGTCATGTTCCCCATTTAACACATTAATTAACCGACGAAAAAACGGAGGTTCTCAAGTCGACGTGTATATTTTTTTTATGTATGACCACGCATAACTTTTTACAGAGTAGTCCGATTTTGATAATTCTTTTTTTATTGGATAGGGTATACCTCGAAATTGGTCCCATATAAATTTGAAAAAAAAATATCTACCTTAAGGGTGGGAAAATAGGGTTTAGATTTATTTTTTACTCACAGATTTTAATTCTGAGTGGTGTATTACTACATTACATAATAATTACACTACATTACATTACATTACAAAAAACCTCACGATGAATGAGCTTTAGAGCTGTCAGTCTCTTGTGTGTAGATCTCTCAGTCTCTGCATTTCTGCTAAAGCTCGTTCATCGTGAGGTTTGTGTAATACCTTATTTGGCTCTAAATCAGATATAGCAATACCCTCAAGTGTTTTTACTCTACTCAGTGCCACATATGCCTGCCCTTTGGCAAACACTTTCTTTCCGAGGTCGATTACAGCTTTATCAAGGGTTGCACCTTGTAATTTGTGAACCGTGACGGCCCAGCATAAAATTATCGGCAACATCCTGCGCTCAATATCGCCATTACCCTTCGTATCTTAAAAGTTGCTACCACTGAAGGTATGGCGACACAGCCATCGCTATCTTTTAGTCTGCTTCCTATGCTTTCATCGTCAAATTTTATTAATACGCAATCCGGTAATTCTCCTTCCTCTAGTTGATCCCTGCGTAGTGATGGCCATTTTATTATTTTTACAATACCCATAGCACCATTGACGAGCCCGTCAGATACTGATCGTTACGTCTTAACATCACACGAGATTTGACAGCTAATTTTACTTTAGATAAAAGTCCACTACAATTGTTCACATCTTTTGGAACAACATTATCTGGAGGTTTCTTCTCATATGTAGCGAATACAATTATTAGAGCATTTAACAAATTGGGAAATCCTTCTTCACTATTGTCGTTGTCTACGTGACCATTAACGGCTGATTCATGACGAACATTGATATCAACTTTTTGATTGTTGTATGTGATATTAGGTAAAAGCTCAGTTGCAGCTAAATATTAGATATGTGCGTTATATGTGAATTGGCGTTAGCCCGAGCCGCAATACAGTCTAATATTTATCTCATACCAATAACTTGTAATCTATGTCGCTTTTGCACCAATTATTGGGATTTATCAGAGAAAATGCCACACTAGTAACAGTTGCAATCCCTGTGCATTGCCGACCACGTGACTTTGGACTAAATCGTTCATTGTCCTGATGAAAAGAATCATATAATATAGATACATTGTTACTCAAGCCAGTATAGTTATTTGTAGGTACAGTTGACCGTTCAGCAATTGATTCTTCACTATTATGACCATGTGCAGGTGCGAACATCTTTATAGAGTGCATTATTCATTAGGAGCCACTGCAATGCTAATTGAAGTTTACATAATCTATTTGAAACTCCCTAGAACGTTCTAAATTTTCACGACTTTCTACTACAATCACTAATCCAGTTTGATTAGGTTCAAGCGGAAGTTGCTCCGCCAGCTCGACCACATCCTAAACAAAAATAATTGCCTGCCCTTTGTACCAGTCTTGGCTCAAACGATTTTGAACTTTTATTATTTTAAGAAATGGCACTACCTACTCTGCAAATAAAACGTTTCTCAATTTCCGATAAGACATTTTATTCCAATAGGCCTACGGTGAAGTGTTGTTTTTTTAATATTATTTAAGCATTGTGAACAAGTAATAATATTACTTAAAGCTATTCTTCAATTCATTAGGGAAAATAGAGCCTAAATTTGTAGTTTGCAATATCGTACGTTGCTGAGGATACAAATTTTTTTCGAATATTGAACACGGCAAATCAGCATAAACATTAATCGCTTTCTTAAAATTATCTGCATTACACTGGTTTCTTCGCTCGCAAGCCGCTTATCGCGTTCTCTCCTCGGGAGTTTCGTGAAGTACCACCACTGCAGAACAGTTACGAGCAGCATCCAAACGTAGCAAATGTTCGTCTTCAGTTTCATTTGAAAGTCGCTCTCTTATCAGACCTAAACGATGAGCGCGTTGTTCTTCACATTCTTGCGATAACCTATCGTTATTGTAGCTTCTCATCTTCGACAGTCTTTCCTCGCGCTGATTTAAACACTCCTGTGAACGTGTTAATCTAATTCTCTTACTATTTGCTTCCAAACTTTTATTTTTCTCATCATTAGATTCTTCTAAATATCTTTTTCTCATTCGAGCAGCATTTTTGTAGGCCTACCCATGGTTGTATATAAAGCCTGTTTTTTTAAAGAATTTATATTATTATACAACAAATAATAGTTAAAGTAGGATTATATAACAGTTAAAGGCTAAATTAAGGTAGGTAGCTAATTTGAAAGTAGTCAAAAACTAAGCATGTAGTAATTAGTAGATTATAGCCGTGAAAAAGTATAAAATAAAAACTTTTTAACAAAAAAATTAAACCGCCGAAAAAACTGAAAAGCAAAAAATAATAAACCTTTTTTATTTAACCTTAATAACTAAGTTCTTAAACCAATTTAAGTATACCTAAGTATATACTTTTGTAATTATTTTGAGTTTTTAATTAACCCTAATAACTAACTTCTAAAACTAATGTAAGTATACCTAAGTAATTTTGAGTCGGCGCCAAACAATTGATGAACAAAGAACACTAAATAACCTTAAATTTAAAAAAATAACTAAATCAAAATCAAATTAACAATGCAACGTGAAATTTTCAGCGATAAACATTAAAGCTGAACGCACATTTTTCCGCGCCATACGCGCCGTACGCGCCGAATATTGCTGATGGCCTCGCACATATGCACGTACGCAAAAGTTGCAAGAATAATGCCCGAAAAAGCAATTTATGCTTTTTCGGGCATTATTCTTGCAACTTTTAAAAATACATTGTGGCATTGTGAAACGTGTTTACATTGGCTGTGTTTCAAATAAACTAAACGAAATAAGAGCTCACGTCTCCAGTGCGCTGTTATTTACTTGGACGTATTTTTTTCTCCAACCCGATATCTAGTTGGTATTGTTGATCGAAGGTTTTACGTAATTAATTAATTTGCTTGTTTGGCGCCGACTCAAAATTACTTAGGTATACTTACATTAGTTTTAGAAGTTAGTTATTAGGGTTAATTAAAAACTCAAAATAATTACAAAAGTATATACTTAGGTATACTTAAATTGGTTTAAGAACTTAGTTATTAAGGTTAAATAAAAAAGGTTTATTATTTTTTGCTTTTCAGTTTTTTCGGCGGTTTAATTTTTTTGTTAAAAAGTTTTTATATAAAATACGGAATGTATGGACGAATGTTAAAATCAATCATCAGCACGTATTAAATCGTAATGTCCTATATTTGGGACGAAACACGTCACAAAACTAGAAAGCGACCGACTATACATTGAAACTGGCCTTTCACTTTAATAGCAAAAGAATTAAATGTAGATAATGTTTACTGCATGACTTACCAGGTCGTCACTCCATCTAGTGGGGGGACTCCCTACACTATATGGCCGACCCATTACCACTTCAGCTTACTAATCCGTTAGATGGATGGATAGATGCAGGTGGCTCGGGGCCGTGCTTTGTGGCGTTCCTTGGGGGAGGCCTATGTTCAGCAGTGGACATGTGAAGGGCCTTAATGATAATGATGATGAATGTTTACCGTATTTAACTTTTAATAAAATCAGCTACAACCAAATTATATTTCTACATATTTCTATAGAGGAGACCATTGATGGACCAGTACCAGTGTGACCATATGTGGCAGGTTCCTGCCATTTTGGCAGGATTGGTCTCTTATTTTAGCCTCTGGCATGATCAGTTGACGTTTTATAAAATCTGGCAGTATTTGGCAGTATTGGGGTATTAAAAATAGATTTCATTATGTTACTTAAAATGCCGAAAATGGGAAACCTAGATATTTCGCCAGCATGTGGGGGACTTCCCTGTACTTCTCGTATTATATTTGTATCACATTCAATAAACAACTTTAATAGTTTGTATGTAAAGTTGATAATCTTAAAACAAGTATTCATAAACTCGAGTTTATGAATAAGTCACAGAAGGACGAACTTTAGTCGCATTAGATTTCATGATGATAATATCTTGTTAATAATATTTCATGGACAAAAGTAATTATAGGTGGTGGTGATGAAGTAAAAATATAAAAGAGCGTATAGTGTGGAGTGGGAGCAAAATCCTTCACTTTCGTCGTGGATCTCTAAAGCTAAAGATGATCCAGACTATGTAACTGCAAATTGACACCCAGCTGTCCGCTTTAAAGAAGCATGCTGCTACAAGTAAACATCAAAAAATATGAGTGGATTCAGCATGCGGAAGAATATTCTCTCAAATAAATTTAATTAAGACAAAAACACGAAACAGATTTATAAACAAACATTTGCGTCTATATTGCACGTTAAACAAGGCATTGATGAGCATGGCGATTGCATTGCATTCAATACAACGAAAAATATGTTTAATTTTAATTTAATAAAAATAAAGCATTTAAATATGTAATTTTCATTTTCATTTATTAAATGGTAAATAAAGTTGACAGTATATAGGCATTTTTCACTACAGACTTTGGCAGGATTTAGTAGGTTTTTAACCAAAGTAAGGCAGGATTTGTATTTTAAAGATGGTCACACTGGTCCCAGTCATCACGTAGTAGGGATGGGCAAGGGTAAAAAATATATCGATATATATCGAATCGATATTTTTAAACAGTATCGATACATATCGCGTTATAAATATCGATATATCGTCACCATTTGCATGATGTATAGAAAAGGTCCAAAATTTTATATTACTGCCGGTTGGACGACGAAAAAAAAACTACAACCAACCACACATGAATACTTTTATACCTCCTTTTATTGTTACATGTATCAAATTATATAAAATATATCGAATTTGATACGAATTCGATACTCTAAAATAAATATCGATATATCGCTTTTTAAAATATCGACGATATTTTTATTAAAAGATATCGATATTTCGATATTTTTTGCACAAGCCTATCACGTAGTTGAAAATTGAAATCGAGAGGCACAGCACAAATTATAAAGTAGTATGTACAAGACAGATAGGACAGTACGTCGCCGTAGCGAGTTTGGAGGGCAAGCTTTTTCCCGCTAGATGGCTACCTTGTTAGTGTTGGCGTGTATAGATCATCCATGATATCGATAGATTTTGCAGCGATAGGGATGTGCATTGAGTTTATCGATTACTTTTATTTTCATTATTCTTTATTTGTTATATTAATAAGGGAAAGGAATTATTTAATACCACATTACTTAAATCAACTAATTTTGAAAATGCTACAATAAATCTTGTACTAGGGTACATAAGATTTTTCCCTTTAAGGTGCTTTCGCTCCCTGTGTCTAATTAAATCATGGACACTAAGCTGCTGATCCTCATTATTTAAAAATGTTTTTTTGCAATTTTTACATTTATTCTGACACAGTTTTCTTATAATATATCCTGAAGTGTAACTCCTCGCATTTACATTTATTTTTTCTTCAAATATGGAGACCATATTTCCTGATAAATTTACTTCAGATGAACAACTAAGGTTTCTATTATCATTACTATCGGAAACTGGTTGTTCTTCTGAAGCAAATTCCACATTCAATAAAGTTGTTATGTTTAATATGGTCTCCCCCATATCATCTTCACAATTAAAATTTTTTGTGTGGATGGCCAGCATGTCCGTCATTAATAATGATTTAAAAGAGTTTCGGAACGAAAATGTATGGGGGTTGGTATATCTATAATTATATGCTCTTATTTTGCCAAAGAAATTTTCAAGGGGGTCTTTAGGTTTCTCGTGTAAAAGAAACTGACCCCCTCCGATTGCATTATTTCACTCACTCTTATTAGGCTTTCTAGTGTTGTAACCCAATTGTTTAATGTTGGTACATTTTTTATTGTAGCTTTTTCTAAAGAACTTTTTGGAATGAAATGCATTTTTTTAAACTTCTTAATGGCTTCAATCCAAAATGCTTTGTGGGCACTATTCAGTTTGACTGGACCTCGTATTTAGCCTGGAGCCCCACCAGACCTTGAACCATTGCAACTGTCGAACAATTGGTCAAAGAAAGCAACTGCTGCAGCTGTATTTTTTGTTGTTTCACTGATTTGTGTTCCGTCATGTCACTGAGCTGGAACAAAAAACATGAAATTAGAATTACTTTTACATGATGTATTTACTTACATGTAACAGGCATTCTTTACTCATGTTTATTACAAAATATTTTTTTATGAAATTAATAATTTAATATTTAAAATATAAATAATAATTTTTTAACAGTGGTAGAGCTACGCGGCAGCTTTTGCTGTCGCATGGATGGGCTGGCTCGAACCGGTGTGGTACCACGACCTCACAGAAAACCAGCGTGAAGTAGAGGTTTACCTCTGCATTTCGCTTGGTGAGTGCAGGTGGCCGGAGGCCCTTTTTACTGGAAATAAGGCATTCCATCTTAGTCCTCACATTACTGTACGTTTTGATTTGTAATAGAGGATAGATGTAGATGTCTATGGGCCGCAGCAACCACTTACCATCAGGTGGACTGTGTGCTCGTTTGTCACCCTTATCCTATAAAAAAAAAAATTAAACAAGAAAAATCAATTTACATTTTATTTAAATCTTTCCAACTCCAAATGAACATTAACCCCAAAGTTCATCTTTAGAGACAGTTGAGTTATTTAAATTGCCACAAACATACATTCATAGACTGCAAATCTACATAGAAGAAGTACAAACTAAACTATCAAAAGTTGTATGATAAACAATATAATGGGCATATATGGGATCATACTGTAGCCCGAACAGCTTGATGGATTTTAACATTTGGGTATCATCAGTTTTGTCTTAGTTGTGGATGTGACATAGGAAATTAAAAAGGACATAAAGTTAGCCTTTCACATACACAATCACAAACCCAATATTCCATTAATCGCTTTTTACATGGTAGTCCATAATGATATACATTGACCAAACTATAAGAAACTCACAATTTCAAGGATTGTCTACAATACTAATACGATTCCCTTAAGTTTAGAATGCCTGAAAAAGTCCATTTAGTTGTAAGTACATAATATAACTATCCTAAAACCTTTACACCAATAGCAAATGTATTTGATTTGTTTAAAAGATGAAATTCTTGATGCAACCGTAGCATATAGAAAACTAAAAAACCACCTTTTTACCTTTTATACGTGGTAGAGCCATGCTGCAGCTATATTTCTGGTATAGCTGTAACATGAATGGGTCGGCTCGACCGGGGAAGGACCACGCTCTCACAGAATACCCGCGTAAAATAGCAGTTAAACACTGCTGTGTTTCATATGGTGAGTGTAGAGAACCGGAGACCCTTTTTACTGGAAATTTAGTCTCACGGGTGACAACGCATCTGCATTTTGATTCGTAATCGAGGATAAATGTAGATGTCTATGGGCCACAGAAACCACTTACCATCAGGTGGACTGTGTGCTCGTTTGTCACCCTTATCCTATATATAAAACCCTGATGAACTCGCCAAAAACACTTTAAAAGACTACCATAGTTAAAATATGAATAAAGTTACGCTTAATGAAAAAATAGGCAGTTAACTTACAAAAAGTTGCTGTATACTGCATTGTGGCAGCTACACGTTCACTGAAGACTTGAGTGCAGTTCTTAACTTTCATCTTCTTTATTTTTTCTGGTATAACATGCTCATCTGACAATTTTGGGAGCATTCTTATATTTCCCAATTTACAGTCATAGTTGTAAACATCTACAATGTCTTCCCATTTTGTTAGTTTTCCCTCAAAAATTAAATTCTTATTCAACATGTTGTTGCGTAGGCCTTTTATTAAGTGTGGAGGGTCATAGATCACACTTAAGTTACTTCCCCCAATTAGGATACTACCATCTACAAAAAAAATGTTTCATTACAATGATGGGATATTATTTTTACAAGGTTTATAATTTTAGAAAGAGAAAAATAGGTGAAGTGCTCAACTCGAAGACTTAATAGGAGTTGTGCATTTTAGCTTTCACTCATTAAAATGTTTTCAGAACCTTTTGGTCTCAAAACCAAAACCTTCCGTACTCAAAAGTATTACTAGGTATATTATATGTATTTAATATTATTTTTTAAGCTTACCAAATTTTATATTATTTTGAAAACAATGTCTCTTAGTCTCTTCTTGAAGATCTTTAAGAGCATGCTGTGATGTAGCTCCCTGGTCACAAATGAAGGCTAAAGGCTTTAATCCAGATTCAAATACTATCTTAACCATATCCTTTAAAATATGTTTCAAGGTAGCTGGTGGTGTAGTTCCTTGGCAAAAATAGTAAGCTACTGGTTGTCGCCATGATGCACAAATACCTCTGAGCATCACTACCAAAGCATGGTCAGCAAATTTTGGGGGCCCATCTGCTTTAACAAACCCCTCAATTTCATCATTGCTTGCAACAAAATTCAAATGTGCAGATAACTGAACTTCATCAAAAACAATGCTGCACAGTTTTTTTGCATTACTCCATGTTTTGATTTTTTGTTTTAAAATTGCAAAAAAGTTTTCATTTATACCTTCTCCAAATTTAATATTTTGTAAAACTCTATTCAGTGTTCTTTTGGTTGGTAAAGAGATTAATTTTTGTAGAAGGGAATACCCCTTGGGGCTCTGTTTATACAGTGCAATGCTCATTAATTTTTCATCAATATTATACCTTCTCCCTTTTGAAGCTTTACCAGCAAACCTCAGCTGCAATGCTATAAACTTTTTTGGAAAGAAATCTAACTTTTCTATTAATTTTCTAAAACTTTTGGTATTGCTAAGAATTTCTACATGAGCAATGTTTTGTTTGTTATCTTCATTACTTGTAAAAAATCGCTTTCTTTTAATCATATCTTTACACTTAAAGTACAACCTTCGACATCTTGGAGTTAAGTTGTTAATATTGGTTACAAGTCGAGGTCTACTTTTTACAAGCTTAATACATTTGTTTTTATCAGCTGGAAAAAAATATGTATGAGTGATATTGTAATCAGTATTACAAATGGTTCATATGAAATAAATATTTTTATTTAACTGTTGGCATTGTTCTATCTTTTGACTATAATAAAGTACACATGTATGTAAAAACATTAACACTAGGAAACTACATGTTAAATTACAATTAATATGACTCTTATTTTACAATCTGGTATAAAGAAAGATCACTATGATGCTCAGGCATTTTGTGATCATAGTGGAAAATAAAGTATGAAATTGTGTATAAACATTTAACATTACATTAATTTAAAGTAAGCTTACTATGTTGAATTGTCAATGGCTTTGGTGAAATGGGGACATAACTTTGCTGAGAAGTTGATGGTTTTGATGACATGGAGATGTAATAACTTTCCTGAGAAGTTGATGGCTTTGACAACATGGTGATGTCATCTGACACAGAAGTCTTTCCAGTATTTTCTCTTTTACTATTTTGTGAACCATCTAAATTAACTGCAATTAAAATAATTACTTTAAAACTTTTTTTATTTTTAATTGTATACCAAAATACAGATATACAAAATACATCTAAAGTATAATATGAACAAAAAGTGTTCTTGTCACTCTAAAAGTGATCTCTCCCAGACGATGCAAAGGTCTTCTGGGAGAGATCACTTATGCAAACAATAGTCAAAATCAAGGAGGGTGTACAAAAAAATGGATGAAAATATATATAAAACCAAGTGATATACACGCCACCTTGTTGTACAACAGCTGCTGTATTAATCCAGGTGGAAAAAACATCTTGCACCTGAATGTGCTATGTGTGTTCATAATATTAATATTATACTTATTAAATATAGCATTTTATAATAAAAATAATATATCATCATTAGAACTCTCCATAGCTCACTAAGTGACCTTGAGCTAATGTGCCCACCAATGTAGGACCACATCTCAGATCCATGTGATATCAATGGCATTATGCACTGGTTGTATAATCTTGTTTTCAAGTTTTGAGGCATATATGACAAGATGTGTCATAATCTTCACACGCTGCCCAGCTGAGTTGGATCCATTTGATGTCTCGGTTAAAGTTGGACTTACTTAATTGGACAATTTGTTCAAGGTAAAAATATGTGATGTGTACATAATATATATCAAGCTAATATAAAAAATATTTACCCAGCATGTATTCTTTACTATATTTTGGCTTTTTAATTATTTCAGGAGATGCTTCTTCCATACCTTGCCTTCTTTTACAGTAAGTATGATTATAATAGTCAGTGATGGATTGACCTGAAATAAATATCACTTTAGCTATTTTGTAATATAAGATAGCTTATACAAT